>JAVJGG010000094.1:12360460-12380967 GCA_035590195.1 Aviceda cuculoides | reverse complement strand
AACTCAAAACACAGCACTGTACCAGCTACTAGGAAGACAATTAACTCTATCCCAGCTGAAACCAGAACAATCAGATAAATCCTAATGAGCATGAGGCAGCGAAGGTAGAGTCCCAAGAAGCCTGGCAGTAGGAGTTCTCACAAACTTTGTGCAATGGGATTCTGCTGTACATGCCTGATCCCTGACCGTCCTGCATTTGGGGTGGGGGTACTGCTGCTTCCAAACATCCCAGGGCACTGGTTCTCTCATCTCTTTAGCCTGTTTGATGCAGTTTATTGCCCTGACTTTTTTCCTGATGAAGAATTTATGCTTCCTCTGCAAAGGATCATGATTGAATTTACGTGATTATTCATAATTATTCAGTGCTTATGTTTCCCTAAGTTCTAGGAGCTGCCCAGGGATGGGTGTTTGCTTGCTTCTGTTATGGCTTTTCGAGCTGTGTCAGTTAGTTATGACCAATCACATCTGTCATGTGAAGTCTAATATGTACACACAGGTTTGAAGTCCTCTTTCCACAGCTTGATTGCCCATTGCAAGCATGCAGAAACAAGCCTAGGCTGCATACTGACCTAGCTCATCATCTCCCTGTTTTTGCGCTGTCTGGTCCAACCAGGCTAAAATGCACCAATGTGCCATGGGTAGTGTAAGGAAGCTCCTTTAAGAAGTATTAATAGCTGCTTTGTAGTAATTTCCTGCTTTTCTCAGCTTCTTGCAATAGAGGTGAACACACCAGAGAAATTCAGCTCGACAGCTGACGTAGTTATACGCTTGCTGGATACCAATGACAATGTCCCGAAGTTCTCATCGGACTACTACATTGCCAGGATCCCCGAGAACTCCCCAGGGGGCTCAAATGTAGTTGCTGTTACAGTAAGTTTCATTCATCTCTTAAGAAATGCTCGCTTTTCTAGGTGTCTGTGGAGACAGTTCAAGTACCTTAAAAATAGTGGACAAGAGGCATGCAGCAAATCTTACTCACCATTCAGTTCTGGACTGAACTCCATTTCCTTTCCAGAATCAACAAAAAAAAATCCACTTCTGAAAAAATAAAGTTTTAGGCAAACATTTTTCAGGACAACAAAATTACTTTGGTTTTTAATTAAAGTCTGTCTTCTTTTAAGACAAATCACATGGTCTGGAAGTACTAAGAAAGCCCCAGTCTAATCAGTGTCCAGCAGGAAGATTCAGTTATGACTAAGTGGAATTGGATTTACTGGATTTGCTTGCTTAAGAATGAGTAAAAAGAAAACAATATGGCTGCTTAGCAGGTATTAGTCTCCTCCTCCTGGGAGGAATCTGGCCACTAAGTGCATAATTAGACAGTTAATGAAGGCAAGAATATCAAATTAAAATACTTAGAGCTGAGAAAGAAAGATCCCTATGTAAGTATCTTCTCACAATGGGAAAAATATGCCCATAGATTTTCCAGTATCTCACATTTTCTTAGAAAGAAAGTCAGGGTATTACATGGGCCCTATGTGCTGGAGAAGCATTTCCAGCCATTGATGTGACCTGTATCTCTTTAATGCAGCTGCTAGGACTGGAAACAGATCTCATGTCACAAAGCCAAGAAAGCTCCTGGCCATGTGGGGCTCAGTGGGTGATGCAAGTCACCTTGCAGAGGCCTCATGGGTAAGGATGATAGAGGCAGATTGCCAGAGATCTCCAGCACAGGCTAGTTGCAAGTAAAAATACGTTAAATAATCAGAATAATAAAGTGCTGAAGGCAAATTTTTGGGATGGAAGAATGAAAGAAGTGGAACATAAATGATACAGAAAAGATTATCAGAGCAAACTAATAGGAAAGCTGTAGAAAACAGACTCCCAAAAATCACTATCTTTGCAGCAAGAGGAATAAAAAATTCTAGGAGGAGGACAGCAAAAAAAAGAAATTTTTAAAAAGTTTGCAAAAGCAACAAAACTATCCATTCTGAGCCAAGGTGCATAGGACAGTGTAGCTGAGGAGTCCGTGTAAAATTTATTGTCATGTGCTGACAACTCAGTACTTGACTCAGATTCACAAATATACTTGACAAACTGAGATACTCCAAGTACTCAGGATGGCAATTCTGGCAGAAGTCTCAGGCGTGCAAATGTTTTAGGAAAAGTTAGGCAGTTCTAAAGTAGAGTGTGGTCAAAATTATGGGGTGAGAGAATCTGACAAGCTCATGCCAAAGAACTAAAAAACACCTGTCAGTAGGGCTACAGGTGTGTTACGTCAACTGTGCAGGAATCAAAGACATTGTTCCAGTTTTCAAATATTTAAATGGGGAGATGAATGAATCAACCACTGCCACCATGAATTTCGATGGCCAGATGCAACAGTATAATATAACACCTCCTCAGAGCTATCAGAGAAGCAGGAGCTTATGGGAATAGCTGTTACCAAATCAACAGCTTTCCTAATCCTGAGCTAAGAAAGGAAGCCAACAAGAGTCTGGAACAAAGATGTCATCTGGTGTAGTATCTGCATTACTAAAAGTCATACAGGCACAAGAGTGATTAAAATATAAACAAAGCTGAAATATTGTGTATAGATCGAAACATTTGTTATGCATTACTTTATATTGTATCGATTAAACAAGCAGAGGCTTAAAAAATACTATATATAAAGTATATAATTTTGTCTAGGGAATATACATTAATATTTAACTGATAATTAGGAAAGCTTGAGAGTGGGCAGTTTGTTCATGTCATTGAGATAAGCTTCATCTTATGTTAAATAACAATCAATGGAGCCATCTAGTGGCTTTCTCCCTGCTGGAGCCTCCGGGCACCAGCCTGACCGGGAGACTGGGGGCATCTTAGCACTTTCCCTGGGACAGCCAGTGACATTTCCTTGTGTTACATTTTGCAGTTTTGCACATTTGTTATGCGATTTCCTCCTAAAAATGTGATAGCAGAAAGAGGGAAAAGCATTTGGGTTTTTACATGGCCTGCTGTTAAAAGAAAAATGAAGTGTTTATTTTTGCAATTCAGTAAAGGATTACTCTCTTATTTTCTTTTCTTAAGGCTACAGATCCAGATTCAGGGCTTTGGGGAGAAGTCAAGTACTCTATCTATGGAACAGGAGCATATCTGTAAGTAAAAAAAAGAAAAAAAAAAAAGAAAGAAAGAAAACTACATAACCTCTAAGCAGAGTTTTAAAAGACTTTAAAAGAAAAAGAACAGGCTCATGCTTGACCTGCTCATTTCCAAGGACATTATTTATGCCATGTTCTTTATGAATTCTATGAAAACAACAACAGAAAAATTAGTGTGATCATTAAACATCTGCTTCATGAACCCATGGAATTTTACCCACAAGCCCCCAAAGAGACATAAGGCAGCTGAAGTACCAACACACAGGATCTGTTCAATCACCGTTTGTAAAACACTTGTAAGAGAACGAGGAGATTTTGTTCTAGTTGTTGTGAAAAGTCAGTTGGGGGGGGGGGAATCCCTTGCTCTTTCCCCTTCCCTTTCCGTATACCTGTACAAATAGTTCCGTTTCAACTCTTGTCAAAATAAATCAAAGAAGACAAGACTTACAAGAATATAAACTTTAGCTTTGGAGGCCAGCTGCATTGGGTGTTCAAAGCATTTTATATATTTAAACCTAATGGTCCTGCATCGGAGAAGAAAGGAATCTGATGCTTACTTGATTTTGTAATGATGCCTAGCTCCCTCTCCGTGCCTTTGGGAACAGTGCTGGGGTAAGAACATCCTAAACCGCTGAGTTCTCCCACACTGCTTCCATCCCAGCAGTTGCCCTGGCCCGTTGGCTGGGGCTCCCAGCCATGGCTAGCATCACTGGCCATCACAGATATTGCTGCTGGAACCTGCAGCTCCTCAACATGGTGTGGCTGCAGGGCTCTGGAAATACTGGAAATAAATGAGCTTTTCAGGCACTCATCCCCAGAATCCATTTTTCTCTGTACATTATCCACCTGGAGTTAAAGCTGAACTCTTCTTGTTAAGGTGAAAGCCATTTGGAGGCACAATCAAAGAAGTCCAAAATCCAATATGGTAAGAGTGAACCTCTTCTGTAGCCAGAAGGATACATATATGGAAGCATTTCCACAATGGATTATTTTGAGCTCTTCACTAAGTCCTTAAGCTAGCTGCTAACTGCATAGAGGCAAGAAGGCAAAGGTCATGTCATGCAGGCAGACCTCTTACATTTAAAATACAGCAGCTGGTGCAAAGAAGCTTGTGAAGGTTGTTGACAAAGGATTTAGAAAAAAATGTGAGTGCAACTTTATTCTGATTCGAGTTATGGGGATGCACAGACTCACAGTTTTTATGCTGTTGAATGAGGAAATTAAGATATGAAGACTTTTTTTTCTTCTTAAGTATGATTTTTTTTCTTTTCCTCATGCCAGAATGGCATGGCTCTGCAAGGCTGGATTGACTTCCTAGCCCTGGAACCTCCAGATTTGCAGAACACAAAGTTTGATGCAGATTTGAGAGTTTCAGTTAGACACATGATTTTTTCTGTCTCAGGGGTTACATCAGCGGATATGCAGTTGTGTTGGCAGAAAGATGAATTGTACTGAAGTAAGAGGAATAGCATTAACTGTTGAAGATAAAACCATTATGCTGGTAATCCTACATCCAAGCTGCCATTGGGAGTGGGGTAGATTGCCATGATGTCTTCACATCTCAGTGCTTCTATTCTTCCACTAAAATGGGGGTGATGAGAGACTTCTCAGCATGGTTAGGCTGGGTTGAGTGCTAAGGATGCACTCAGCACAGGCACTGTCTCCTACCAAGAGTTTGCACTGCTCTTTCCACCTCCAGGTCTTGGCTTTCGTCAAGACTATTTGTATTTAACAGGGTAATGAAAACAGTTGAAGATTCTGGATTATTAAGTGCCCCTTTTATAATCGTTCTCAGTTGCGTTCACAGTTGGAATACAGAAAATATTTTGGTATCCTGTACATTAACTAAAGGGTATATAAAACCTTTAACCTGTTAAAAACCCTACTGCTTGGAGCCTGCACTGGCAGTCTATTTTAAAGAGACACTGTATTGGTATCATCTTCTCTATAAATCCAAGCTTTTGGGTGACACTTTTGACAGTGCCTCAGTAATTACAAATGTGTAGAATTGAACTTGCTACAGATAAATCCGAACACCCACTCCATCCCAGTGCCAGTCTATGGAAAAGTGATTATTTCTGTAGGAGATAATTTGCCCTGCGCTTTGGGGGATTTGAGAGCAGCCATTTTTCCCACCCATTCTGAGAAGTGAAGAGCTTAAATATGATACACAGCATGCTTCCCTTAGCTATTGAGGTGATATTAATCAATCTTAATTTATGCAGGACATGATCTGATACATGCTACTTATAAACTAGAAAAAAAAGGGGGGGGCAGTTCCTTAATGTTTTAACGCAAAGAAATCACTCTGGGAGAAGGCCATCACACTGAGCATTTACTGAGGACAAAGACTTTAACAGAAAACATAGCTAAAATGGCTAATGCACAATAGATAGAAAAACACCAGACACTGATAGTTCTCTGGTTTTCAAGCCTAAAGGAACAAGCCAAAAATAGGTGGAGTGAATGATTTGGAAAAATCAGCCAGACAGGAGTTAGGTGAAAAGTACTAACCTTTGGACACAGCATTTAAAAGTTTAAGAGCCCACCTTTGCCCCAGGCTGTAAACACACATTAAATGACCAAAACCCATAAAGTCTTTTCATGCTTCTTTTCCAGGTTTCTAATCCACCCATCAACGGGTATAATTTACACCCAGCCCTGGGCTGTATTAGATGCTGAAGTGAATTCGAAGTATAATTTCTACGTGAAGGCAGAGGACACCGATGGGAAATACAGTTTGGCTGAAGTGTTCATCACTGTGTTAGATGTCAATGACCACTCTCCAGAGTTCAATGAAAACATCCAGGAAAAGACGATGATCATCGGGTCACCGGTGAAGATAGAGGTGAGAGACGACACAGTGTGTCACAAAGCAGAGTGCTTAGGAAAAGTCCCAGCTCTGCTGTTTATTGCTCAGGGATCATGATGAATGTCTAAAAGTTGGCTTTTCCTGGGGCTTTATTTTGCACATCCATTTGTATGTAACAAATGGATTAAAGTGTGGAATGATAGTATTTACAGACTGCTGAGAAGGAGAAATAAATTCTATAGGCAAAAGATAAAGTTCTGTTACAGTATTGGAACCATCAGCTGGTGGAGGATCCTGGATTATACAGTGATAGTAAGCCCAAATAAGATGAGTGAATGAAAGTACAGGGTTTTGACTACTTAACCTTCCTGCCATTCCTTTGTGCTCAACCACACAACTTCTTTCCCTTGTCTTTGCAGAATTGTATTCATTGATCCAGTGTGGAACAGGAGGTAAAAAAAAAGCAGCAACAATTCACAGGCAAAGGAGCAGAACATCCTACGTTACACATATTTGAATGCATATAGTGAAGCCTGATTACACAACACCTATTGTTAGCAGAATAAATTCCACAGCACAAAAATTAAGGCAGCTATATTTTATAGTGTGGAGTTAATCCCACTGTTCTCTATCACTTCACATTTGTCCCCCATGCTGTGTGAGAAACTCACCAGCAGTGGACCATTTGCATCTACAGATAGGTTATGGTTCAGTTTTTCCTCTGATTTTATTTAATCTCAAACAGAAATCACTTACACAAAAAGTCCCTCTAGTCCCACTGTTTTTTCTCTAGAAAATGTAGCATAGCTATTACCAGAAAACGGGAAATTGTTTCCAAGACGAAACAAAAACAGCCCAGTCATCTCATAGCATGGATATTACTTTCTAGTGAACAGTCAGAAACTTTTAGAATTTTGTCTTCAGGCAAAGATACAAACAACGACATCTTTGTTCTTTACACTTCCCCTATCAGGCTATAGATCAAGATGCAGAAGAACCCAACAACATTGTGGATTATTCCATCATGCAAGCAGATCCAGCCAATGTGTTTGATATAGACCAAAGCACAGGGGAAATCAAGCTGAAATCCTATATCCGTTCCCTGGACATCATCCACAACATCACAAAGAACAAAGACTGCATATGGTCAGTGGTGGTGCAGGCCAAAGACCGAGGCTCCCCGTCCTTCAGTACCACAGCAGTTCTGAAGATTGATATCACAGAGGAGGTAAGCAAACATTTCAGAAAAAATCTTATGTGAGATGATCCTTGAGAGGCACGAGAGTAGTCACTGCTTGCTCCGTTTCTGAGACTACTTTAAAAATGTTCCAGGAGTTGAAATCAACAGCCAAAAAGTTGCCGGTCATTGCTTCTCCTTTCTTGCTAGCTCCATTTTGTAGTGTTTCTAGAGCCTTGTGGTGAAGCTTCTCCTTTCTTGCTAGCTCCATTTTGTAGTGTTTCTAGAGCCTTGTGGTGAAGCTGGATTCTACAGACACAAATGTCAAAGACATTTTGATCAGGGAAACTGAAAGGTACAAAGGTAGGAGCATAATGTGGTTGGGAGATGAATCTCTTGCGTCTGATTGTTAGAGATAGATGCAAATTAAGGACTACAGACTCCCGAGAGTAAAGGTAAATCCTGACTGCTAAATTTCTGCCTTTTTGTTTTCATTTAGGAGACAAAAACAATCTTTTTCCCCTACAAAAAGTGAGTGGAAAGTAGCTGAGGCCAGGCTGAAATATATCAGACCAGTTTTGCAAGTCAACATAAATGACATAGGAAAAATGAGAAAACCTTATAGAAGTGCTTTGAAGTATGTAGAATTTTAGATGTGAGTTTAATAATTGCAGTGTTATTAGCAGACAGAACAAGAAGACTCTAAAAAATAGCACATGTAGCTTGAGAGTTTCCTGTTAGTCCAACTTTTACTTCAACCAAAGAACAAGCAACCATTTATGGTGAGCAGCACATGCTCGCATGATTCTTATTTATTGTAACTGCCTTGCCATGACTTTAAGTAGGTACCAGCAGGGAGGAAATGGCCTTTCAAGTAGATGAGAAACACATCATTAGCCTTACAGTCTCTGGACCACACACATACCAGGCAAAGATGCAAACCTCTTCCTACAGATAGCAGCTGGCCTTCTCTTCGCTTGGTCAAAATGCACCCACCGCTCCTTTATCTGTTACAATCTTTCTCTGTTTTCTCCATCTCCTCTTATTCCACTGATACCCCTTATCAGGCGCAGTTATATGATAATTTTTGTATACAGCTCAGAGTCTGCTGGAGGTTAAAAGGTGCCTGCAGCGAACACTTGGCACTCACCAGCAAGGTAAACTCAGCCACCAGCATCACAGGCGTAACTCCTGGTCTCTGTTGTCAGCGCCTGCCCCACCAGGGCTGCCCTGGCAGAGGGGATGCCTGGCCTGGCACTGCAGGCTGGGGCTGCCCAGCCCTGCTGCAGGCTCCGTGGAAGCCACCATGCAGTGGCGCTGGGGTTCAGCATGGCCAGGGCACACCGCTTCAAGGCTCTGCCGTGTGGAGCTGGGGGACTGGGCACGCTGGGTCTTTGTAATTAGTCTAGAGATTTAGCCATTCTTACTGATATAAAGGAAATAAACTGCCTAAGGCTTTGATTTCCCATGGAAACCGTAAGATTGGTGGGGTTTATACAGCAAATAAGAATTGCTACCTGCAGCCAACAGTGGGAGTGTCCGCCCTCCCTGCCTTGCTTCCAGGCTTCTCACAGGGCACACATTCCAGGAGTGCGTGGCCCTGGCTGGCCTCAGGCACTGTCCCCACTTTTGGCCTCCAGCATCTGGCCTCCAGCTTTCCCTCCCCTCCCGGATGAGCCGTAAGCTCTCCGTCAGGCTGGGGCTAAGGCACAGGACTGTGAGACTGCCGAGAGGAGGGAGGGTGCCCCACACCACCTCTGCTGGGGCGGGAGATGTGCCCCTGAACCAGCTGGTGAAGGACATCTGGGAGGGAAACAAGAACACCTGATGCTTTGGGATAAGGAGTTTCCTGGATTTCCTTCTAGTGCTTGAAGCAACATCAGCACCTGATGAAGAAGGTGTCTCATACAGAGTCCCCTCTCTGCTTCCTTTTCTCCCCCTCCAGGGGTACAGATTTGGCACAAAGTGAGGGAACACCCCTCCTGATAAAGTCTAAAAGGGAAGCAGAGAGGGCTGTGAAGACATGGATTCCTCTCAGACACAGTTCTTCCCTTCTTCCCATACTCTTTGTGATGCCAAGTCCTGACAGAGCCTGAGATAACAACAGCATCTTCTCTCTTCATTTGAGTAGGTCTCTTCAGCAGGATCTACACTACTAACCTGATGTTGCATCCTCCATAAGCTTTTGTACATTTTTCCATTATTTCTTCTGTTGCTTGCAATGATTTAGGTTGTTGGGGTTTTTTTTATCCAAGAGCATCATATCTCCTTGCAAAAACCACTCTCAAACTCCAGCTTGCATGTGAGTGAGATGCAGTGCCACGGTGCAAAACCTGCGGTCACTTCCTATGTCCCAGAGACAGCACAGTCACTGCTAACACTTTGTGAAGAAAACAGTCTCTTGGTATAGGGACATTGCGTACACACACAGTCTCGCTGTTACAAATGTATATTTCAACCCTCTGTGCTCCAGCTGTACAAAGTCTCTTTTAGTTAGCTGTTTGGTGGGCATTTATGTATTACTGATTTTGGATAAGGAGGGTATTTTGAATGCATCCTCTAGAGGTTTCCTGCAGTGTTAATCGCACTGAGTAATTAAACAGGCATATTTTCTGATTAACATTTACCATTGCAATTAGCGCAAGGCTGTACCCTTCGAGATAAATGCCTTGTGGCTAAGTTCAGCAGTATTGCACATCAAAAGGACCTTTTGCTCTTGGAAAAATACCGTGATAAAAAATTCCAGAGGCCTTTTATTTTAACTGAATCTGGTTTTATGGAAATTGGTATTGAGTGGCGTCTGTTAATTTCCTATCCTTTCTCAACAGAATAAGACACATATGCTGAAAAAGCCACTCTTTTTTCACCCTTATGTCTCACTCAAAAATCTATGCCTGCTGCCCAAGATTTTCACAGAAAGTCTCTTCCCACTCCTGATCCTGAATGTTGCCATGATGGAGCAACCCCTCTGCCTCTTCATGACTCCACTGAGGTTCTGCAAATATATGGGGGCGTTTTTTTTACCGCTTTTCATGGACTGAGGCTTAAGACATTTAGACAGCATAATCTGTGGTTCTTAATAGCTTTGTCCACTCATTTAGACTTCTAAATATAGCTGGTGAGTCTCAGTTTTAGATTCTCCTAATTGAAAGGTTCAACAAATACCTTCCATGAATTAATGTGATTATCTCCTCCTCTCTCACACTAACTCTGCAACCATGGGAACTGTGGTTGCTGATGACACCAAACATCCATTGCTACATTTGCAGAGCAGTTAGCCTCTTCTTTCCACAGTTACACAGGCCTTGAAAAAAATTGTTCAGAGAAGGTTGGTTTGCTTTGAGAAGTCTTACCCCATGCTGTTGTTTGTATTGCAAAGTGGTGTAAATGCAGCCTTCTTGTACGGTGATAGCACTGCTCTTTGGAATAAGCACTGGAGGGGGCAGCTTGTGTTCTACCTCAGATCAGGAGTTACTTCTGAAGCAAATCTCCTGATCATCCCCACATACTGTGGGATGGCTCATGTCTCAGATAGCTCCAAGCACACAAAGTGGACTTCTTTCAGATGAAAATGTGTTTGGGGAGCACACCTAGTATTCTTTGGCACTAGCAGGCAGTCTGTCCCTGCAACCAGGCTAGAGCAATCTGAAGCAAAATCCCAGAGATGCTGAATATGTGGAAGAGGGCTGCTCAGAACCAGCTGGTTTGTTGTACAGATCTGCTTGCTCAAGTCAACACAGCCTGAGTTGTCTATAATCTGTGATAGCTTGGGCACTTAACAGCTTCACCTACTTACTTAGACTTCTAAACATAGCTGGTGAGCCTTAGCTGGTCTTGTGGTTGAACAGCTCAGCCACACACTCCTGTTGGGTCCAACTTCTGGATACATTGCCTACTTGTTCTGCTCACTGCAACCCATGCATTATGAAAGGCTCTTGAGAAGCTGCCAGGAGATGTGGATGCCTGCGCACTGCAACCTGTTGTGGCAGGAGAGAGAAAAACAAAGGAAATTAGTCACCATTTCAGTAGCAACGAGAGACATGGTCATCCCTTTGGAAAACTCAGGGTTCTGAGGAGGAAGCCATAGTGGAGGAAGGATGGCAAGAATAAGCCCCACGTGCTGCAGAGGGGTGTTTTCCACAGCCTGCCCTTCAGGCACACAGCCTGAAAGCATCTATCTGTGCTTAAGCTGCACAGTGCTTGGTCTTACGAAACTGGCTTCAAAGGCATGTGTCAATGTTAGAGCCCCTCAAAAGTTGGCAAGTCCCAGTGACTGCTGGACACTTCAGCACCCCACAGGACTTGGATCGAGGAGCTTCTCTGCAGAAGAAAGACAGTCACAAGGGTTCTGCAAAGGACCATACATGCCCGTTGAATGAAAAAAACAGGTGACGACATCTTTTAATCCAAACAGTTGCTTTAATGTTTTCAATTGTATTCTTGTCCCAGGATTGGAGTTCTCCTTTCTCGAAGCCGATACAAACAGCTTAGCTACTTCCAAATGTCTGCCACGGTTCTGTAACCCTCTAATTGTCCCCAACCCTTCTCTGGGCCAGTGCTCATTATAACTGTGAAGTCACAGCAAAAAAACAGCACAGCATTATCTTTTGTGAGCCGTGGTATTTTAACTCCTTTGATGGCTATTAAGAAAGAGAGTGCCTCTTCCAGGTTTTGGCCGACAGAGATATGACAGTGCTTCCCATACCAGCTTTCATTTCATTGTGTATCTGCTTTTGTTTTATGTTTACAAGAAAAATCAGTACTCTTCAAAATGCAGCGTGCCTCTTAGGAAAATACAACAGCTAAAGAAATTACAAAATGGCACTATTTTTTGACCCAGTTCTGAGGCACTGTTGGTAATCAATACAAGGACTTGATGGTGTTTTGTATGTATGTGCTGGGTAGTGCCCAGGGCCAAACTGATTAAACTTAGGTGTCCAAATGCTCCCAGACTTTCACTGTCAGAGGGTGCTCAGCCCTCTCTCAGACCTGTTCTGTATGTTAACTGACTGGGCCACAGTGATGACATAGACAATATTGCAAAGATTTTTGGTGACAAATGCACTTACCATAAGCCTCTCTGCAGGCTGGCGAGGATGATGAGTTCCAGGCTTGCTTTGCAAGTTATTCCTCCTATTTATCCTGTGAATGTCACGGCCATGACAAACAGAAATTCTCCCACTGTATGCTTACAAAACGCCTTATGTTTTTATGCAGACATTACAGAAGAGTTGTTATCAAAGTCTGATTCTAGGCAAAGCTTTGTATAGTACAGGGCCAGCAAATAGAGTATAGGCTGAACCAGCTAACTATTAATGGTCTTAGTTTTGGTATTAATCTCCTCTTCATAACTGGAAGCTCTGAACAGGTGCCAAACTTGGTGAGACAAGGGGCAGTTGAAAGAAGCCGAATGCTGAAACTCCCCATGGGATTTCCATCAGTTCTTACTGCTGCAGCTGTTGTACATTGGCAACATAGACATGTACTTTTGCCTAATCCCATTTATTCAAGGTTTTCAAATAGCTAGTCAAATAATTATTACTGAGACATAGCATCTTCTTAAGTATATGCCATCTTTCTCCTTGTGTTGGTCCTATACTATTTAGCCATCAGGGCCTTGCTACAAAATAGATCTTGACAACGCTCATAATAAGTGGACTCATTTGAGGTCATGTACTAAGCAGGGTTTATCTGACACTTAATTCATCAGAATTTCACACGAAGTTAAGCAAGCCAGGGTAGAATTTCTGTCATCTGATGGGATTTAAGTACACAAAATCCGTGTCATGCAGAGCAGCAAAGCTGCTGCGAATCCAAGCACCACCAAAGTCATGGGCTGCTCTGCCTTTGGTTTCTAGCTGAGGTCCATTCTTAATGAAATAATGGAAAACTACTTTGCACAGCAAAATGATGAAGATTGGTTACTACCTGTAAGGTAACATGGTCCATGAGTTTCAATAGCATTTCTTCACCCATTTCTCTTTGGCAATAGGAAACATTCAGGGGACGGAAAGAGAGGGCTTGGATGATGTGTTTGAGGTAGGCTGTGAAAATACCGAAGTGAAGAAAATGGGGTGTTTATTAATGAGTTTACATTCCCTAAGTTTAGGGATGCGATTTAAAAATAAATAGTATTGCTGTGTAATACATGACGAGGCACTCTGAAGCATACTTTGGGGATACTCTTAGTCATCTCCCTCCACAGACTGGGGAGCATAAAGAGATGAGCATCCAGTTTAGAGTCATACAGGGAAATCCATCTGATCTCACTTTAAATGTCTAAAAATCAGAGGTTCAAGTCCAAGCTAGTCACAAGGCTCTCCTTATACTCATTGTCTTTGATACCTATTTTAGCACATGGTGACTACTACTCTGCAGGTGTCCTTTTCTCCCCATTGACTAAAAGCTGGGAGCTTAAGGCTGCTAACTAAAATGCAGATAACCTCTTACTCGACATGCAAAGTTTGGGTGATTATTCTCTCCTGGAATCGAGGCCAGAAGAGTGGGGCATGGTGGGTAGCCCTGTCTCTCTGCAGCCGCACATAGCTTTATGACCAGCTCTTGGTAAACAAACTTGCTTGTGAGTGTGCCATTTCTGAAGGATCTCCTGGCCTTCCACAACACTACTGTCTGTCCAGATAACACTGCAGGAGCCTTTATTCATTATGAACTTCTCTTGGAAAATGTAGTCCATGCCATGAATTACAGTGATCTATGTGCCACGCTGCTACCCTTTATTCCCTGATCAACCAGGTGTTTATATGTGCTTCCTAACTTCTTTTAGTGTTTCTGGATTCAGTTCAATGTCACTGCGTCTCCTCTCCTGTGCCTAGTTCAACACTTAGCTCACTTTATTGTATATGCTCTCTATCCTGTACACATTTCACCCTAGTTCCCTAGCTGTATTTATAATAGATCCTGGCCTCTTTCAAATATAACTATGTGAGGGTTGATCATTTCTCTTATTTTTGATATTTCCAGATCAAGTCCAGGGTAAAATCCTATATTTTAGGCCTCAAGAAGCGTCCATGGACAATATTTGGAATATGCATGAGTGGCGTCCTTTCCACCATTTCTGTAACAATGGTGATCTCCACCATCATGTACTGGAAAAGTGTGAAAAGATCCAGGCTCCACCCACAGGGCAAAATCCGCAAAATTATACGGGGACCTCCGAGACGCACAGTGTGCTAAGCTACAAAGTGAACTGGCCATTCATTTGTCCTTAATATGCCATATGTAGCTTATGTTATTGCTTTTTTCTTTTATTTCTAAAAGCAAAGCTCTTTAGCTCTACTCATCTCCCCTACCTCAAAGAGTTTTGTTATGTCTGTAAAAGAGTACTTGAAAACAGAATGCAGCACATACCTGCTAACTACTCATTTGTATACTGTAATTTTATAAAGTGAAGTTTTCTCATAATCTTTTCAGTGCTCAGTAATAGTCCTATAAACTGTATCACCATATCACCTGCAACTGTTTTTGAAAGATCATTTTCTACTCATAAACTTCTGTTTGCGTTCAACACTATTATTCCTAGGAAATCAACTCTGAAGTGTCGTACAACAATACAGCTGCAGATCCTGGAGCCAATTATTTTCTTGCTCGGTTCTTGCAAGTTAAACAAACACTATGGTGACATGCAGGAATCTGTCCTAATTTGGTGGTAATACTCCTGTAAGCTTTTGTGTTCAACAGTCATCCATCTCACAATACAGTAATGTTTGCCCAGTCTCCCGCTCCATCTAAATTCTCCAAACTTGGACTGGCTCTTTGACTCTCATATTTTTTTAGAGACAACTTCCATTAGTCAGCCCCTGCTTGTTACATATTTTGGACAAATGAAATTTCTGGGTCATTGTCTGTCCCATAGAGTAAGTCACGTGTTTTCTTTGTACTCTTTTACAGACTCTTCACAAAGGGCCTATGGCCGCCTTTTTGATGCAAACTAAAGATAACCCCATGAAAGCCTTAGGAGTGCTAGCTGGTGTCATGGGCATAATGGTGCTGATAACTATCATGATCTCTACTGCCATGTTCTGGCGCAATAAGCGGTCCAACAAAATCATGCCGGTAAGAAGGATCATAAAAAAGAGACAGACCCCACAGTCCCGGACAGTCAGGATGGAGTGGCTGAAGTTCAAGAGGCCCAGCAATGCTGCAGAGAAGTTTGTTGTTGAGGATGATGCCAAGAGCCTTCACAACGAGAACAGCAACAACAACATCCAGGTTGCCCCCATGCCACCAACCGTCCCCTTGCCCCCGCCACCCCCCGACCTGGCTCCCAGGGGGGACGCCCCAGGGTGGCAGGTGCCAACCGTGTCTGGCTCCCTCACTCCCAAGTTTATAAACAAGCAGCTGAAGAAGAGAGGTCATGGCAGCGCCCACAATGCCCTCGTGTCAGAGCTCAAAATGAAGTTTGAAGAAAGGAACGCGGCTATCAGTGAGCCCCACATCTAGGTGCTTTTGGCAGCCCCCAGAGACTGTGGATCATGGCTGTGCATGGATATATTTATGTGCCGTGGTCTTCCCCATGTCTGTCAGCACCCTGTGAACCGACAGCAGCTTCTTGCTGTGATAGCCACCCCTCACCTTCTGCAAGTATTACACGCTACGGAGTCACCCCACCCGTAGTAAACTCTGCAGCCTGTGTCCAGTTGCGACTGCAGTCCCTTCGGCTCATGTCCCGGTGCTGCTCCCTCCCTGCAGCTGTCTGACCGGGCTGCTGAGTACCCTCACACCAGCCACTGTCTCCCCAAGTGAAAAGGGATTCAGGTTGCCCTGGTTTTGGAGGTCCCTACCCAGAGTCCTTGTTTTCAACCAAGGCACTCTGCAGCCAAGGCACTGGAGGATGCCAATTCTGACCCGGTCTGGCAGGTGGATTTGAGGTGTCCAAAAACCTGTCACTTCAAATCTCAGACCCACTTTTGAAGATGTTGGCCTGGCTGTGGCAGCAGCACCAATGTGCAGGTCCCCTACATCAGTGACACTGCGCGCTGCAGGAGGGTAGCACGTAGCTGGTACTTGCTGTCCTCAGGGCGCAACACGCTTTGCAACAGCTGACGGAGTGATGTGCTTATGGCCCGAGTACCTTCATTTCCAAAAGGTAAGCAGGCAGGCTCGGAGAACTTCTTCATTTTCCTGCAGCTTACGCCAGCGGTTGCCAGAGTACATTGACATGATGCCGCGCTTTGCTTCTGCCCTGGACTTGCTTGCTCATCAGGGGAGGGAGGGCCACCTCAGCCTTCCCTAAACCAGCTGGGGCAAGATTCGAGTGTAGTTCGATAGCAGTGCTCACTCCTTCTGACACCGTGTCCCCTCATGAGGGGGAGGCCAGCAGGAGAAGGACATGATTAAAGCAGCAGGGAAGACAAGGTAAAACCGAGAGAAAAATGATAAGTGAAAAATACAGACAAGTGCTGGAAAGTTGCATATGTCCATCAGGGAAGTGTCTGGAAAGATCATTTGGTTTTGTGCACTGCTAGCAGAAGGTGTCAGGGAATGTATTTCATCACCTCTTCTGGCTTGCTCCAGGGACTGGTGAGTGCAAAAGGAGGTTTCCACTAAATATTCTTGTTTGTCCTATCAGTATTTTTGAGTGAATTATGCAACAGTTAAGGGGAAGGGGGGAGCATCTGACACCTTATTTTCCTGTTACATGACAGTAAAAAGGCACCAAAGGCAGAGCACATTTTTCACTGGATCTACCCCACAGTTTCTCCCTCATGTTTGTTTCTGAGGAGATGCTTTTCAGCTGGGCCTGGCAGTTTCCCATCCCTTGGGGGGAAGGCAGTGTGCGCCAGGCTGGCTGAGGAGCAGCATCCTGCACCCTCTGACTGAGCCCCGGCCCGCAGGGCAGCTGTGCTCCCATGGATCGGCACCAAGAACATCAAGATGGGGAGCAAACCCTACAGGGCAGGACACTGTGTTAATTCATGAGACTCTTGTCCAGCTGTCATTTCAGCTGGACCAGCAGACCTGGCCCTCAGGGGCTCATCTTCTCTCACCCCATTAGCTGGTCTAATAATTCCCTTTGTTTGCACCAGGACTTCATCAGCTTAGGGGATAGCTGGTTGAATAAGAAGTTACCCACTTACAGGGAAAATCCTGTATTTTTGAACTTCAGTTCAAGCCACCCAGAAGCCAGAGGGTGACCATGGCTCATGTCACCCGTGGGCTGAGCCAGGGGCTCTAGCCAAAAGGTGCAGCAGGGTCCCAGCTGGGGGCCGTGGCAGCAGCACTGCTCCCAGAGCCTCTCCGCCTCTCTCATTTGCTCCACTGTTTTCTTGCTTATTCCTCCTGCTCCTGGGGCTGCGTGGCGTGAGGCCCAGGCTCTTGTGTTGTCTGCGGTCACCTCATCCTTGTCGTTCAGCTGTGAGCCGGTGGGAGAGAGGGGACGTGCAGCCCCTGGCCCCAATCCTGCTGCCCTGCACAAGCACGCATCTTCTGCTGGTTGCGTCTCCACCAGGTTCTGCAACGTTTCCCAAGGTACCAAGAGTTTGTGATTTATTTCCTGTACTGCTGTTTTCCCACTGTTGTGTTGAAGCCAGTATTCAATGTTCATTCTCCAATGAGGAAAGCCTTTAAAGACCATTCAATTAAGTGAGATTTAACAGGTGTTATAGGCTTATAGTCTTAGAGATTATATTTAAGAGGGAATAAAGATGTTTTATGACTATGCTGTGAGAATTTTTTCCAGTTATTCTCTATTTCAACTTCAGGGGTGTTTTTTTAATAAATAAAAAAACTGTAAAAGGTGCTTCTGTGCATGATGTTGTTCTGCTGGCAATGATGCCTTGTCATTGCTTGCTATGTGACCGCACGGGCACAGGCAGCCAGACGGCTTCCTAGGATGACCAAATGGCTCCTTTTTCAGGAGTCAGGAGAAGGACCCTGTCGGTTTGGGGCAACACCAACCTGGAAGGAGAGAAGGCAAGAAGCAGGATGGCGTGGAGCACAGCGGACGGGCAGGGTCACAGACGAGCCCCTGGCCGAGTGCCCGTTGTGCTCTGCAGCCCGCTGCAGCATGGCCCCAGGGGCAGGAAGGCTCCTTGTGAGGCAACAGGTTTAGTTTGATGCCAGTGCTCACTGTGTATGCGACTTATTATGAACTTCATACACATGGTGATGGGACGTGTTGTCTGTCCCTGGCTATTTCCTTGCTAGGATGATTCAGCATCCCTCTCTACAGTCTCTACAGTTTGCCGTTGTTCCTCCATGTTGAGTGGGGTGAGAGATGGCCAGTCACTACAGGCACTGGTTTGTTTGTCACTCCCCCTCGTACATGGTCCCCTGCTGGCCCTCAACCAGCATCAGCTCATGCTGCAGCATCTCCCCAGGGGTTTCTCAAGGCAAGATTGTCTCCCCACTTGGCTGGCTGCTTCTTCCCCTTCCCCATCACTCCAGACCCCCGTCACACATGCTGCAACTGCCCAGCCTCCCCTGTCCCTGCAGCCGAACCCCGGAGCTCCTTGGCGTTCAGGTTTCTTTGCAATTTGTAACTGTAAAAGACTAGAAATGAAGCAGAGGACGTCTGGTATTCTGAAAATCCGTCACGTTTATTACTTTGACACTAAACGACTGACAAGACTAGGAAGTCCCTAGAAGTCTAACACTGAGAGTCAGCATTGACCAAACAGGTCTCTGTTCAAAAGCTGTGCAGTAAGTTACAGCAGAAGGAGGTGTTGGGGGAGGAAATGTGGGGCTTGAGGAGGGGCAGCGTGGAAAACACACCACAAAATGTAGCTAGAAAGCCAAACTACCACATAGTGAAGCTCACATTAAACTTTATCTCTGCTTACAGCTGAGGTTTCTACTCTAGTTTTTTTACCTTTTGAGACGGTCTATAACAACACATATGACAAGGGCTGCGGGTCTATTGGCCACATGCTTTGGTTGTGCTGGAAAGTTTGAGGCCAAAAAAGAAAAAAATAAGTCACATGTCCTCAGACCCCGAGAAACGCAGCGTGAGCTTCTCCGCAAGCAGGGACCGGTTCCTTTTACATGCATATTTAGGGTACGTTGCCTCTAGAAAGGAGGCAAGCTTTGGTTTCAAAGCAGCAGGATGGGCAGGCAGCCCATCTGCATTAGGGGAAGGTGCCTGGTTCACACCTTCGGCTCCCAAACCCTGGCTCCACCACCCTCTCTGCCACCGGCCACTTGTCCCACCAGCCCGGCTCAGGCTGAGTGTCCCTGTCACCCGCCGCATCAGCCCGCAGCCACAGTGCTGTCCTGGGGAAAAGGAGACTAGTGGTGGGGAGGGTGGAGGGGAAACAGCAGTTAAATGTTTGCCTGCGAAACACAAACTGTTCATTTTTTTCACCAGCTCTTGTTCTTAATTTTAAAAGGAATATATTGACACACCATTTGTAGCAAGAGGTGTTAGGTATATATGTGTCTGTGTGTGTGTGCATGCTAAGATGGACCCCTAAGATATGTTTGGACACAAGTAAAAGGCCCTCCCCTTCTCCCTAGTGCAAAAAACAAAACCAAAAACAACTCAAAAAAAATGCAAACCCTGTGCTGCGGCTATCTTATGCTGGTGTTCGGTAAGCCCTCGCAGTTTTCCTGGTAAGCCCTCGCAGTTTTCCTGGTTGTGGTACAACAGAAGCTGTGAACCTCTTAGGACTGTGTGAACCTTAAGGAGGGGTAAGGAAAAAAATAACAAAACAAAGCAAACCAAGCAAACGAAACAAACCAAACAAAAAAACCTGCCCCCCAAAACCAACACCCCTGATCAAAAACAAAAAGTGTTTCTCCAAGTGGAACACAAGAGCTCCATCACATTGACCTAATTCTTCTCTGCTTTTTTGTTGTTGGTTATGAGCACAGCCCTGCCCTGGCTCCCCCGTTCCGTTTCCGTGAGGCAGCACACAGGAGAAGCCAGCACCAGCACAGGGCACAGCTGCAAACAACCCTCCCCACCCACTCCCACACTGGGAAAAAGAAGGAAAGAAAGACTCGCCTGTGCAAGTGAGCAAGGGGAGACCTTTGGCCTTTTGCCACATGCATTGCTATAGGTTTTGGGGTGGGTTTTTTGTTAATGCTTGTTTTCTTGCATGTCTGTGTGCGTTGCTCTGTGAGAGTGCTGCGGCAGCAGCCCGGAGCTGCAGGGGCACAGCCACGCACCCCGGGCACCCCCTTTCCCAAGGCTCCCCAAGCCTGCTGTGAATCCCAGTCGTGCGCCATGTCCTTGCAGCACAGAGCCTCCCTTGCGTGGTCGTCCAAGAAAACCAGCACATGCTGCGGCTCGAGGTCATCTGTAAAAGGTGCCGCTGTGGCCGCATTCGCGGGGTGGGCAGGGGGCCGGGCTTAGTAGAGGTCGGCGCTGTTCCTGTGGGGCGGCCGGGTCTTGCCAGGCTCCTCGCGGGCCGGGGGCCGCCGGGCGCCGCGGTCCGGGCGGCCGCCCGGCGCGGGGGGGGCCGCGCGGGGGGGG
>JAVJGG010000094.1:12348168-12360360 GCA_035590195.1 Aviceda cuculoides | reverse complement strand
GCCGGCGGGCAGGCTGTCCAGCGTGCTCTCCTTGCTGCCGGCAGCCTGCGCCTGGCCCCCGTGGCGACGGCGGGGGCAGGCGCCGGGGCAGCGGGCCAGGCAGCCGGGACGGGCCTCAGCAGTGCAGGCGTACATGCCGGCGGGCACGGCCAGCACCATGGCGCAGACGATGACCACAATGTGGATGAGCTTCTCGCGCTGCTCCAACTGGCTGACGTCGCTGCCCGTGACGAAGACAACGCACTGGCCCTTGCGGGGCGCCTGGTTGCGCACGGCCACGCAGACCTCATACTTGGTGGCGGGCAGCAGGTCGGTCACCGAGTAGGTGTTGACGCCGGGACCAATGTAGATCGCATCCTTCTGGGCAGCATCGTAGCGGCCCACCAGGAGGGTGTACCAGGTCTCCCCCGGGTCTGCCGCTGCAGCTGCAGCTGCAAACCACTCCAGGGTGATGCCATAGACGGTCTGCTTGGCGATGCGCACTTCTACGTGGGCGCCTGGCTCAGCAGGGGCGATGGGGGCCCAGCCCGGGGGCATGGTGGACACCCACGGGGACTCCACACGGAGGGTGATGGCCACCGAGGTGTTGCCCAAGAAGTTGGCTGCCATGCAGGTGTAGTTGCCGGCGTCCGCTGGCCGTGCGGCCGGGATCAGCAGCTCTGAGCGGACGGTCTCCTCGCTGATGGGCTCAGTGGACACTGCAGGGAGAGGGGAGTTGTGTCAGCAGGTGGTGGCCCCCTCCTGCCCGTGCAGGCAGGGAGCCACCAGGCCCTTGGGGCAGCCCCAAGACCACTCTGGTGTGGGATGGAGGCCAGGCAGGACCTGCCCTGCCCTGCCCAAGGAAAGCAGAAGAGGGATGCGGGAGCACACCGAACCCCACGGAGCTCATCAGCAAAGCGTTATGTGGGCCAAAAGGCAATAAATGGACCGGGACACCCAAGCATGGGAGAGAGGGAGTGCGTCCGACCCCCAGCCCAGTGCAAGTGGCTGGGGAGGCTGCTGCGGGCAAAGGCCAAGCCGCCCATGTGCTCTCAGCATGCTCAGGTCAGGGCAAGCCAGGGAGAGCCACTGAGGTGCAAAAGGCACAGCTGCATTTTGGACACACACTCCGTCCTCCATTAGGATTGAGTGCAGAAAAATGTCAGTCTCAAGAGGCTCGGACCAAAAAGAGGTGTGTAGAGCCAGGAGGTGTTGGGCTGGAAGTGAGATGCAGCTTTAAGAACAGTATGAAACACCCTGTCATCTATCCAAACAGGGGCGCGTGGCTGTGGTTGGGAAAAGCCTGTGTGTAATTAATTCAGTATGTGCTTGTGGAAAGATGGACAAGTGCTGCTACAACACTGCCATTAAAGCAAATATCGGTCCAGGATTAAGGGCTAATGCTATCTTATTTAGCTAGCTGGCGTATTAGGAACACACATAACCTGTGTGGTACCTGCATGCGTTATTAGCTTACCCGATGAAAATAGCAATTTGTGCTATTGAAGGCTCTCAGTAAAAATAAATGTGAGGGAGGGCATGTAAGAGCCAAGCTGGATGGGGAGGGAAAAGCCTCATATTACAAGGCCCTCAATAAAGAACACAAATAAGCAAGGCTTATGGAGAATGTCAAGCTCTGTTTTGGTTGTAGAACATGAACGGACACAGACAGGCAACAGGGCTGCCGAGGTTTGTTGTGTGGGTATTTCTTGAAAGAACATATGGGAATAGTATAGAAACATACGACTGTGTGTATGCATTCCTACAAACACACATGCACATACAAATATAATTATTATATAGACTGTGTGCATATATATGTGTGTATTATATAATACATAGTGTAAATAAGCATGCATGTCTAGATAACTACATATTTACTATCGATATATGACTGATGTATTATTACTAGTTCTTGCACATCATGTGTTATGATGAAAGAGCTACTACTAGAAATCCACACATAAAATAAGTGTATAAAAATGGGGGCATCATCTTTGACTGATACCTTGCTTGAAGCAGCTCTTCTCATATGGGTCAGGCGTGCTTAGACACATAGAGTGATTAAGATTATTTGGATTATTGCCACCACAGTAACTGTGATGCTCTAAAAGGGCTGAGAGATGGTGTGGTGACTGTGATGGCCTGAAGGCCTATGTAAGTAGAATAGCAGAACGTAAATTTTTAATGAAGAAAAAAAAAGAAGAAAAAGCTTTTCTTACCATTAAATGCCCTTAAAAGTTTGAGCGCATAAGTCCACCAGACAGTCGGGGAAGGATTGGCTTGCACAAAGCAGGTCAGAGTGACATTCAGCCCCACTGGGACTGTCAGGTTGGTGTCAAGGGCTGAGGTCAGGGGCTTCGTGCAGCTGTTGAGCTCCACTTCATGAAAAAACTTCCCTGCCCTGAATTTTGGGCTTGAGCAAGTTAAATAGGAATTCATCAGAATAATAGGTGGGCCGACCGACTTGATAAACTGGACAAATCCCCGCAGGCGACAGTCGCAAATCCAGGGGTTGTCATGAAGGGCCAGGACGGCACTGGAAATAGCTTCTATCTGCCCCTCCGCCCTCTGGCTTCTCTGGTAGACGGGCCAGCTGTAGAAGACATCCCTGGATATGACAGTAAGCTGATTTGAGGATAGATCTAAATAGGTCAGGTTGGGCAGATAG
Organism: Aviceda cuculoides; assembly: GCA_035590195.1. NCBI lineage: Eukaryota > Metazoa > Chordata > Aves > Accipitriformes > Accipitridae > Aviceda > Aviceda cuculoides. Next base: position 12,357,710 of record JAVJGG010000094.1, on the reverse strand, counting down.
CGGAGCGCGTGTTCTGGAAGGACATCCAGCCGGTTGTGCTTCAGATCCAGGATTTTCAGAGCTGGGGTGTCTTGAAATGCTGTCCATGGCACTGAGCTTAATTTGTTCCCTTGCAAGCGCAGCTCCTTCAGAGCTGGCAGATATTCCAGGCTCTTGATATGCATCACTGTGATGTTGTTAAAATTGAGCCAGAGGTATTCCAAGGCACTAACGTTCTCAAAAGACCCACGAGGCAATTCTGTTAGGTGAGAATTTTCTATTCTAATTTTCCGGATGTCCTGAGGGATGTTTGCTGGAATCTGTCTCAGCAGTGCAGACATGCAGAGCAAACTCCTAAGGAGGAAACCAGAAAATTCTCCAGGTCACACACCACATTCATGGCTAACAAACCAGTTCCCTATATAGATCTACAAGCACTTGAATAATTATAAGTTGTTGTATGCAGGGCATGCATAAGCCACACAGCCATCCTTCCCTGGGTTTTACACCCATTTTCCCACAAAGAATACAATTAAGATGTCATAAAAATTGCTACCTATGCAACTACCTATCGCAGGGAAATAAGAGAAATGGCATTCTATGCTCAAGCTAGTACTATTCAAGTATTAGAGGAGGCATATCATGCAGCCATCTGCTTGATTTTGGTGCTCACATCATCAGCAAATATGTAGTGGGACTCTGCGAGCTGCTTTGCTGGTGCTACGACTAGGGTAGCGAGCATTCTTACCTTCCAAAGCTGTCTTGAGAACAAGAGCATCCTGTGACACAAGATGAAACAGATGGGTTTATCTTGTGGAAGGCCAGAAGAAGAAGAAAAATATGACAAATAGGGTCCATATTCTCCTTTAAGAAAGCACTGTGCAGGGTTTGCACCAAACATGCCAACAGCCTCCAAGAAGCAAATCCTATTAGCTGTAATCTTCCTTGACGCAGAAATAAATCCTGCTGGGGACCCGACCCTAAAGAAGACATGTAGTATGGTTCATAGGCTGTGTCAAAGTGCTAAAAATCACCTCTGGGACCACTCTTGGCATTTATTCTTTAGCTGTGGGGATTCTGATTGATAGACGTGTTTGTTTGCTTGGTAAGATGGAGCCAAAAATCACTTCTTTCCTTAGTACCTGTAAGGACTGTTCCCAAGTCCTTACAGGTAATTAACAGGCCTATCTCTATTGTATAAATATAACATTTCGGTGCTATTCTCCGGCTTTCCTGCAACACATGTGCCAATTGCCTTTTGGTCACCTTGACAAACTCAGTCTAAACAATTCTATGAGAAGGGATTTGGAGTAACCAAATTTATTTATTATCTTTTTTTAATCCAAAATAGCAGATTTTGGTTGCAATTGCCAAGCAACGCTGTGTTCTCCTGGGGCCATCTAGTGCATATGGGCTTCATTACAGTCTGCAGAAGGCAGCGTGCCACCGGAAAAGAGCTTAACCTCACTGCCAGTACCTTGTGAAGCTGGGTCACAAATCAAGATTAGCCTGAACCTACTTAACCTCTAACCTACGGGACCAGGATAGAAAAATAGTGTGACAGCTTAGATTTATACATGGCTGTCGGGGTGTGTGCAATAGTGTAGCCGCTGTGAGCCTACAGAAGACAGGATTGATTCTGCAGCTTTTAAAATTGACACGTGCTTTGATTTCGAGGCAAATCAGCAACATGCACTGGTGGGGAACCCTCTGGGGACTGTTGCAGTGCTTTGTGATTTCCTCCCGTGTACAAGCAGCAGGCTGTGAGTAGTGGGCCTGTTGGGCTGCTGTTGCCCAGCATCTAACTACAAGCTTATGGGATTTTTTTTTTTAAACGGAAATGGCCCTTATTTGTCCATGGTGTAGCGCTTGATATTTCAACAGCCGCCCTACATTTGAACAGGTCAGTAAGCCATGAGTGAAGGAGAAAGGCTTCTGGTCTGTAGCGCAGCAGATGCAGCAGCTATCAATCCCCCACCTGACCGTGGTGGCTGCTGGGAACATGTTTTGGTGAAGCTGTTGCTGTTGCAGTGATGGTGGCACCAGCACAGCCCCCGTGAGCCGAGGCGAACGCTCCTTACGCAATTTCAGTGTAGCTTAAGCAGCAGGGGACTCCCTGCTGAACTGGGAGTGCTGCAGGAGCAACGCTGGCAGCTGCGATGGGAGGATGTATCCTTCCCAGTCATCCATCAGCTACTGAAGTAGAGGGCCTCCGGGACCCCATGCCCACCCTGCATGGGCATGTGCCTCTGGGGAGACGAGTGCCACACTCACCAGTCAGTGCCTTTGGTCCTCTTCTGTAGCCTGCCATGGAAATATTCCCTAATGAAACAATGATATTATTTTTATTTTATAATAATAATTCTACACTGGGTTGGACAGTTTGGTTGTCCCCAGCATCAGGCAGGCCAGCAGGAGGGATTCACCACTTTTAAGGCCCAACTTTGCAAAAACCTCCTTTGCACCTTCACATCCCTCCTCTATGGCCCGCAGGGAGGGTCTTAAAGTATGTGGCAGCTAAGTCACATCTTCAAAAACATCTTTCATGAAGAGTGTTGTTTATTAAAACAGGTTTATATACAGAGTAAAAACTCTTGGTAGGTTCCCCCCCATGTACATCTTTGGGCACAGTACAGGTGCATAATGCTCAATGTCCTTGGATGCAGCAAGTAAAATTTCATCCAGGCTTCTCTGTTAGAAATACATTAATTTAAATAAATGAGTTAGTTGATTAACGGGGGGAAAAAAAGCATTGCAGTTGTTTTCTTTCTCCCACATGAGCTCTTCTCCCAGTCCCACCTACCTTCTACAAGGCTGGAAAATGGCCTTTCCAAGAGTGCTGTCAGTCAGTACCATGGGCCAATGCTCCAGCAGTTTTCAGGCTGATGATACTTATTTGCTGCTTGAGAGGCCGTTTTTCTAAATATTCCCGAACCCCAAGTGTACTCAGAAGGTTCAGTATTAACGTGAGAAACTAGCGCTGAATTACTTATCAAAATCAGATTAATTAGTTAGTAGAGAGTCTACCCACTCTCTTGGGTAGAGAGAAGGGGGAAAAGAAAGGAAAAAAAGTAGAGGAAAAAAATCTGCCAGTGTTAGCCGCAGACATTATATTTATGTTTTCTACTGGAGTGGGATTTTGTTGCCTTTTTTATTCAGCCCTGCTTATGCCTGCCTGTAAATTTAATGGTCAGTTTTGTGACAGCAGCTGTCCACTCAGTTCAGCTGCTCTTTAATGTCATGTGGCATTCTGGCTAAAGCCAAAATGCAGAACAAGCTGTCTAAAACCCAAGCTGTCAAAATAAATCTCCATAGAGACATTGTCTGCTAACCTGTGGGAAGTGGAGTTTAAGAGACTGCACTGATTGCCAAAGCAAATGCCAAAAGGACACCCACTGCGTGCTTCCAGCAATGGCAAGGAAGTCAAACTCCATCTTGAAATGGCAGGCACACACAGGTCTGTGAGAAATCAAGTCCATGCTGCTGCTTTACAATTACGGTCTCTCTGCCAGGGCTATCAGCATTAGAAATCCCTGATGGGGTGGACATAAGAGCTGAAGGCTGCAGTTGGGTATTTCACAAAGGGTGCATGTAACACCAAATGGTACAGGCTTGAAAAAACGTCTTTGAAAAAGCAGAAGGTGATGTGAAAAGAGGTCAACAAGACTTCTCTTTCACAAACCTTCAACAACATCAGCTGTACAAGCTTGCCAGTCTTTCCCCAGTTTTTTTGAGTAAGCCAACACCCCTGGCAGGGTGCCCTGGGGCACCACACCTCCAGCCCCACTACAGCAAGTCCCACAGAGACCTGGCAAAGGGGCACAACCCACTCCCTTTCACCCGCCGGAGGAAAGGAAAGGCTTTGTCTCTCACTCAGGGCATGTCAGGGCGGGAGCGGAGTCCACCTCCCATGCCAAAACCAGGAGCCGAGGGTCAGCACACTCCTGTGGGGTATGAATGCGGTCACAGCAGCCCGACGTCACCACCAGCAGCCCCTGGCTGTTGAGAAACATGGGCACTGCTCCAAGGCTTGCTGCTGCCTCCGAGAAGCTCCTGGTCCTGCTCTCTGGGGTGTACACACTTATTTCCCATCAGTTTGAACCTTTGCTGGCAATTGCTAAAATCTTTCTATTTAATTTTTATTAATAGGAAAATAAAATGAGGGACAATTCTTTTGCTCTGTTTTGGGCAACGATTTGCAACTTCTGTTCATGGACTTTAAACCTGGCGAAGCTCCCATTAAGCCACAGTACTGTAGCACTGACTATTGATTAAATACATCCTGAAACTTTTCAGACATTCCCAGAACACTTCTGACATTGAGGGACTTTGATGTCAGCTTCTTCAGGAGCTTTTTAACCTTTAGATTTTATTTTACCATTGGAATTCTTTCAAAGTCATTCTTCAATGTCCATTAATTTTTTAAAATATCTTGAAAAATGTTTTACTGTCCTTCTTGACATTTTTGGTTGCTGCTGCTTTTTTTCCCCCCCAGAAATGTATGTATATGCACATGCACACTTTTGTGTCCTACATTTTTTTAATCATTTAAACCACTTTTAGTCTATTTTTTCTGGGCACACAGAAATAAATGTGCAAGTGACCCCACAACACAATTATAGCCTTCCAACATGCTTAAAACACATTGTGGAAATAAGATATCAGCCTGAACATTACTTTGCATTTGTGGAATTTTTATACGTATGTGGCATTAAAAATACTTGCAGACACTTTATAATTCAGAGCCAATATTAACCTTTGTCTGGATCTACTCACCAGATAATCTGGACACGTTTTAAGATGTTTGGAAAAACATGGGGTTTTTTTACATTTCTTCTTGCACTTTAACTACTTGCAGTAATCCTTTTTAATCACTTTGGGCACATTATTTCATTTATATTCTGCTCGGTTCCCTCATTTTGATAGCTGCTTTTCTCCAGATCGTTTTAAGAAAAAGAAATAAAACCCATTTTTCAGCACAGTTCAGAGCTATTTGGATTAATTTTTAAAACACGATTACCTTCTTCTTTTAAACCCTATCCTTAATTTTACAATTTTACACTACTCTGATTTTCTGACTTCTTTTCTGAACAACACCAGCTGACACAGAGCTTATACAAGTTTCTATCTATTGCCTATCTTGTGTGATTCACCAATGTGGGAGAGAGAGGGGTTTGTTTTGGAGCAGCAGTTGAGATGCAGTTTAACCTCATCTTAGTGATGCCTCATCTGTGAGCCAGTGAGAATAGCCATAGGAAATAGAAAAGTCACATTTGTTCTACTTGGGATCGCTATTTATTCAAAGTGCAAAAAATACCCAGTAGAGTCTATAAAACTTAACCCCTTCAACAGTGAATGTCCCAGGATGACTTCTCTAGCCTCCCCTCCTAGCAAGCAAAGAGCGACAGCCCTGGCCCAGCCGGTGCCTTCCCACAGCCAACTCACAGTGGGTGAGAGCCGTTCCTCACCAGGGCTGGATGTGCCAAATAACCCAGCTCATTCCTCCAGGCAGTGGAGAGGTAAATACCTCTCATTCCCAGTCACCTCCTGCTAACCTGACTTACAGGAAAGTCCTTGGACGGTAGGTCCACTCCGTTCATCGCAGGAGAACTTTAGGACAGCCTTGATTCTTCAAGGCTAGCTTATCCATCCAGGGCCATGTCAGGCTGATTTCTGCACAGCCTGTGATACTGCTGCAGATGTGGGCAGGAATCAGGCTCAATAATACAGCAACCCTTGCAACTCATCCCAAAAACTACTACTAGAAGAATATTTTTTTCTATCTTGGAGGGAGACTCTAAAAATCATCCTGGGAAGTGCAACTGTCTAAATAGATAACAGATCTATTACATACTACATATTTCATCAATTAATTTGTTGTATCAAAATACATTATTTTGCAAAACATTATTTGTAAATCTAAAAATCTCTGCAGTCCAGTTATAGAAGTAACAAGCATTATTTTATACAAGGATTGACAAATTCTCCCAATACAAGAAAATTTCTTTATCATTAATGTAAGGAATAGAGGGAGTCCTATCAGAAACTATTATACTATATCCGCTATTGCTAGTATTTATGTTGAGATCAACCAACTTGCTTTTCCATCAGGCCAAGTAACCGACATAACTGAACCCCTTCTGTACAAGGAGGACTTGCAAAATCCATACAGGGCTCCATTTCAACCAGTGAATTTTGTTAACCCACACTGTACATACACATCCAGAATGTGAGTGGAAATACTTCCAATAAGTTTACAAATACACATTTCAAAACAGTTCAGCAAGCTTTATCAGTTATCATTTCAACTTGGCTGGATCCCTCCCATTCAACATTTGGCAGAACGCATATAATTTTCTTCATGAAGAATATTTATTACAAAGAGAAAAACTTTATATACAGTATTACTACATGAGGGACCAGAGTGGAAAATTAGACAGCTGGGAAGTGCTTTGTGATAAGCACTCAGATCCAAATTCCAGTGGAGCTGCTGCAGGACTTAAATACCTGATTAGCTCACCCTGGCTAGGAAAGTACATTTAGATTAATATTAGACAGGTTTTTTTCAGAGTTCTTGAACTTGCAAAATGTTTGAAATCCAAACGTCCACACTGAGCCTCTGTCTCCACTGATGCCATGGTGGAAGTATGGCTGATGTGTGCCTGGCCAACAGTCTACCACTGCGTCGCATACCCCTGCTCTGCACAGAGCAAAGTATTTTCATCACCAAGCCACAAGTGCCTGGCTGAGCCCTCTGGTCTTCACCACCACTTTTGTCAGGAGAGCCGGCAGCAGTGACAGGGCTAGTCTGGGAGATTTTTGCAGACCTGTCTAATGTGGGTTTTTCAGTATGATTACAAAGCATTACAATGCCACACACAATTTGAAGAGTAGGCTATTGTATGATTTTAACTAGCACAGCTGATATAAAACATACTCTACTAATTACAATACAGCTAGAAAATGCCAGCTAGGACTGATACTGAAAGACCTGTTGAAGAAAATCTTTAGTGTTTAGGGCCAAAATGCAATCACAAAACACTCTCTATTATGTATTCTTAGGAGTGGACTGGGTTTTGTCTCTTGATTTCTATCTATCATCTCCTTTGCACATTTCTCTGAATTCAGAGCATAGAGCTGTTATTATGTTGGACGTAGTAGAAAGGGTTGATGTACCTCTGTGTTTAGTCATCTATCAAGCATCAAGCTGCATGTTTCATGCAAACAAGGGGGAAGTAAAAGGCGAGGCTCTCAATCTTCACCTTTATAGATATTTATACTAAAATTACTAAACACTCCCCTGTTTGTCAACCAAAAGAACATCAAAAGAGCTGAGAATAAAATACTTAGCATATTGCAGAGCAGGTACTAAACAACACCAAGCAGAGCGCACTCAGAAATGTTGCTTAATGTCCTCACACTCAGTGTGCACGCTTCATTTTACAAAAATAAAAGTGGTCCAGGAGAACGAGGCCATTATCACAGAAGCTTTTGACCGGGTACAAAACAGCAGCATCCCAAGTGGGATGAGCAACATGTTTCTGTAAAGCTTGGGCACCGTCTACCCTCTTGCACCCTCCTCCAGAACATGTCAGAGACAGAAGCATTGACAAGGTAGTCTGCGGTGCTGGAGCAGAGAGTCATATATACAGCCACGTGCTTTCCACCTAGCAAGCCAACAATCAGCCTAGTTACTTTCAGCAAAAGTATTCATTAGGTTGCCCCTCTATCTTTGGTATTGCTTCTGAGTCCACGCTGGATCGGGCAGACAGCAGCCTGTTTGACTCATCGGGGGTATGTCTAGTCAAGTATTCTCCTTCCACGCCTTTTGCCTTGGCCCCAGGAGACAGGCTTTCGAAGGTGACATAGGACTCCTGAACTTCCTTGGGTTTCCGCACAAAGCATTTTTTGCAGCGCCTTTTCAGTGCTCCACAGCAGACCACTAGCGTCAGAGGAACAGCAATGACACAGGCCACACTGATGACAACCACATTGATGAGCTTCTGGGTCCCTCCTGCACTGGCAACTTCATCTGTGGAAAATATGATGCATTGCTCCTTCCTGGGGATCAGCCCCTTCACGCAGACACAGGTGATGTATTTGGTCTTTGGCAGCAGCCCGTAAATGGTGACCTTGGTCTTCCCTGGCTCCACGTTAATCCGCCGCATGTCTCTCTCTCCAAAGACAGCGTAGAGGACACTGAACACTGTTGTGTTCTTTGCCAGAGGTGCCTTCCAGGCCAGGGTGATACTCTGGTCGGTGTCTCCTATCACTCTGACGGACCTCACCACTCTCTCCGGCTCCTGCTGACCGGTAGGCGGGCTCACCAGCAGGTTTCTGGGGTTGCTGTCCTGGGCCACATCTGGGAGGAGGAGGCCCTCTCCAGTGCCCACTCCAGACCCCAGGGTAGGCACAGTGGAGGTGGTGATAATGTACCTTGCCACTAGCTTGTCGTTGTAGGCAGCTGCCTCCATCCCACTCGCCTTCCCACTCCATGCGCCTTTGGCATTAGAGTTGGGGTCATCTGTGCTTTCTGAGTCTGTGATGATGAGAGATATGAATGCCTCTGTTGCCCCCAGAAAATTCTTTGCTTTACAGATGTACTCTCCGGAGTCGAGATAAGAGACTACAGGCAGGCCCAGAATAGACCAGCTCATGCCATCACTGGAAATCTCTTGGTGAACTGCAGGGAAGGAAAAATGTAAAATAAATAGACAATAATCAATAGAATCAATAACATGTTTTGTAAAATATTGAGATTTAATTAGCCAAATGTCTCTCGATACAGTAGAATCATCATTTCTTTTTGCCATCAAGAACATTACGAAATCGAAGTAAATCCAAGAAAAGGGCAGTAATGCTAAAATTAGTTTATGTTGTGATTTACACTGCTTCAGGCTGAATATACGTGAAGGATTTTATGCTATTTCCTCCAAATTGACATACAGTTTGAAAACAAAACAGGAAAGGCTCTTCCATTAAAAAAAAAGCTTAAAACCTCTTATGTAGCTACTATACTTAAAAGAGTGGAAGGAGTAGGCGGTAACACAATGTATTTGAACATTAGATGCAGCCCTCTGAGTCAAAGAGAATACAAACAGAGTAGGTTTTTTCTAAAAGCCATATATGGACTAGTCTAGAGTATATGGAGAAAAATAGCTGAAAAATAATATGCCTTCCACTGCTAAATTAGTGCAGGTTTTTATACTGAACCAAACACAAGGAAGTCTGATCAGTTACCACTGAACAATATCTACACAGCTAATTTTGATTTTCTCACTTGGTTTACCAGGAGGCTAAAACTAGCTTTTTTTGCTGTTTTCTATTTTTGCAGAAAAAAAAGAGCTGGCATCATGCAGAAGGGTAAAGCACCTTCGTTATTTAACCAGCCTCCTTAGGATGAGCACATACTATATCTGCCCTTTCCCATTGAAAGGTAAACCAGGAAGATGTCTGAAAACCAAAGTTAAGACAGGATGCGAACGTCTCTGTCTTGGTTTGAAAGACAGGTGTCTGCCAAGGAAGGCAGGAGCCCCCCCTGGAATGGCAGATGCAACCCCCCT
>JAVJGG010000094.1:12330051-12348068 GCA_035590195.1 Aviceda cuculoides | reverse complement strand
CAAGACGGACAGTCTCTCGCACCCAGGTGAAACAAAAAAAAAAAGTCCGATGCACCCCCACCCCATAGCCAGCCTTTCTTTATCTTAAGTACTCAGCGATTTGTCCCCGTAGCAACCCGTATGGGGAAAAATTCCTTTAACAGAAAAAAACAGAAGAGTTTCTGAAACTCCTACAGTCTCCCAAGCCCTCTTGGAGTCAGGATCCAGCCTTGGTAACCAGGGCACATTCCAATGGCAGTGAAATGCAATGGCAGCAGAAGTTACTTTTTCAATTTAATTGTTTACTGAATGGGTATATTAAAAAACATAAAGCTACTGGTCTTCCTATGGCACTTCCCCATACATACAAACTGTGGGCTGTTTCTCACTCCTTTCTATTCAGAACACCAACATTTCAAACAGTCATATAGCATTGGCACAGAAGCTGCCATTGGTGAGAAATAGTGTGTATTTTCAGCCAACTTTTTATTGAAAGGTGCTACAGTCTGATTTAATGGGGCACAAAATATATCATTCTCAGTTGTAGCTCAAAGTAAACTCAACATACACTTTCAGGAAAGCATTCTCTGTTTTGGTTTTTTGTTGTGGCTCTCTTTCAAGTGTAGGAGGGATGTTCACAGCATGATGGGTAGACATTACCACTATGAGGAGCAGCTCTGCTACATCCTGCACATCACGCACAACAGGGCAATGACTTGTGCGGATCCCAAAAAAAGGGATATTAATTACAAGTGATTCTACTGCTGTGAAAGAAAAATGATCTCTCCTCTGTTTCTGTGCACCGAGGAGCCCTGTAACCCTTTGAAGATCAGACCCCATGCTTAGCGATTTATCTGCTGAGTTTAGACCCTCTATGAGAGTCAGGGCCAGGCCTAGGATACAGTAGTGTTCAGGGGGGGATGAAGGTTCAGGTCCTGACCTAAAACCTCTAGGGCAAAAAGCTAAGGATGATTGTCTTGAGTGCAGCAAAGGTTTCTTCTCTAAATTGCCCACACGTTAAAGGACCAACATTGCAATTTTAGGTCCAACTGTTCTTGTAAATGGAAAAGAAAAACATGATCAGTCACAAAAACAGTGGCTGTTTGAAGGCTCCCCCCCATAAAAGGGGTGAGCAGAGAAGAGGGACCTGCTCAGTATTTCTCCCAACAGAGCATTTTCCCAAGAGTCCTTGTCAATTCATTAGAAATAAACCTTTTCTTGGAAGCATTGTCACTGAAGTATTGTATCCTTCAGCAGTTTAGTGGCTTTTTTCTCTTTTAATGTATCAGTAATGTTGCATGTTTGCCACCTTTTCTTTCTTTGCCACAGCAGATTTGAATCCCAGTTGAATTCACATCAGGCATCTCTCTGCCAGAGATGTTTACTAACCAATTAACAGTAGCTCATCTTTAGTCTCAAAAAATCCATAAAATAATTCAGTAGGAAGCCTTTTCAGTGACTGAATAACTAATTAACTTAACCTCTTGCTACAGCTTGACATATTTAATTTCTTCAGCTCCAACATATTTGCAGAAAACCCCTTGACTTGTCTCACTGCCACAATTGTTATGAAACAAAGCAAAACCAACTTTTTACACATAATAGCTTACATTTATCTGATATTTACATCAACATGTAAGTAATTTTATAGTCTATAGAATATCACGATTTAATAGTGAATTATACGTGATACTATTGTGAATTATAGTGAATCTTAAGTTTACACTGCTTACTTTCTTTTTTGGGTGTCTTTTATCAGTGAGAAGGATCTATTGTCACAGAAGCTTCCGTTTGCTGAACAGTCTGTAGAAACCAAAGGTGCAGGTCTCCCTCACTCATTCCATGTGTACGAGAAAAGCTTAAACCAAACCCACCTGTGCCGTTTAGTTGAGCACCATCAGCTCTTCTCCAGCTGAGCTCAGGAATGGGCACCCCCGTCGTTCCACATCGCAGCAGCACAGTGCTGCCCAGTATGGTCTTTACTTTGGCTACGGACGTATGTACAACGGGGCTTTGACACTTCCTTAGCTCGACTTGGCTGAAGAGGACTCCTGCAAGGCTCCGAGGGGTGAAGCATTTCAGCCTGGGCTCAATGAATGCTATGTTAGGAGACTGGAAATTTAGGAAATGGACCATTTCATACAGACTGCAGTCACATACCCAGGGATTGTCTTGCAAGCCTGACAAAATAAATCAGAGCATTAAGTCACTCCAACAGCACCTTTTGTTTCTGCAATTTTTGTTTCTACTTTTCAGCGGGACAAACTGTAACAGGCTTCTAATCTGCCCTGCAAGGACTGCCTGTGCATATGCAGGGATATAGGAAGGAGCGAGATGTCCTGCCCCACTGCTGTTGGCTGAGCTTGAGGGATCCCATAGTTGCCTGTTAGTAGAAGGGAATAAATACGGCTTGCTAAAGTATCTCAAAATCTGGAGCTGAAATAATATTCTGTAAGTTCAAAGCAGGATTTGTCATATCATGGAAACATCGCTATTTATACACATAAAGAAGCAAAACGAGAAGTTATAAACACATTTGGTTCCAGGGTGAAAAAAACAACTAGCCATGGGGGAGGGTTGGTTTGGTTTGGGATGTGGATTTTTTTGGTATGAAAAGACTATGCAGTCTCTTCCTTAGACAAGCCAGGAAATTCTTCTCACTGGAGAATTACTAAAATATTAGCTAGATTGTCATGCCAACTCTCAGGCTTGCAATAGGTGTAGGTGATCCCATTTGACTGTAAGAGTTCTCGCCCTGTAATTCTAAGTTATTATTTTCATTATTTTAGTAATCAGTTGTTTTTCCTGAAATGCTAATTTACACTTGATAAGAGGAAATAACTGCTTTAAGGATTAAATTGAAGAATATACATGTTATGGTATATGAAACAACATAGACAATAACTATATTAAGAATATACACATAGAAAGGTGTATATTGAAGAGCACACTCCTGTTTCAGTCCCAGAATGTTTCTCTTTTTCTTTTTTCTGCTACTCCAGTGTGCACCTATTGAACTCAAAATCTGAAAAACAATGAGACATTACTCTATTAAAAATAGACCTGTGAAGATGGTACTGAAAAAGCAGAACTGGAACTAGAGCAATACATATCCATGAACAGAAGTTGCTGCATTCTGATTGAATCTGTGTCATCCTACTTACAAATATTCACATTCACCTGTCCTATGGATAGCTTACAGTCTCTAATGACTTTAGCTAGCAGGATTGGCACTAGGGATATTTAAATCATGTAACCCCAGGCACGTGTTTGAAGCCTAAGCCAGGAGCACGGTGTCCCAGGGCTCCTGCCTGCCACGGGAGTGAGCTCGGTTCCCTCCACGGGGGCTTCACCTCCTCTTTTCCACAGGCAGCCCAAGGACGTGGCGTGGGGCTGGCAACTGCCTGAAAGTAGAGTACCAATACTGCCTCAAGTCCTGGCAGGAGGAAATGACAGCTGCCCACCCTACGGTGCCCACTCCTGCTGGCCCTTGGCACACTGCAGCAGTCATCGTGCAAGCAGCGGCTTTCTGGCAAGAACCAAGTTTTGACACAGGCACAGAGGGTGCATCACAAGGCTCCGTGTCCATCAAGGGGCTGCTTGAATTTGCTAAAGTCAACAGAAACACGGGGTTGATCAAAAGTCCCTGAGGTCTCAGCTAAAACATTTTAAAGATTCTGCTGAAAAAAATCTCTTCTGAGACCATTGCATACCATCTTCCCTGGGCTTGGAAGGGGATTGGAAAGTGGTGGGCCTTGGCAGGAGGGCACTTCTTATGAATTAATTGTATTAAAGTTAAGGGGACTAAATAAAGAATGAAAGTGCAGCTTGGCTTTGATGTTTTAGGGCATTTTTGCTAGCAGCTTACTTCTGACTTCATGCACTAGATAACAATTTATTCCAGATTCCCTGGCAGGCAGCCCAGCTGCAGTTGATGCCACAGCACCCCCAAAGACCCAGTGAGCCCTTTGCTGCCCTGCACAGCACAGTCCCGTGGGCTCACATGGGCAATCCTCACGTGCAAATGCTTGCAGCCTTGGCACACATTATCGGCTAGCAAGCTCCCGCTTGACTTCTTGAAATAGTCTACAAGTTGTACAAGTACAAGTCTACTACTCTAAAGAGGAGTCACAATGATGCACTATAGACAAAGGAAGGGACTGAGGTGACTCTTTTTTATTCATGAATTTTTTTAATGCCTCCATGAGAAACAGCCATGAGCAGAGTGAAACAGAAACATGCAGCTGTGTTCTATTCTGCTCCTGCGAGGGACATGCATTTCATATACCTGGTCCCTATGGATAGGACCTAGGAGCTGGAGCATTTATACATTACCATATTAATCTTAGCATTCTACTTATTTGCCTACATGAATGTTTTAGGATCCTGGCACAAGCAACCTGTGCACAGCCGGCTATGCAAACATTCAGGTTGGCCACAAACATCAAGGCATGATCTGTTCTCAGCAAAATACTCTCCAGATCTATATTAAAGGGAATAACATTTTTACATATAACTTGGCTCTAAAAAAATAAATGAAGAGTATGATCTAGGCAGTGTCTTGTCATGCCAGAAATGAAACAGGCAATCTCAAACAGCCAGCTTTGGCTTAAAGAACTTGATACCACATCTGGCAAAGCAAGAAGATGAAACACCTGCTCCTCTCCTGATGCTAATGAAACCTTAAACAACATCTTCTAAGGACACTAAAAAGCTTTGTAGGTGGCAATTTGAGTATTTTTTAAGTCTTGTGTCTCTTTCCACTGCAATCTGGTTTTAAAAACTTTACCCCCCTAAGTTTATCCAGCAAAGAGCAGCAGGTACTTCCCAGAGTGAGATAAAACTTGCCATGTCTCTGATGAGATTATCAGCCAGTGCCTGAATTCACATCCATGACTGTAGAGGCAGTACAAGCAGATGCACACACCCCGCAGATCAAACACAGTCAGTGGAGCTGGATCAGCTCATAGCAAGTGAATACAGCAGATGGCAACAACTGAACCATCATCAACCCGCCATGGATTTGAACCAGTCACAATGCCTAAAAGGCTAAGTAGTAATCCCCTGAACTAGTAAATATGCTCAAAACCTCATCTGGGGATACAGCAGCTGGCAGGATTTAAGACAGTCATTTGTAATTTGCCCTCTGACACAAAAATGGACAATTGCCCCAAAGCCATACTTCTGAGGAGCCCAGAACTGGCACCAAAAGATGGATTCTTGTAACTTTATAACTGCCCTTGAAGGCAGCACTATCTTGGTGGCTTTGGGGAGGCTAGGGTTTAATTCTGTGTGAACAGATAAACAAGGCTCTGGGAAGAGACAAACTGGCAGTCCTGACCCAGATTTTATGCTCAGTGATAGCTTTATTTCTCTTTAATTTTGACATAATAAATATACAACTTTTTATTTAATGCTGCTTAAAATGGATCGATTCCATAGTAACTGTTATTAGAAAAAAGCACATGAATGATGCGGAGCTCTAATCGTACTTGTATTGCTGTCAAAAATGGCAGGGTCAATAAATAAAAAGGCCTTGAGCAAGAGTCACCAGTTTTGTGTTACAAAAATTCAAGCAAGTGATGAAGTTTATGGTGTAATAAGACAGGTGTGGGGAGCCTGAGGTGAGTTTGTTAATGCGTAAATGAATCTGCACACTTTATACGGGGTTTTAAATTGTACCCGGCTGTGTACTTGCTGTGGTAACAACAGTGGGTAAAAAAGCTGCAATAAGATGTGGAGCTCTTGACATTTGTGCCCCCCTGCAAAATGACAGGCACTTCTCTTACCTAGGATGATCTTGGAGTTATCGTTGGGGAAGTAAGGAACAGTCTGGAGGTTGGCCCAGGTGGCAATAAGAGCCTGAGGAAGAGTCATCAGCTTATTGCTAGACAGGTCCAGGTATGTGATATTCTTGATATAACGAGCAGCATCTGGAAGGATCGAGGTAAGTTCGTTGTTGTGTAAATCCAGAAGCCTTAGCTGTGGCATGTCAGCCAGGGTTTCCCAGGGGAATGATATTAAGTCGTTCCCGTCCAGCCTCAGCTCCTGCAAGCGACGAAGGCCCTTGAAAGTGATCCCACTGAGGCTGGCCAGGGAGTTATAGGGCATCCAGAGGTACTCCAGGTTGTGGAGTCCGTGGAAAGCCTCTCCTGGCACCCTGCGGATGGCTGTCTTTTCTATCCGAAGCTTGGATGTATCTACAGGGATGTTCACAGGAGTGAGGGTCATCTCCGGGTCATTACACAGCACTGTCCTGGTGGGGAAACACAAAACACATATGTGACTTTCTTGTACTTTGAAAAAGTTTTGAAACTTTATTTTAATACAAGATTTTGTTCTGCCTTTCTTTTTTCCTAAGATTTCTTGTCATTTTTTTACTTGCTGCTGATCTCTACATCATCACCATAAGTACATCAACTCGCAGTAATTCATGTGTACCTCTTGGCTGCAGAGATTGCAGTGTTGTGCCTCTCGTGGAGTGGTGCGAGTCTGAGTCTGGCCCATAGAGTGTTCCTGCCTTTTTTTCTTTCAATTTTGTGTTGAGTACTTATGATAGACAGCAGTGACAACATTCATGTACAACAGAGGACTCTAGTGCATGTTAAAACGAAAGGATCCATAAACTGAACAATAAAAGACATATGAAAAGAAGCCTTACTGATGTGTGGGATGGCAGGAAGTAATACAGATTAAATACAGCACGAGATCTTTGGTTCGTGAAATGAGAATAAGAAAGTCAACTAACAACAGCATACACCACAGTAAGCTCTGCTTTACTATGAAATAATCTGGAAGGTGTGTACAGATGGTAGCAGTCCCTGCACCACAGCCATATACAGTTATGAAAGTGAAAATGCAGAAAATTAACTCTTTGGAAAATGCTATACTAAAAGCAAGGCAGAATTATGTGTCCAAATCATTCCTTTCCATTTCTAATCTATAGAGGTCAAATCATGAAAACCCTATGCTGCATTTTCACAGCCTTTGTACAAAAAAATTATGAAATGACTTTGCCAGATGTGGGATTGTAAGTATCCATGAGGAATGGAGACAAAATAGGTCCCTCAGACTGTACTTTAATTTGCAAAGAGAGAAAGGCAAGTTCTTAACAAAATACAAAGCCACCCTGCAAAAGGTAAGTGGTTAGATAGGCATGTTCCACTCCACATCCTAAACAAGATACTGTAAGAAATGTTATGTGATCAGTCAAGTAACATTTTCTTTCACACTGCCTGGCTGATAAACAGAATGTTAGAAAGCTGCCAAAACCAGACTGGTTTTGGCTGAAAGCAATTATTCCTCTACTATCAGCAAAAACAAATAACATCGCAGAACTGCTCATGCAAGTTTCCTGGAGTTAAATGTTATTTGGACTTACAGTTAAATTGTTAATTTATAATCAAATCATATTACATTGCTCTCACCCAGCACTTTTATTGGGGCATTAAATCCTGCCCACCCTCACCTGAAAGTTGAGATTTTGAGGAATAGAAAAATCTATCAAATGAGAAAAATCTATCAAAGAAGAAAAATCAAGAAATGCTCTTTCAAGAAAACATTTTTTTGTGTGTAGGCATGACACAAAACATTTGATAACAGAGACACTATGGCAGTAAAACTAACTGTACTTCTCATAATGTCCCTAAACTATGTCAGTGAGCACTAAACATTTAATCTATGGGATAATCTCCTTCTACTAGTGAGAAATATGAATCATAATGCAGAAAAAAAACGTGACATTATGCTCCTTAAGGGACTAATGGATATTTGCTTCATTATGTATCTTACAAAAACACACTACAGCTTTTCCCAGTCACTGAGAGGAAATTCCCATGGGAACTGTGACATTTATGGAGCAATAATTGTCTCTCCTGATATTGCACTCCCTTTTAATAATTGCAGACTACTTGTCTCTCTACCCCGCCTCTTAATGAGAAAGTTTCTGGTATGAAAACTATAGCACATAAAAGAGATAAGAAATCAGATCTATTTAATGGGGATCCAAAATATAGGGGACAGCCTTTCATTTCAGTACTGTGGTCTTCTCTGAAAAAAAATTCTTCCAAAGGATTTTCCAGATACTGTATCTCTGTCACGAAACTTCCTCTATTGTGAACATCACCTTATAAAACTGTAGCCTGTATTTCATTAAGTCAGATCATTACTTCATGATTACCCTTCAGAAAGACTTTTTATTACAGTCCTCCAGAGAAATGTCTGTAAAATGGCGCTGCATTCAAAAATGGATGTCCTTCTGGTCTTGTCTTCTTTTTTAACTGAAAATTTCCAGTCTGAGAATTATCTTATTTTTTTTATTATTATTAACTATTTTTTGGTTTATTCTCATCTAGAGTCTATCGCTTCGCCTAATATCTCCAACCGAAGGATTTTTTAAGTAAATTGAATTGCACTTTTTGCTACCACAACATGAACCAAATCTAGCTACACTTCAGAAACAGAGCAGCAGAGCAGAATAAAGCCTTTTAAAACTAGCATTTTTCAGCATAAAGGCAAACAAAAGAAAATGTTTTAGAAATTTTATTCCCTTTTTGCCATTGCACCAGCAGTAATTATGTCACTTCTGTTCTCACAGAGGAGATGCCCAAACGCTTTCTCTGAAATCAGCTTACTGTGTTTTCAGAAGCTAATCCTCTGCAAATAAAGCTAGAGGGCAAAGCGACTGGAAAAATAATGGACACAAAGTCTGGATGCAATGTTTTCTCCTCCAAGCATCCTTACAGAGGAGAAGAAAGAAAATCCCTGACAAACTGAGAAAGAGCAGCAACCCCCCTGGAGAGAGCATCGGCATACCTGGCTTTCGTCCCTTCGCTGAGGCTGTGGAAGGCGCAGCTGCACTGCGATGGGCACGAGCCGCCCGCCCATGGCAGCCCTCCGAGCGTTAAGCAGCAGAGCAAATTCACCACGATCCACATGGCTACTTGTGCATGGGAAGGACACCTGGGCACTAGACAATGTGGAGGGTTTTGCCTATTGTTTTATCCATTGACTGGTCACATCTTGTTAACTCCCTTTTGTTTTCAGCCACACTGTGATCTTCCAGCCTTCGCTGAGTCCATCAGATAAAAAAGGATAGGCAGGGATTAAGGATGGGGACTTGAGTTATTTTCATGAAGGTGCTTATTGCTTCCTGGAACTGTACTGACAGCATTTCTTCCCTCAGGGAGCCCCATCAAAACATCCTCCTTGGGCAATCTGTGGCTTTTGTGCAAGAAAAAAGCAAATATACTTTGGGGGGACCTGCATCACCGGCAAGATAACTATTATCTGACCAGGAATTAGCAATAATTTACTTCCTCACAGGGAGCTGGGAATACTTTAAAACAGTTCCTTCTGCTAATGGAACGCAAGCCTCCATAGTATAAGAATACTAAAAATATATAGTGATACTATTAAAAGGATTTATTTTCTTCTAAAAACTCTGAGTTTGATCAAGCAATTATTGAACTGTTGATAACATGCCTGATATTACTGAATAAACCAGGAAATATGCACATATTTCAGTTTATATCAGGGCTAGCACACACCTGCAGGACTGAGCACTGTGTTCTCACTGATACAGCAAGGGACCATTTTTGGGAGCGCCATCTGATACAGGGCTGAGGGACAGCTTCAGGAATGCTAAGAAAAGCTCAGCTCTCTCTTAAGGACAGACCAGGACCGAGTGTCATTTTTTCTACTCCCCTTGAAAACAGTTGTTTACCATCCGTTAGCAAAAGCAGCCATGCTTTTGCATGCAGAGCTGATGGAGACCAGCCATTTTTTTCAGCAGTCTTCATCTGACTCCAAAGCACATAATACATGTGAGAAAAGTAGACCCCCAAATATGCACAAATGCAGAGCTTAAAAAGTTGCTACATGAGATGGGAGCAGAATTCTATTCATGCTAGGTAGGACATCTCGTGTTTATAAAGACTATTATTTTCTGTTGAGTGTGAAAGTACATTAATCACTCACACCGCAAATGTGTAACACTCTCTTAAAAGTAAAAAGCTTCGGAGGAACTAAAAGATGATTACTTTCAACCTAATCAGATTGCTACTCTCCTGCTTCCCAGCCATACTGCATTATAGCTTTGGCAGAAAAATTGACCCATGTTGTACACAAAACAGAAAACACAAGTTAAAAGTGAACAGAAATGAGGAGTAGCTGAATGGAGCTTAACAACCAGCGGTAAAACACTAACCAGACACTACTCTTTCAGAGATGCTTTAGGAAAGTTCTCTTCCAGTTCTGGAGCTCAGGAAGGCCTCAGTGCCCAACAGTGTTACAGGGGAGAGTCCCAGATGCCTCACTCCAGCGTAAAACATGGGCAGTTCTAATAAAATCCTGGACCCTCTTAACTCAGTAGGAACTCTGCCATCTGCTTCACCTAAAGAAATGGGAGTGTGGGATCTATCGTGGCTGACTGAGGCAGAAACCACCTAGCATCCTGTTGGCCTTTCAGGACTGGTCACTTCCCAGCTTCCCTTTTTTACTGAAGGTCAGAGAAGAAGGGGAAAGGAATTACAACCACAATGATTTCTTTAAGAATTATATTTTCCTGGATCTTAATTATAGTCATATTGATCAGAAAAAGTGCCCATCACTGTCTTTTCTGTAAGTGTTTGAAGACGCCACGTCTCTTCTGACCACCTCTTGTAGATAACTATCTAAATTCAGATTTCCCTGGGGAGAACTACAGCTCTGCACCTTTTTAAAAGCCTGGTTGTATCTACATCTGCCCTTCTGCAGAGATGCATAGAAAAATCAAATCATATCAACTGCCATAAAGCCAAGGAAGAAATGTGAAAAATCTAGCCCAAAAGACATTTTGGAGGCTAGAAGAAAGGATTTTAAACCAAACAAACAAAAAACCCACCACAGACCATTCAACATGCAAAGCTTCCACCTGAGAATGTTCTGAGAGACAGACATGTTTTGAAGAGCTTCTCAAAACTCAAATCTCTCCCATGCTTGTGCAGCCATCTCAGATCCCTAACAAAAGACTGGTCCAAGGTAGTCGTCACAGGATGTTCCAAAATAAGCGTAACATGGGCAACTTGAGTTGCCTGTTGCTGAAGCTGGTCTCTTTTCCTGTTGGCAACCAAGGGAATTAAGGGAGCCCAGTTCCCCAGCTAAGCTGGATGCAGAAGGCTACATGGTGTAACTGCCCTCATGTCTCCACTGCTTCCCCACTGCCCCCTGCTCTGCTACCCGGGCTGAGGATCCACCTGTGCAAGGAGGTAAACTTATGGGGTAAACTGGCTGAAGTAGCTCCAGCTCCATTGTTCTCCTCCCACCTCTCTTTTCCAACACTCCTCCCTGTTGCAGACCTGTTGATTTTGCTTTTCCTTTCAGACGTAATCAGAAGTGCAGTAACCAGTCAGAAGTGCACCAATAACATACCTATTCCAAGGTACGAACTACCTGAAGGTTAATGAGGATGTTACAGCAACACTGTATAAGGCATTGTTCTAACAAAGATTGCTTACCAGGATTTCTGGCTTATAGCTGTTTGGATGCAGAATTCATCCTGTGTTCTTCAGCAGAATGAAATTACACTGGCAATTTTTCAAGAACTCTAGGTAATGAACTCAGATTTTCAAGGTAATCTAGATGTGGTTTGGGGCTAACTGTTAAACAGACATTTTATGGTGCCATAATTTCACAAAAGTTTGTTTCACAAGTAACTCCGATAATTAATTAAGGCTTGTAGAAATCACTTACTAAGAGGATGGCCCAAAGGGTTTTTTTTCATGCTATTTTCACATTCTACATTTATTGATGTTCAAAGAGAAATTCAAGTATCTCATTATTTATTTCTGAAGAGATGAGAACATGATGCAGTACTGCTCATTAAATATCCATAGTTGTTCTCTCATTGACTTCCATTAGGTCCCATTTCTAGATTTAATGATTTCTCAGTTCCCTTAATGATCTCCAAGCTAAGACCAAGCTCATCATTTTTTTTTAGTGCACTCATTGGTCAACTTGCCTTGCTGACAGGACTCTACCTCAGCTCAATACTCACAACATTGAGTGAAACATTTCTCTCCCCACTGAAGTTAAATTCTACTTGAAAAAGCAATTCAACATAATTAACCTCTTGCCTCTATTTTTTTCAATGCATCTGATTAACTGGACTCCCTCCATTGGCGCTCTGGAATAATAAACTTGTAGAAAGTAGCCAGTAACTATATGGTAAGATTTGCTTTCTTGAACCTCAATTCTGCCTCACAAATGAAACATCTAAGTTACAACTAAATGCCGGGAGCAGTAGAAGTAAATTTAATTTCTAAAAAACAAGAGCAATCAATAAAGCATGCCTTAGCAGCTGCTAATGCTATGCACTTTGTCAAGAAAGCTGCTCCTTTGTTAACATGACAGACTCACTTCTGATCAAGAAAGAGAAAGACCTGGTGGTAGGCTGAGAGATTAATAAAATAAGATAAATAAAAGTCGTAACATTAACATGTTTCTCACCTTTGAGCGTACCTGCAAATGTGTCAGAGACATGTGGAAAAGGGAGAGAAAAGGACCAGTCAACTAACAACCCGGTTTTATCAGCGCTTACATGTTTGAGATTTTCCTCCCCACTGGCTGTATTCTCTTATAAACCTTCGTTGCCACATCACCACGAAATGTTTCAAATGATGGGTTAAGCGATAGGCCACAGATACACACCTATGTTAGGCTTGATCTGAACTGCCAACAGAGTGGGACTGGCCTCACCATGAGGAAACTCGGCAAGAGGTTCATCAGGAGGTGAGGAAACCAGCTCAGGTAGGCTTTGGACAGGGAGCAGATATGTTCCCCCGGTGCACAGGCTTCATAGATGTAACAGAAAGGAGCAGGCAAAAGAGAAGAAAGAGAACTGGTAAAATAAGGCAATGAAATGAGGTGCCTAAAAAGGTAAGGTTAGATGCCAGTATTTGCACTTCAGGGACTGCATGACAAGCACGCGCAAGGCAGCATCAGTGAGCGGGCTGCAAGAAGGTGCTACTTCTGGTAACATCCATGCTCTCTCCCTAATTCAGTGAGATGGAAGACATAAAAATGGAAGCAAAATCCGGCTACTGTGTTCAACAGACCATGTACTCACTTTACACACAGTTCTGGTTTGTTCTGAAGCATTCATTTGCAGTGCAACAGCTTTCTAGATCTTCATGGTATTTTTAAGGCTCAAGTGTGTTACTTCCTCCCAACTACTGAACAGTCATTCACACATTATGCTACTTAATTTAAAATGGACTCTCATTAGCTAATTTCCTTGTAGGTGCAGGTGATATTTATATGAGTTTAAAAATCAATATCACCTTTTGCAAGTGCCAAAGGCACCAGTGCAGAGTAAAAAAATTTTTTTCATGACAATCAATTCCATTCTATAATGAAACTAGTGGGAGTTAGGCCTTTCACTTCCATGGGCACAATTCTGCACTCTAAATCATAAAAATAGTGCTCCTTGCTGCTTACTTAGGAAGTAAATAGTTTCTTCTCTGCATCAAGCTAAAAATATCAGCTGGAGAAAAAAACATACAAAGAAGCAGCCAGCAAGTGTCATTCAGCAGAAGTGTAAGAATTTATTTTGCATTCTCTGGGAATAACCAGATCCCTTGTTTACATTTTTGCTGTAAGTAAATGCAAAGCAAACGGGGTCAAAGTCTACTGCCAGCAAAGTTCAGCACATGGCTACCTCTTCTATCTTTCCTAAGTGGGGTATAATTTAGAGAAAATTTTTTGGTTTGTTTTTAATAAGATTAAGGTAATTACTTGACATTAGAGTTTCCATTTTTTTCCTATATAGAACTTTTCAACACAGAAATGATTTATCAGCAGATTCTATTCATGAGCTGAAAAGCAAAACTTGAGTGACAAACTCAGCAAGCTCCACTAAATCACTCATTTTTAATATGGCCATGGGACAGAATTTATTTTTACTTCTTTTCCCCATATACTTAGATAAATGTGGCATAAAGCAAATAAACCAGCATATTTTATCATAAATGAAAGCCATAAAATACCCTATTACCACAATTTTGTCTGAAAGGTTTTATTAGCAGGCAACACAGGCCAGACACTAAATCAATTTCATTAGGTAAATGCATCTCCAAGAAGCTTCTGGCAGGGCACATTTTGCAAAGTGGAAAATCCTTCCCACTGATGCAAGTCAAGAGCATGTTAATGCATTATATCATTCTAAATTGGATCTTGCACTTAATGCTGATGAAGGGGGCTCCTCCAGACCTATAGGACTGAAGTCATTAATAGACTTCTAGGCGTGCTGAAGAAATAAAATAAACCCAAACAGTTTTTGGCATGGGGCATTGAAAGTCTACCAGTGGTATTTCTTTTGTGCATACATTCACCTTGGTTGTTATAGCCAATACAAAACAGCAGAAGTAGGTACAGCCCTCTAACCCAAGGGGGACATAAATCCATACACCTCCCTTACGAATGCAGCATTTGACCCATTTCTGTCCATGCAGCAGAGACCCTTTCAAAAGGCCACATTGCAACCAGCAACGCTCAGTGAGGCAAAGTCTAGCAGAAGATGGAGGTGTACACTAATCCACCTGGTCTCTCCCTCTTCTCCCTTTGGGGTCGTGCACCTGGGCAGGTCTTGCCATGGCTGACGCAAACTTAAAGTGCTGGGTGTCCATGACACTATTGTACCCAGGACCTCCAGGTCCAACAGGAGAATGATCCCCTCAGTAACCAGTAAGGCAAGTTTGGCCCCAGGGTGGAGTAGGTGACACTAACTCTTGCCTCATCTTAAGGGAGGAATGGGGCAGCCACCACAGCCATGGCTCTTCTACTCTTCTTCTCCAAAGGCCCCACAGGGACCAGCAAATGCTGTACAGGACATACAGGACCCCAGAGCAAAATTCTCTTGGACAAATTCTTTGCAGAGGGAAAACAGCAGATTAACTAAACGCCCTCTGCAAACCTGTCTTTGAGGGTATTAGTCCTGAGCACTAATGAGAGAGTGAACTTCTGTTGCCCACTAGATGGAAGCTAGAAGATACTTCCACCCTCAAACTATAAATGCACAGAAAACGTGTATAATTCCATGCCAGTAAATGCTTTAACTACCATAAAACCATCCACCAAGGTAATGTCAAAAAAATAACACAAATGTGAAAAACACGACTGAGTTGCACAGAGTGAATCTTTCTGAGGCTACGGATGTTTCTAACTAGTTTTGTTACACACACAGAAAGACCTTTAAAGCTCAAAACAAGTACCACTCATACGTGCTACAGTCATCTATCAGCTTTCTGCTGTGCTAGCTCTCTTGACATTACAGCTGGTAGTTAGTGGTAGGAAGAAAAGGAGGAAAAGAGAAGCATTGCAGCAAATTCTCACTGCTGGAATGTATGGTTTACAAAGTGCTTGCTATTTCACATTTATACTGAAACTATGCCCAGGAGCTCTAGTAAGGCGTAGGCACTGTAGAAGTTTTAAACAAAGACCAACACCTGTATCTCTAGTGGAGCAGACAAAGAAAACATGACACAAAGATTAAGGAAAGAAACATGTAAACAAAGCAAGTGTATCATTGACTTGTACATATATATAGACATCCAGATTTAAAGCTTAAGTTATCATGAATAGAAAAATTAATACATATGCTCCGCTAGCCATAAGCTCTTGACTGATTTCTGATCAGAATTGTAGCTAAAGGGGAATTTTTACAAGTCTTCTAAAGAAGGAAACCAAATACACAGTAAGGCTGGAGAAGTATTTATGTGTGTGCTGGTTTTGGCCAGGATAGAGTTAATTTTCTTCATACTTACTAGTATGCTTTATATTTGTGCTAGAAACAGTGTTGATAACATAGAGATGTTTTAGTTAGGGCTGAGCAGTGCTGACACAGAGCCCGGGCCTTTTCTGATCCTCACCCCACCCCACCAGTGAGGAGGCTGCGGGGGCACAAGGAGTAGGGAGGGAACACAGCTGGGACAGCTGACCCCAACTGACCAGAGGGATATTCTATCCCCTACGACATCATGCTCAGCATATAAAGCTGGGAGAAGCAGAAGGAAGGAGGAGACATTCGGAATTACGGCATTTTGTCTCCCCAAGTAACCGTTAATACATGATGGAGCCCTGCTTTGCTGGAGATGGCTGAACACCTGCCTGCGCATGGGAAGTGGTGAATGAATTCCCTGCTTTGCTCACGTGCATGGGTTTTGCTTCACCTCTTAAACCGTCTTTATCTCAGCTCATGAATTTTCTCACTTTTACCCTTCTGATTCTCTCCTCCATCCCACTGTGAGGGAAGTGAGTGAGTAGCTGCGTGGTGCTCAGTTGCCAGCTGGGGTTAAAACCCACGACAATGTGTCTGTACACACACGCGCACACCTGTAGACTTACCAAAACATACACCTACAGCAGCATAAATGTAATGTCCAGCAGCATCATTCTCGTGTAAAAAAATACTATTCTTCTCTGAGATGCCACAGCCACATACCAGTCCACTGTAGTCCATTCTGATGACTGGACATACCATAACCATATCTGGCATATGTATTTCAAATGGGTAAACACTTTTTTAGGTTTATATTACTGGCCCCACTTCTTTACTGTACCTTCATTCCCCAAAATCCAGTAAAGTTCCTACAGTTTAACAAAATCAGGTAACTGTGGGCTTAGCATCCTTAGCTGCATGACAGAGGGGGTCATGCAGTAATTGCTGACTGCAACAACCGTTTCTGATTTGGACCTTAATAGGTCTTAGTCTAAGCCCTGCAGAGTCACCTTTGCTTAGGAAACAGTGCCTGTTTTATTTTGCTTCTTCAGGCATGCAAGAAGAATTAAACTTCTGGCACTGTTCATCTGTCTCCTGAATGCAAATGGAGCGTAATGTTTTACACTGCAACCCTCTGCCCTCTTTCCAGTCTGATAATTAGCAGCTTTCCTATTCTGATTTACCTGCCTACAGCCTCAAGATTTTGCAGGCCGAGTAGATGCCCTTGTGGCAGTTCTAGTAAACCTCTTGGAAGCTGCAAGGCAAGTCTTACACACAAGGAACAAGAAAAAAAAAAGAAGAAAACAGAAGAGGGGAGAAAAGGTAGGAAGAAAGCAAAAAGGAAAGCTTTTGCCCTGCTGTATTCTATTCTCTTAACATTATTTTTTTCAGAGCAATAAGCTCTTCTCAATCTATTATCTTCAGTGATGCTCAATATATATTCATTTGGTGGGGCCATAGTAGGAGAATTACATTGCTTGTATAATTAGTCTTATTTTTATTCTGATTATTCTTGGACTAACTGCCTCATTATATACTTTTTTCCAAATATGATTATTTGTGAAATAAGACAGGAGGAGTTTGGTGAGGTAACAGCAGAAAATCAGGGCATGCCTCAGGTAGCCTCTCATCCCCACACCTGTCCTACTGACCCACAGAAGGGCAAAAAGGAAAAGTACCAGATTTTGGTCCTTCTAATTTGCTTCACAGCCCATCCTTCATTTGTTCAACCCTTAAAGATATGTAACTGACCTAATTTTGATGACTTATCCTTACCAAGGTAAGAGTGAGAAAGAAACCTGGGAAGATGAGGGAAGCCTATGATGACCAGGAGCTCCCTCTAAGTGCTGCCTTCCTCTCCTGTCTGCCTGCAGACACAGTAATATTAAACCCATGCAGATGCGTCTTCAGAGAAACTCAATTTACTTCAGAGGATCTTTGCTAGGGCAAAAGCAGTCCTACACTCCCACTCAGACCAGAAGAAACATGGGGAAGAAACATGCACCTCCAAGGGCTACAGCAGGAGGTAGCACTTGTGCTGCAGCCTGCAAGAAATGTATAACTAGATGAAGTTCAGGTGAGGGCTTTCCCTAAGGAATTCGCACAGAAGCAAAGGGGTGTACAAGGTCCTCGGAAGGTCCTGTCATCTGGGGAGAGTTTAATCATCTATTATAATGGACATTAAGCTTTTTTACGAACACAGTGGAAAAAAATTCCAAGCCTCTCTTGTTTTCTTGACAGCTTACTCCTCAGAGCCTGTATTTTAACCTCAAGAAATCTAGGA
>JAVJGG010000094.1:12304258-12325004 GCA_035590195.1 Aviceda cuculoides | reverse complement strand
GATCTGCACCCCCAGGCCAACTCCCCCCAGTTTATATACTGGGCATGATGTCACATGGTATGGAATATCCCTTTGGCCAGTCTGGGTCAGCTGCCCTGGCTGTGTCCCCTACCAACTTCTTGTGCCCCTCCACCCTTCTTACTGGCTGGGCATGAAAAGCTGAAAAATCCTTGACTTAGTCTAAGCACTACTTAGCAACAACTGAAAACATCAATGTGTTATCAATATTCTTCTCTTATGAAATCCAAAACATAACACTATACCAGCTACTAGAAAGAAAAATAACTCTATCCCAGGCAAACCCAGGTCATAGAGCATAAAAAAATAGATATTGAGAGCCTGATGCATAAAGTTTCTGTTGATACCAGTTGCACTTGAGGCAGACACTGAACCACCACTGGAAAGCTTGCCTGTGACTGACTTGTGTTATTAGACTCAGCATTGATAGAGTAAATCAGATTTAGACACAGAAATTTCTAACGTACTTGAAGAAAAGCAGCCAACAAGTTCAAAATTTTCATTCTAATAAAGATCTGCTAAATCCAAAGGGGTTGGGGTAGTAGCCTACTTTCATGGAAAAAATAGTCTTGGAAAGAGCAAAGTCTGCACCACAGACTTTAATACACACCACAAAAAATACCAGCAGTGTAACACATTTGGGAGGTTTGCTTGGGAATGAGGGCAAAGTACAGTAGCAGGTAACCAAAAGCACCTGACGGCCCTCATGAGGGCAGTTCACACAATATCCGTGTCCTTTATCCGTAGTCTAGAAGAGCTGTGCACCTTTATGTTGACAAGTGTTACAATGAGCCATCTATTTTGAAAACTATCTCACTAAAAAGATTTAGAGCACATTTACAACATCTAGCAGTAATTTTTTGCAAGAACACACAATGGATCACTATTAAAACACAGGCTTAGATCAGTCATTTGCCCTGCTAGGAGGCAAGGCTGACACCTTCTTTGTCATCCAGACACGTAGGTAAGTGAAAGACAAACATAACGATGGATTTATGTCATGCAATGTAATTTTGCTCTGCTTAAACCAAACATCTGTATAGACTAACAAATATTACGCCCTCTTGAATCCTACTTCAAAATCCAAGAGCATATCCATCAAGGCAATTACCTACATCAAAACCAGCTGTAAATTGAGTGCCAGAGATCACAAAACACAGCAAGATGGTTTCACAAAAGCCTTGAATCTCCAATCAGTTCTCCTGGGCATCACAGGCTATAAGCATGGATTTCAGAAAGCTGCAAAAAATCCACCACTGTCTTCAACCAAGATCCCTGACTGTGAGTGCACCTCCACTGTGTAGTCAGGAGAACCATGAACCAGCTCTGGATGCACCTGGAGCAAATTCACTCTGCCTGTCATCTCAGTCAACCAAGAGCAGATCAGCACAGCGTGGGGCCTCAGCTAGGGGAAGCAAAAATCCCTTGTGCTTCAGCTCCCTTTTTGCTCCCATTTTGCAGTAGGATTATGAAGATGAAGAAAGTTATGTGTCAAAGTAGCAACCGTCGTGCTAGTGGCACCTTGTTCTTAAGGCAACGAGTAGGTCTGTGGAAAAGTAGTAAGGAATGAGAAGTGAAGAAAAAGGAAACAAATGCAGTATAAAGGGTGGAATAAAGTACCATTAAAAGAAAACAGCCCTATCAAGTAGTTATCATAGCTATTGCTACCCTAAATGTAGGTTAAAAATTGAGAAGCATGGCCAAGTTACTTACTTTTAATGGACAGGCATTGAAAATGCCTTAAATAATAGTTGTACAGCTAAAAAAGCACCATTTGTTTCACTTGGACTCTGAAAGCTCTTCTCTTCCATTCTGCAGGATCCAGGCATTCAAATTCCCAAAGAGTTAGTTAATCAATCGGTAGTACAAGAAACGAAAACAAAATGGTTGACCCTGATGGGAAATGATAAGGGCTCATGCACATCTCAGATCCATCATGTGGTTTGCTCGTGGTGGGAAGTCAGCCTGCAGGTAAGGATCTGGAGGCTGGACATACTGCATGTTGCACATACTTCTGAGCCATGCTACACCAAGACCCCACTCCTCAAACATCTCCATAAGGACAGTAAAGTAATTCCTGTGAGCACTCACCACTGGGCAACTCACATACATCCTTGTATGTCTGGGGCCCAACATCACTAATTTCTAAGTTTTGCCTTTAATCATACTGTGCCAGCGTGCACCTCACTTAAGCCTCAGTTATGAATGGGAGATATGTTAATATACAGAATAGTCATTGCCAGAAAAACACACTGCCCAGCTTCTAAAAAAGGGGTGATGGGAAGACCTATATGCGGCAGAAGTTCTTGGTTCATACTTTTCCCCTAATTACCAACTCAATGAGTGCCCCTTTGTTTTTCAGGTCACTCCCCAATTACATATTACATCTTTCCTTCATTCCACAACCTTTAATTCTTTTCCAGTGTTGCAGAATTAACTGGACAGGGTTCTTAATCTTGTCTCTACAAAGAACTTGTTGTAATTGCAATGAATGCTTTCATTCTGCTGGTGTCTGAAATACGATTTGCAGGGAAAGGGGGAGTGCGGGTTGATGCTAGTCCCATCATTAATAACATTCTTGTGGGGATTGTTGTGGTGGGAATAAAAATCCCAAAGCTTTTATATAATAATGAGCATGTGTCTGCACGTGGGCTGCTCCTTTAAGAAGCCTGGGATAGTGGAAGAAGGGGGATCCAGAGAAAAGGCAGCCCTACAGCTGTAACAGAGGGCAGAGGTTAAATCTGTTGGCATTTTTATCGCAAGTATGGTCACTGCATACCCTCTCCCTGAAGGCTTCACTGAATTAGAGGTGTTTGCCATCGGCACTGCCCTGCTGGTTGAAGGTAAGCTTGGTGCAGGACCTCAGCAACAGTAAGATTTTTGCCCCTATTATTCCTGGTGGGAGCGGGGGGAGGAAATGTGAAGCAAAAAGCAGCATTTGAGGTATGCTGACCCAGACCTATGTTGGTTACTGTGGCTACATCACCAGTGTTTCTGGTGAGTAAATCAGGGTGAGCTGCAAGCTGCTTGCAGTCAAGATTTGCTCTGTATACATAGCTGCCCTGTGTCAGGGAAGTACTTGCTACTTTGCTTTCTTATCAAGAATTTGGGATGTAAGATTTTGTTGTTGACTTCTAAGGCAATTTTATCTTCCTCAGGGGAAGAAAGTTGAAATGACGGATAATCTCTCAATAAAATTGGGCTGCTTGTTTTGTGGGCTGTGATGGCCGTTTTATAATCAAAGATGATGGGTCCAAAACAGTCTGTTAACCGTGAGCATACCTCCAAATTGCATTGGTAGTGCTGCAGTTAACGGGTGCTGGGTAAAAGTAACAAACAGAAATATAGTTCCATGAAATTCAAAATCTCTCGCAGTGTTAAGAAGCAAAATTTCAGGTAAGAGACTCTATTAATTTAATTCAGCCAATGTGGGCTTTTTTTAAGGCGTGTGCCACTTTGTTGAGATGCTGCAACAAAACTGTGAATCTACCTGGCAGCTAGCAAAGGACAGGCTTGTAGCTAGGATTACTTTGGTGTCAGCTACATCCCAGTCAGGGCCTGGCACTCCATCCCTGCATAGTGCTGCTCAGCTGGGGGTGCAGGGATCGTGGGCCCCAACAGTAGAGGAGAAGCTGTAAGCATCATCACAATGGGTTAAATGCTCATCATCTCGCCCCATGAGCACAGAGCATGGGAGAAAGGAGGATGCTCGCCCTCTCCTTGCAGGCGAGCTCAGTGGGAAAGCAGCATTCCTCTGCCTGCAGAGGAAAGCTGGAAGAGCTGTGTCAGAAACTTTTCCTCGGAAGTGAGCGAGTAAAGAAAAAGCTTCTACTTCTGGCCCATGGGCAAGCTGCTGCCTAAACAGACAGTTCAGGGCTAAGCCTGGCCAACAGTCATTAAGCCATCTACAGGGCCCGGCAGGTCCTGGCATGACTTTGCACATTGTTACTGAGTGGTGAGAAGTAGCAGGAGGACAGGGACAGCGTTGGGTGCTGGCAGAGCCCCACAGCCGGGGAACGGCTGGTTGTGGTACCACGGCCCTGCTGGCCCTCACCTGCCCGCACACCCACCTGTGCTGGGGGCTGCAGCCTGCCAGGGACCTACGGTTGCTGCAGTCCAAGCAAAGTCCCTCCTGGTAACCTTCACTTAAAGCTACATGTGGTCTAACACATTTATGTTTTACTAAATACAAGTATTTTCTATAGGGTTTTGAGCAGAATGTGCCTAGCGGATTGGCAAAACAACTCTATCTTTGTCATCTAACTTAGAAGATCAAACTAAATAATTAAAGATTAATTCACTTTCTCAAAGACTGAGAGAAAGGCAATGAAGACCTTTTTTTGCTGCAGCTTCTAAGTGCAGTTTGCAAAAAAGTTGTGGGGAAGAGGAAAGCCTCGCATTCACTTTATTAACTGGACACATTTGCTGTTCTAAAAATGAAAACGCAAAGCTATTCATTTTTCAATTTAATAAACTCTCTATTTGTACACTCATGATGGCCTTCAAGAAAGAGGAGTGGGATGAAGCCTGGAGGTCTAAAAACAGGGGAAAGATAGCAGAAAGTTGATATAGTAATAACTCTTCAGCTCTACTCTAAATATGGTCACAACATACCTTTCCTAAAAGCTTCACTGCATTTGGGAGAGTTGGCAGCAGTTTTACCGTGTGGGTGGGAGGTAAACTGGCAGGGAGGAATTAAGGACAGCAGAGCTCCAAGTATTTCTCCTGGAAATATTATGTTATATGTTGTGTAATGAAAGGCGCACATCAGCTGTTACTATGGTTATGCCATCAGCCATTAATGCAATTAAGGTAGGAGCAGGATTTCTGACTAGACAAATCATCCATCTTATGTAACTGCAGAATTAAGACAATGAGCATAAGTAACTACACTACAGAATTAGGGGATATGTATTTTTTCTGCTCTACATAATTTCTCTTTCAAAGAAGAACACAGAGGAAAAGACACACTGCCTCTCATCTAACTGAGACTTAGAGCTGGGATGTTGAGTCAGAGCCTCATCGGAGCTAAAATAATTCAGGTCATCTTGAACAGGACATTAAAGGACAAAGCCCGAGTTTAAACCAGTGAAGAACAGGTTTCAGGGTGGCACAGCTCTGCTCTGGGTGAATAGCTGGGGTTGCTTGGATCCTCCTCTCTGAGGACCAACATTAACTTATTTTTTAAAATCTTTCAGTGACTGCTTTTGATAATTAGATTATTCCTTTCCGTGTATAGTCTATTGACGAAGGGCAGTAATAAGATTGAGCTGGTGTGATTCAAGCACTGTCTAGGTTAACCTTAGACAGAAGCCCAAAGGGAGGCAGGCTGACTGAAACACAGCTGAGGGATTTCTATGCTTAAACACAAAAGAATGTTACAATTGCTACTAAACACAACCCATTTCTCTACCAAAGACAGGCCTGGAGATGTGTGCACCAGAAGCATGTACTGGCTGTCAGCCCCTCTGAAACTGCCTCCTCTGCATCTCCCTCGCTCCAACCCATGTGTCCCGGGATAGTGCCTGGAAATCAGGTTTCTCTATTAAAACAAAAGGCAGAATTACAAATAAGATTAAACCATTTCTGCTCCACGTGACCAGCCATATCCCTGATGCAGACAGTGGCTTCAGCTGTCACCTGTGACTTCTCTCCTGAAAGTCTCTGTAACTTGCATGCAGACTGTGACCAGTACAGATATATTCTCTGTGCATAAGTTTCCACAGTAATAATTGTTCTCTCAGTAAAGAAAACAGCAGTATCATTGTAGATAGTCTCCATTTCCAGTTGAATCATGTCAAACAATTCTGTATTTCAGCCCTGCTTGGCTTTTGTCTGAATGGCTTGACAATTATTTCTTTCCGAAAAATCAAAGAACTCCGAACACCCAGCAATCTGTTGGTTCTCAGCATTGCACTGGCTGACTGTGGGATCTGCATCAATGCATTCATCGCTGCCTTTTCCAGTTTCCTAAGGTATATGTTCTTTTTCCTAAAGGATGCTCAGAAGAACCATGTGAAAATTAACAGCTTATGTTCTAAGAGGTCAAATTAATTAAATTACTCTCTTCTAGCATACCACCCAACCAACCTTCTCATTTTCTCAGTCTGAAACAGCAAAATGAAACATTATATAGTTCTACCAGGCAAGTAAAAAACCACTTTACTCCATATAATCACTGACAGATTATAAGACTGATTATAAAAGACGTTTAACCAGACAGCTTTACCAGTGGCTATAGGAGAGGCTACTTGAATATCAAAACAGTAGTACACCTTCATTTGACTAAACCTCTAGATTGACACCAAATTTATCTGCAAGTCTTTCTGGTATTTTTATGAACGTTTCTATTAAAGCACTTGCTTGAGAAGTTTCTGGAGAATGAAAATGCAGATCTGTTAGCAGGAAGGTGACATCAGTTATGACACATTTGATTTTCCACTTTTTCACATACATCAATCATTTAATCAGAGGACAGAAACAATACCAAGCATTTCAGCGAATAATTACAACAAACAAATCACAAGCAAACCATATTAAAAAAACCCCACCACCCTATAAAATAGCTGATGAATAATTGCATCTAAGTAGCATATTTTTAAACCCTGGTTATACTTTTAACAGAGAACAGAAATACATTTCAAGCCAGAACCATTTTATTCTGTCTTAATGGGTATAAAAACATTTCGCAAAATAACAAGTCAATAGCTCTAGTGATCCCTTACTCAACACTATTTTACCTCCTGTATAGGTCATTTTTGTTTCAGACACTTATTTCTTACTGAAGTCAGTAAAGATGACTTTACTGAACTGGAGCTGAGAAGCTAAGGCAATAGATCAAAATGAGCTTGTTTTTGACAACTGCAGGACCTTTTCTTTTAAACGGGAGCAGAAGTTTCCCAGCCTCCCAAGCAGTCAGCTATCTCCTGTTCAAGGGGACTTCCAGGGGTAGTGTCCTAATGAATTATACTGGTGTTCTGTAAATACATGAGAAAGGAGATTGCTGAAGACTTCTACCTCACAGCCAGCTTTATGAGCATAAGAGTCAGGTTAGATGAACACAGAAAGAAAAAAAGCCGTTGCTGCTTGCCATGGGTGACGAGGATATTGAAGGCACATGTCAGCAGATGTCTGACACATGAGACATCTCATGGTTCTTTTCATTCTACGTCTGCAAAGACATTTGAAGGCCTCGGTCTTGCTATCAGGAGTATTTTCATGTGTTGTGAGCTTTCGTACTGTGTTGCATGGTGAACACTGACTTTCCAAAAGGTTATTACTCATTTGCTACTTTCACATGTTGACAAATTAGCTGCTCCCAGTGGGTGCAAATTTTGAAGATATAGACAATTGGATGAAATGTAGATTGCAAATTTAAAAAACAACTTTCCAATACATAAATGCAGAGTTATATTTTCTTCTCCATATTAAGAGTAAAAATAGATGTTGTACTATATCAGACACCGCAGCAAGATAAATGCTGGCAAACACCTAAAGGTAACCACAGTGACATCTTTCACAATGTTTCTCAGACTCAGAAAGCATGGGCACAGACTATCATTCTACCCTCTCCATTAATGCAATTTCCAAACATGTCTTCACCTTTTTCTATCATTTTCTTAACATATTCTGTGTTTGTTGACAGATATTGGCCCTATGGCTCTGATGGCTGTCAAATTCATGGATTCCAGGGCTTCTTGACAGCACTAGCCAGCATTAGCTCCAGCGCTGCAGTCGCCTGGGACCGATATCATCACTACTGTACAAGTAAGGGCTATAATTTACCTAGTAACCTTACTCAGATCCTGCTATAAGGCAGCTTGCTTAGATTTCAGAGATTCAAAGCAAGCACATATTTATTATCTGCATATCTTCTATGTAATTTTATTTATCTTACACACTAGAGAGAGCAAATACAAGCAATCTCTCCAAAAGATCCCAAGGACCTCTTCCCATAAGAGGGGCACTAACCAATGACCTTCAGGAGATATTTCCTCTTCCAGCTCACATCCAAGTTGCGATACTCTTGCTATGCTTTCACTTTGTCCATAAATAATCTTCAGTGTCCCAAACAAAATCCAACTTCTCATATTGAAAATAAAATCTATGCACCTTTGGCTTCCATCCAACACCCTGCTGTGTACCAAACAGATCTTCATATCCATGCAGAGTTTATTAATTACAGATAAATTTGCTGTAGCTAGAGAGCCGCCTCTGCAGGGACAGAAGCTGGAACAGAGCCCATGTAAAGCACTTCTGCAGAGGTGCGATGAAGCAGACAGAGCTCAGCAGCCCCGTTGTGCAACACACAGGCACTTCGGGATGCATAAGCCATTTGTGGGGTTTTTGCTACGTTCCAGGCCCCATTATGAAGAGTGGAAGTCAGTACATTTGTTCCCAAGCAAGGAACAAATTATCTGCAAGTTTCAATAAAAGTAGCAGAGCTATTTTTAAGTACTGATAAGAGGAGGAATATGTTATTTTCCTTGTCTTAGTGAAGCCCATTTTTTGTTTTTTAGTTTTTAACTAGCTCTGACACCTTATCTGGATTTAATGGAAATCTAATATTAGACAGGGAGATCAACCCAGAAAAATAAATTTGCCTTTTCTGGTAGTCTTATGAAAGCATATTTTTTATTTAGGAGGGCAGTAGAGATTGACAGGATTGTCAAATATATGGATTTGTAGAGATAGATATACTCTGTCTTTTAGCACAGAAATTCCTCCCAAACTTTTGCAGTACTGCATTCATGCATTCATGTAGCATGAGTGGAAACTTCTGCTGAATTAGGATGCTGAGATGGATTTGGTGTCTGCAGAGACTGCTAGGGTTTGTGCTGGAACTCCAGCTGTGCTCCAGCCACCACTGCAGATAGGGAGAAGAGAAGGATAACAGTAATCTCTTAGAACTGAAGTCAGGAAGCACAGCAAGGGGCATTATCATCTGCTGCAAAACAAACTAGCAGCCTTGTGAGCATTGGAACTGGCAAAATCTGCTTTCTTGTAAATATGGTGCACAGGGATGATGTTCGCTTTTGTCTAATAAGACAGGCTTGTGCTGACTGCTCTATAGATTCTTTCACGGGGCCTAACCTCTTCCCAAATACCAACTTTCACAGTAAATGCAGCAACTTAGTACCTGTCAGTCCCCACTTCCCTCTCCAGTTTCCTTCTAAGTAGCCAATGTTTTCAACAGTTTTTAGGAGAGGACTGAGTGACAAACACAGGGTGTACAGTCTCATCGCCCTCATTAGGAAAAGGGAAAGACACACGATATGAAATACAAACTTATTCTGAAAGGACATCCTAGCACTCTGTAATGCTAGGGATGCCCTAATCCATACTGTTTGGCCATTTTGTCAGTCACCTGGGAGAAATGGATGAGGTCCTCCCATGAGGATTTGCAGCTTTCATGCTTCCTGCTAAAGCCAGGCTCTTTCCAGAGGAGTGAGCACCTCATGTGACCACACTGTTCCCCCCAAAATTACATCCCTTTAGCAATGTTAAGAGGCAAATGCAACCCTCCTTTTCTTTTGCTAAAGCACAGGTTGCTAACAAAATATTTTCTAAATGAAAGTGTAAAATTTGGCTGGAGAAGAAACTGCTGAGCTGCAGTGCTTCAATCCCATCTGCCATTAGCATCCACACAGCCTTTCAGGCACAGCCACCTTATGATTAAAGCAGAAAGTGGTAAAACACACCCAGAGCACATAGTGAACCTGTTCAATCTGGTGATCCCATTGAGGGTGGAAATGTTGCCAACTTTTTGTTCTGCAACTTTGTCAAGAATTCAGCTCAGGCAAGGAAATGTTTTGGGTTTTTTTTCATGTCCGGAGAAAGGCCCCAAATAATGCAGGCTGTTAGCTAAATCCATACTAACAACCTTTGGACACTGAAATGTGTATGGAGCTAGAAGAGTAGCACCTGTATTTTACAAGAGAGAAAACCTGAAAATAAGCATGTCTTTTCCAAAGACATTTTACTCTCTGCAACATTGACTTTAATGCTTTTGTGTCATGCACTCCTCCAGTCAAAAGCATACTACATTAAGAGCACAGGCAGAGAGACCCTAAGGGCACAAGCTTCTTTACTTTGCTCAAATTATTACTTAGTGATGGCCAAACATTGCTGCTATTACTGAACATTCGGAACAACAAAACAAAAACAAAAACCCAGAAGGTTTTAAAAGTTCATGCTCTGTGGCTGTTCCAGTAAAACCTGCCCCTTCTAGTTTCATGTTTCACATGCTAATTGTGAGGAAGATTAAGTCATATTTCATAGATTTGATATTCCAAGCCTACAAGCTATACTGTGTTCTCAATGCATACATTAAACTCCTGTTGACACTGGTGAGAGTTGCATGCCTCTACAGAAGGTACTAAATACTTTTGCCTAAAAAACAAAGCTATCAACCTTTTATCTTCATTCCGCAGGAACTGGTACTCCTTCCAGACTCAGTTACATCATCCCCAATGTTTTTGTTATGCCCTAACAGTTTCCTGAGAAAACATTTGTTGTGGCATTCCTCAGCTTGACACTTGATTATCCACTATCCATATTTCTGAGGAAGAAAGAGTTGATGAGAATGTAAGCGATTACTATGATGATGAGAAAAAAATGGGACTTTTCAGCCATTCTGGATGCTCATAACACAAATATGTTCACCAACATCTTGAAAATTAACGGAGTTTTTAAATGTGGAAGTCAATACAACCCCCAGTGACAAAGTGCTAGCCTTTGAAGTATATTGATATCTAGACATGTCACTCATCAGAAAACAGGTTGCTATTGATTGGCATATGGAAGAAAATAGTATGACCACCACACATGACAGAGAAGCTAGAGTTTCAAGACATTTTACTCCCCTCTCTTTCTTCCTTCCTCCCAGGCAACCATGCTGGGCAACTCTCTTTTTATCCCCTCAATGTGGCTTTGGGGCCTATGAGATGCTACTTTCATAGCAAGGAGGACAGAACTGTAGAAATCTGTAGTCTAAAAGTACACAGTAAGAGGAGAAAAGGCAAGGGAGTCTGGAGGGTTTGAATGTCAATCACTAGCAAAATGGGAATACAGATAATTGTTTTTCAAAATTTTATCGTTAGGAGGAAAAGGAGAAAACATAAGCAGTTTTATGTTAGTGCCTGACAGTGACGGAGGAAAGGGCAAACTCTGAGGAAGCTGTCTATCAATAGTCAAGCATTCAGGGCAGAAGATGACATTTTATATCACGGTAGACATTGTTAGTTCTCCCTCTCTGGCCATTCAAATGATGAAAGTGTCCCGAATTACGTTCTTAACATAGCAAGAGAGGAAGGAAGCAGCAGCCCAGGAGGTCTCACTGGAGTTGGGATCAGAAGGCAAAGGGCAGCTTGTGGACAGCCCAGAGGGTCGGCAACCAGAAAGGAGGCAGCCACCTACCACTGAGACATCTTTGCTGAAGGCATTTCGATCTAACGCATGGTTCATTTTGGTGTGAGGGTAGCACACTGCCATCAGCAGTTTGCAGATAGGGGAAGGATCCTGGTCAGTCTTTTTTCTTCAGAACCACCACATAAAGTTACAGTTTTAAAAGAAAAGAAAGAATCTAGAAGATTTTACACTTGCATTTAAGAATTAGGGGGAAATGGAAAAATCTGAAATTATTTCTGTCAGTACTTTTCTCAATATTATGAAAGAAAAGATGAACAAAATCAGCAAGGATTTCACAGCAGCATTCAATTTCAAGAAGCAGAATTGCAGTGAGGTTTATCTAATCCTTAACATTCAAGGAAACCTAGGTTGTTATATCAGTATTCAAAGATTGGCAACTACCATTTACTCCAGTTGCAGCTGTCAGCTGTCAAATTAGGAGCAACTCCTTACCTCCTGTCATACTTGCTGCAGCCACCCTGGCACACTTCTTTCATCTAGTCTTGTACCTGCATCATTTTTCCCTGACAAAATGCCTATGTTTATAAGCTCTTGCATTTTCACCAAAGCAGGAGGTAATCACCAAGACAGCTTTATGATCATGGAGCAAAAGCAAAGCAAAGAATTAATGGAGTAA
The DNA here is from genome assembly GCA_035590195.1 of Aviceda cuculoides. Lineage (NCBI taxonomy): Eukaryota > Metazoa > Chordata > Aves > Accipitriformes > Accipitridae > Aviceda > Aviceda cuculoides. The sequence continues at coordinate 12,312,940 of JAVJGG010000094.1, read as the reverse complement.
AAAAATCCCTGTATTATGTTATTTTAAAGAGCTTTTCTAATGATATGCACAAAAGAAGCTATTACGCAGTGCAGCTTTCTTATTCCTACAAAAACCGAAAACTCCTCAGCACCAGTGACTGGTGCTTTTCATACTGCAGATGAAGTAGGTACCAACACCTATTTTACTTATGACTGACACATATTTTCTCTTATAAGACATTCAGATATTTTTGTCTTTGACAAACTTTGCTGATTTTGAGTGATGCATGCCATGAAGCCTGGTACAAGCCATATTGTTCTGTAATATATCAGGTATTATAATTTTGCGATTTGCAAGAATGAAGAAAAAGGACTTTTTTCCCTCCATTCCAGAAAATCCTGTTGACCTTTTGTTCAAGAAATTCCTTTTGAACAACAGCCTGAAATCTAGCTGAAAAGTAGCCACAGTGTCAGAGATTGTCACTAACAACTGGCCAGCATAATCAAAAGGATTAAAGTACCATACTCTATCTAGCACTTCCTAAAATTTAAAATTTTGACATCACAATTTAGTAATCTTTAAAAGATGGGGTTTTTTTTGTTTATAAGAGTGACCTCTTTCTGTTCCAAAGCAGTTACAAAAGCCATTTAAAATTCTCTGTATTAATATTTCACTGTATGGAAAAGAGAAGCTTCCCTCTTGCTTTTCAAGCCAGAGCACAAGAGTGATTAGACTTTATAGGTCCATATTGCCAGCATTGGGCCCTAATGAGGAATTACATTCTTAAGCATGTGCTGAACTCCATACATACACATTTAACTGAATTAGGACCTATGTGGCTATTACATTAAATTTTATCAGGCCAAAAAAGGGCATTTAAGGTGAAGCAATGGCCTGCTTTGCACAAAACCAACTAAACTGCTCTTGACTTGCTCTCCTGCCGTCAGCCCTCTCAGAACAGAACATTTTTGCCATGTGAAGGGAGCACAATTCTTTCACTGTTCTTGTACTGAAAGTATTTTTTCTGGGTAAAACTGAAATAATATCAAGTTTGTTTAATTTTATAGTCATAGCTACTTCTGATGTGTCATTAAATGTTTTCCGGAGGGTCAACAGGCAGCTGATTTCACCAGGACTATTTCACCATTAATCTCATTTTGCAAAAAGCCAAATCGAGAAGGAAAAATTTAATTCTGTTAGTTCTGATTCTCTCCTTTTCTAGTGTTCAAAATAGGACTCCTTAAGTGTGAGGAGAGAGAACACAGGAACTCAGCCCCAGAGATGAGCTTTCCAAACACAGGCTGTGGAGACATGCCCGGTGCCAGACTCCATTATTGCATGGTCCTTTTATTCTACATCCAATAAGAAACTGGTGTTCTGTAACACCCGTGGAAGACTAACTAAAATAAAGGGTTTTCTTACAGTTTTTCATAGAAGAGGCACAAACAAGCAAAAAAAATTGGAAAATAAAGGGAAAAAAGAAAGCTAATGGAAATTGAGAAGTGTCTTCTCACTGTGCTCCCCACAGCCCTGCCGGGGGTGTGGGCCTCCCCAGCCGCAGCAGAGGAAGAACTGATGCAGGGCATGACAGCCGAAAGCACAGGGAGTTTTCCCATAGAGTGTCCTATGGGCTGCACTTCTCCTGTTAAAAAACCAGATATAGAAAGCCATTCCAGCAGGAGGCCTCACAACTTTCTTGTCGCCTGCACGCATCCCAGCTGGTAGTATGGGGCCAGAGGAAAGATGTGGCACCAAGAGACTGGCCACCCTGAAAGACCCCAGAGGTGGTGGGAGCCAGTGGAGCAAGAGCTTCTCCCGCTTTTCTGTGCAAGGCGACAGCAGGGAAGGTGAGATTTCCACCAGCCCCCCACACAAGCATGCAGGCACCTGGATCAGCTGCCTTCTGTCAGTGCAGGCACCCACAGGTTGCCTTCAGCATGCCACCAACACTATCCCAGCGGTTGAGGGCAAATTTTGTCAATGCAAGCACTTTTTCCTTATGTGCAAAGATCCCTAAGGTGCCAGTGTGTGGCTAGGACCCACTGGCACTGGAGTGCCTCAGTCAGGGCCCGTCGTGTTCTGAGACCTTCGCGATATTGCAGTAGTCCATGAAGTGAAAGGGTGGGGTGGAAAGAGAGCAAACTTTCTGCCACAAGGTACCACAAAAAAATAAGTGGTATTAACTATTTTATAGGAATTGCTGAGAAGCAAAAAACCCCCAAGATTTAGTTTGGCTTTTTTCAGAATATCAGGAGGGCTTACCACTTACAGAATTGTATTCCCAAAGCAATAAAGCTACTTTTGGCATGAGCTTGGTTTGAAAGAAACATGATTGAGATCCAGGTTTCAGTGCAGCTGCTTCTGATAATGCCTTTAAAACATTGCTAGAATACGTAAAACACAAAACAAACCTGACAGCTTATGTAATAAGCTTTCTCTTGATTGAATTTCAAGTTAAGGTTGTGTAAAGCCAAGCTACAAGAACCGCTATGTAAAACACAAATGGAAATGGAAACCTTGGATGAGTAACAACTCTAACATGCTTGTTTGAGCATATACCTAAATAGGATGCAGTTCTAAAAAATACAACTTAGGCTACATTGCTTCTTTGGACTTGGAGATTAAAAATAGTTACAAGTTACTAAAAAGTTTGAGTTGTATTTCTAGTCCCCTAAATCAGAAACTTCATTTTCATCTATGTCATTCTAGAGTCATTATGTCAGTACAACAAAGCAATATTTGAGCCTCTGCAGACAAAGTGTATCTTCTATGTAGGAATCACTCAAAAGACATATATTAGTCATTATTAATCATTCTTCATTAGTGATACTTAAAAAATAATGTTTTAAATTACTAAAAAATCAATAGATTTTTTCGCTAACTACCATATAAAAAACACAGAGTATTTAATAAAAAGGATTTTCCTTACTTTTGCCTTGGTATTTAAATTGCAATGTCTACACCTGTCTTTTCCCATAACTAATTTTTGAACATCTGCACAAAACAAGTTTTCCAAGTTGATTTTTAATGCAATTCAAACCCTAATTCTTTTCCCTTAAGAACCTCTGGAAGATAAGAAAAAAGACAGAGGTAGAATCAACATTCCTGCAAAAGGGCAATTTCACTGACACACCTACTTTATTAACCTTCTTTACAATATACAAGGATAGTACCACAGAAAATAGCTGCTGGAGAGCTTGCGGTCCTTCCCAGAGCTGCTGCCTTATGGGGCTCTCCAGCCTGTGCAGACCCCACATGCTCTCCACCCACAAGTCAGCCATGTCTGATCCCATGGCAGGGCCTCAACTCATGCACCTCATGCATCTCACCTCCAATCCTTCACCTTTGTGAGACAGGTCAGAATTGGCCTGAATCTTCCTGGCCTGCTGTCTGATGCTGCCATTAAGGGCAGATGAAAAGACTGCTTCCCAACCTCAGTGAAAATTACATCATTATTTCTCCATAATGAGAGATTTGATTAGAAAGGACCAGTGGGAAAAGTCACCGTGCTCCTTGCTGGTGCTGCTGGCATCACGGGCTATTCGGCATGGGTATGATTATGGACATTAGCCTCAATAACAAAATTATCAAGTCCTTTTTACCCACAAGCAGCAAGGCTAACACAATGTCCTGCAGCAGCGGGGAAGCCTGCCTGCCTTCTCCATGAAGAAATACTTCCTGTGTCTTCTGAAGTTTCCAGTCTTTCATTTCATTCATTGAACTATTTCTATGGTACTTTATGGTACTGGATGAGATAGGCATAAGTGATAATTTTTATTATAAAATTAGAAAAAAATTACTAATGCTGGGCTTCACAGTACCTGTTCCAGGGTAAGCAATGATCCTAAAGGGAAAAATAATTTGACCAGCAGTATTTTTAGAACAAGATCTGTTTTCAGGTTGTGTATATGTATTCACATATATATTGATAAGCAGCAATTTTAGAACAGGGTACGTTCAACATCCATGCGTACCTTGCACTTCTGGCAGGGCAGAAAGCAGGCAGGGGCTGGGGAGCCTGTGCAGAGTCACATTTCTGATCTGACACACACCCTGCAGCATGGCTCTAGTTCTTCAAACAGTATTTATTGCATTGCCGTGTTCCTTCTACTTGCCGCCTCATCTGAGTGTTCAGATGTGTTCCCAAAACACAAGAATATAATGTTTGTAACAGCAGCTGTATCTCCAGTGCTGTACAAAGCTGAGCAGCAATACAACTTTCGTCTAAGTAAAGCACACAAAAGGGAAGCACAATTTGATGTTTCCTAAAGTCTAAAAGCTTCCTTCATATTTTATGCAAGGTTGACTCCTCCAGACTCAGGTCAGCTTCAAGCTACAAAACACAGACACCTGCTTTTTTCTGCCCGAGGCCCAGGGGCCAGGGTGCTTGGCCCTGGCCCCACTGAGCCAGACAGCTTTTTCCAGTGGTTTTGTTATGGGCATGGAGATCCCGTTTTCTCTTCCCGCAGGGAGCAAGATGCAGTGGAGCACAGCCATCTCCATGATGGTGTTTGCGTGGCTGTTTGCTGCCTTTTGGTCCGTGATGCCCTTGCTGGGGTGGGGAGAATACGACTATGAACCCCTCCGAACCTGCTGCACCCTGGACTACAGCAAAGGGGACAGGTGAGGGCCAGGGCCAGCGCCCAAGGGAGGGGGGGATGGAGGCTGCCGTCCCCTGGGGTGGCCTCAGCAGCACATCAAACCCCTCAGCTGCGCCCCAGTAGTGTTGCTGGGGCAGAGCTCCCTTCCCAGTGGCTGGAGCAAGGCAGGCACGACCGGAGACTGCCTTGACTTGCATGGCGGCATGCGGGAGCAGCTAAAGGCAGCTTCCTCCGTGGGAGAGGCTGGTGCTTAGGTTTCTGCTACTGCCTTGCTCATCTATAAGCTGCATCTTTTCTGGGTTTAGGACATGAAACTCTTTCAGAATGGTTTTGTTTTCATGCATTCCAGCACAGATGTCTGAGTAGGGATGTTTGGGTTTGGAAACGCAACACTGTTGCGATTTTCTTCAATACTCACCATCCCACACACAACAACATGGCACAACTCAACCGGCCTTCAGCAAATGCTGCACCTAAAGCATGCTGACAAAACTGGTTTTGGCAATTTTAAAAATACAAGTTAATGAATATTTACAGCAAGTTTACAGCGATGCCCTAGAGAGGAATTAACAACCTCTTTTTTTCCCCTCTTCACTCTTTCCAGAAACTACATCACCTTCCTTTTTGCTCTGTCCATTTTCAATTTCATGATCCCGGGCTTCATCATGCTGACGGCCTATCAGTCCATACACCAGAAGTTCAAGAAAAGTGGGCACTATAAGGTAAGAAAGCTTCCTCAGCCCCTGCAACTGCCTTGCCAAAATAGGGCTGCATCCAATAGAGACAAGGTCCTCAAAAAGCCAATTTCTTTCAAAAAGTCTTTGGCTCAGCTCCTTCTGTGCAAACTCCCCAGTGTTACTTGAGTAAGAGGATAGTGCAACACAGGATCGAGCCACCCAGAAAGTTTGTGGAAACCCCATCCTTAGAGATTTCAAGATTTGACCAGACACATCTGCCCTGACCTAGTGGTGTAAATAGTTCCCTGTCAAAGCACGGGTCGAACTAGTGACCCTGAGGATTCCCCTCCACCAGCACTGGTCCCACTCTAGTCACAAAGCAAACACGTAGCATGCAGAATATTTGCTAATACCATATCAATATTTATGCAGAGAAACTTGCTCAGGAAGTATCATTATTTCTTGCTTTGCTACAGGCTATTAGCTTATCGCTGAGGAAGTCAGCCAGAACTGCAGAACTGCAAGGAAACACACACGCACCCCATGGGGGGAGAAGGGCCTTTCTATACATGTCATGTTTACACTTGGCTGAGGAAATTCAGAAAGCTTTATGAGCTGGAAACAAAGGAATTGGTCTGGTGTGGCAGGTTTATAGGAATGTAATGTGGTGATTATATGAGTTGTTTCCTTAGGTGCAGGCTATGCAGTCTGGGGCACTGCAGCCCAAGCCCTGCACTCAGTGAAGACGGTCAGCTCTCAAGGGGGATGTTATACCAGCAAAGAGAAAGTCAGGCAGACTGGTTTGTAGCTGTCTGGAATAAATACATGTGCCCTTTACATATTTCTTGAACAAATCTCAGTGTTTGTTATTATAAGTCTATGTGACCTTTTTCAGTAAGTTTACGCAACAGCTTATGATTTTCTCCTTATGATTTTCTGTAGCTGTGCAGACTACTTACAATGCAGAAAATTTAAGGATTAAATTATCACTTCCCTATTCGTTAGTATTTACAACATATTGGGGAACAGCTGCCCATGAACACCATGGATAAGGCCCTAGTATGAAGGACAGAGGAATCCTGCCACCGCAACACAGATGCCACTGCATCCATTTGTCGCACTGCCATAGTAGTGGCTTCACACAGCTTATTTATCTGCAAGACCCTCTAAGAAGTCAGCAAAATGTCATTCATTTTTACCCATTTTTAAATTTACACATTGCTCTCCCGCCTCAGCAGCAATTACTGGCCATGGCTTCTGTGTCTAGTGCACACACTGATTTAACTGATGCACCATAAGGTGCTTTTTCACCTCTGCCCACTCCCCACCCGTCCCCCGGGAACAGGGCTTGGGGCTTGCTGCACAGGCAGCCCTCAATGCGGAGGGAGCTGTGCTTGCACATCCCTGACTTTGACCCTGAAGCAGCAATGACATGGCGTACACTGTTGGCCAATCCTCTCCGGCTGCTGAACACCAACTGTGGTCTCACAGGATCTGTCCAATCCGCTTTGTTGCAGTGTGCAGCTGGGAAATACAAAGAAATTCAATGCTCTTGTTTTTCAGTTTAATACCGGTTTACCATTGAAGACGCTGGTTATCTGCTGGGGTCCCTATTGCCTTTTATGCTTCTACGCAGCAGTTGAAAATGTGATGTTCATTTCACCAAAATACCGCATGGTACGTCTACGCCACCTGAGGGAATTCAAAAAATGACATTCTCCTTACTCTCCTCTCTGTTCCTATGGAATAATGCCAATTTACTCACAAGTGGTTTTACTTGCCATAAGTGTTATATATGTTATAACAAGTAAAACCAATTGAGAGTAAATGTTGTAACGTATTTAACAAGTAGATTGTTTCCTCAAAGAACTCTGTTCAGCTACCACTTTTGAGGCAAAACAGCTGAGCATGCTAATATAACAGGTATTATATTACTGCTTTGATGCAGCAACAATTTAGGAAGCTCGGGTTTTTTTCTTCAGCAGTCAGTTAGGGGTCTGTAGCCTGTACTCCTTCATGGTTTGTAAGAGCTTTTTGTGTCTTTCCCCGAGTCAAGTACCAGCTCAAAAGTTTCAGTTTTGAAGAGATTGTTTGTCTCATTCATTTTTCTAATACTTCTCTCTCCTCAGGGAAGCTTCAATTGATCACTCATAGCGTTATCCTGCCTCCTTTTTTTCCTTCTTTTCTATGAGTCTTGGCTCTGAGACTGCCTCTGTGACTCAGTAATATGACATGAAACCTTTCAACTTTCATTCAGTCCCCAAGAATCAGCCCAGTTTCAGGTCACCAAATGCATTACTGTACTTAGGTATTCAGTATCCCACATAAAACATGGTAGCAATATCAGCCCACTTACCTGTCAGAAGGTGTCCACAGCACACCCTTCACTCCTCGTAAGTTTTTGTATTCACTCTCAATTGAAATATCCCAGTTTCAGGCAATGCTGATCTAAATTCTTTCTTCTGGAGACTATAATTTCCTGAGCAAGGGCCTTCAGCTGACCAAATTGGTTTTAACTCTCATCTCTCCAAGGGTAGCAAGCTACTGTCATTGGAGACAGGCATTTGTTTGGTAAAGGGAAACTGAGCCTAGGCTGAAATCAGTCCATTGGTTTCTCGGTGCATTTTCCTATTAATAAATATTATGTCTCACAACAGATTCCTGCTGTTATTGCCAAGACTGTGCCAACGGTGGATGCCTTTGTATATGCCCTGGGAAATGAGAACTACAGAGGAGGAATATGGCAGTTCCTCACAGGACAGAAGATTGAGAAAGCGGAAGTTGATAACAAAACTAAATAACCCATTTTGGCATTAAGCAAAATTAATGCAGGTACATCACTGAAAGCAAAACACTAGAGGAAACTGTATGCATTCTCTGATATGTACGTGCAAAGGTGGTTCCACATTGGAAAGGCCGTGCATTGGCTACAAGCAATGAAGTACTGAAAAAAACCCTCCAGATAACTGTCCAAACCATAAAGAGCTGCTTGTCAAACAAGCTGCCTTAAACCTGTGTTGATTGTCATCAGTCTTATTTTATATGTCACTGCAAATAAACTATGTGCTGGAAAGCATTTTTTTGTCCTGATACACTAACGCAAAAGCTCAGCAAATTAACTAAAGCAGGGTATTCGTTTATCCAGTGAGGCCTCCTCAAATCAATCTGTACAGTTTGTCCATATGGTAACGTCTGGATTACTAAAAGATTAAAAGAGTATCCAGTATTACACCACACTTCTGTATAAATAGCTTTTTCATCTGAACAATGCATTTTCAATGCACCCAAAATGGGAGTTCCTAAATTTCCATGATGAATCTGCCATCTTAATTCCATAAAAACATTTTAGTGGGCATTTTACCCCAATAAGGAATATTAGCTTGGCTCCTATTCAAATAAATTAGTGTGTGACATTCAGCATTGTCACACACTAAACTGCATCA
>JAVJGG010000094.1:12286691-12301519 GCA_035590195.1 Aviceda cuculoides | reverse complement strand
TAAGGAATATTAGCTTGGCTCCTATTCAAATAAATTAGTGTGTGACATTCAGCATTGTCACACACTAAACTGCATCAGATTTTGCAGCTGCTGCTTACCAGGACAATCAACAGGCTCGTAGTCCATCATAAAATTTCTGTGAGAGTTAATATTTGATGCACTGATAAAAACAGACTTCTGACGAAGAAATAAAAGGCAATTTTAACTCCTTATCCCTAGACACAAACAGCATATTTCTTCAGGTTTTCTTTCAACAGACAGAAATGCCTCACACCTTAAATAGCATCTCCTGCAGTCCTATTTTCAAGGCTATTAAATGCCCACATCTCCTAATGAAGTTACTGTATCCTCAATAATGCTGCAAATCAAGGTCTTGCTGACTCAGTGTTCCTGTGCTGCCCACACTTACAAACAACCTACAGTTCAATAACAGTGTGTTGAGTTTTTATGCAGTGCACATTCTTCATGTGCTCCATACACTTTCTGATGTATTTTTCCTAGCTTGTACATCTGTACATTTTCCTTTCTTGTACATCTGATTAGGGCACTACAAACCAATTTAGGAATAGGGTCAGAGGAAGAACTTGCATGTTCCCAGTCTATCATCATACTACTCTGAATACATTACTGTAAAACAGTGAAGTGAGCTGGTTTTTCACCACAGGGAAAAAAAAGGACGGCCAAACTGATAAACGTGGACCAAGTGCTAATGATTGGTTTGGTTCACAAGTTGGGATACAGAGACTAAAAGTGTAATGTAAGATCCTTACAATACGATGATGGCACGTGTTAGTCACGAGTACTTATCCTTCCTGTCACGTCTCGCTTAAATTTCTCTTCATGTTTCACCTGTGAGGATGGCTAAGTGGAGATTTACGCCTCAGTCTATGATATTGAGAGTTTGCATTTTGGAGTTAAACTGCAAAAATATTTGGTACCATCTGTCTTACATACATACTCACACTTAGAGATTATTCATCAGAGGATTACAATCAATGGCCTGCATGAGCTACCCTAGACAGGCTGACACAGTAAATACTCAGAAGGTGCTTTTTTACGAAAACAGGCACTCCACTTTCCACAGAGAAAATGGGAGGGTGGCCCTGCTGCATTAAGATTGTGTTAAATAATAAGAATTTTTAAATGGTGAAACACATGCCTACACATCTATTTAAGGTGGTGTTTGGAAATTCACTAATGTAAGGTAATCTCTTGTGTATCATTAAAAGACAAAAGTATGCAGTAATAACAGCAACCGAAAGCACAAAAATTCTAAGATCTCAGTAAGATCCACATTTGAATGATTATGTACACAATTAAAATTGTACATGCAAGACTTAAGAAATATTTTTAAACACTTTAAGATCCTTGGATTTCCACAGGAGGAATTTTTCCTGTGTTAGCCATGTATGAAACTTTTCAAAGCAGGTTTTGTTCAGAATGCAACACCAGATAATAGAACTGTTAGAAGAGGGAAGCTAGGGCTGAGTAAAGGCGCTGTGCTGGGCTACAGATTTTCCTCGTTTCAGAAGAAGCAGGAGCAAGCTCAGGGCTCAGCCTCCTGCACACTGGTTGATTCCCCTGACCAATGCCAGAGAGTCGAGGCAAAGGTTGCTGAAGGAAGCTGCTACCTCCTTTGAGACTCTGGCCCACAGAAATAGTGAATACAACTAAGAATTTGCACCTATATGTTATTTTCATGTTGCGAAGTATTTCAGATGCATATTCAATTACCTGCTTTAAAGGAATCTAATTTTAATTAATCCAGGCTTTCAATTAATGTAAACTAATTGAACACTGTTTAGAAATATGCTTCAGAGGACAACGCTTAATTCAGTAGGTCTCTAATAGTAGAAAATGTGCTTCCCTTTAATAACAATTTGTTCCTGGGAATCTGAAAAATAATTGTGTACTTATAAAGGAAGGTCTAATAGTGCTCTTATAAGTCAAGTTTTTTAAAAATTTATTTCTAACTGGTAGTACAAGAATGTGACTACAGGAAGATAAATATTTGCAGCCTACAAACACATATACCTTATTTTTAAAGAAAGGACTGAAATTGTGACAGCAATAGTTCACTTACATATGAAAACCAGCAAAGAAAATCATATAATTAGAAGCAGAGAGCAAACTTTCAAGTCTTAACAACAAGAGTACTAAATTTTCGATGTGTTTAAATCTTGACAGTGAAGCAAACTGTATTTTGGCACACAATAGTTGGAGGCTCTAATTGCTGAAGTCACTATTTGAATTTTCTTGGTGAACAGTGAAGGTTGAAGCCTATCTTTTCACACAATGAGCAAGAAATCACTGTTATGGCCAAAAGAGATGCTTTTATACAGTAGCACTCATCTGGGAGTGGAGGGATTCAGATCCATTTGTCCGTAACCTGATGGCTGTCAAACACACATCCTTTCTTGCCCAGGAGAGCCACCAGGCTGTTGCGAAACTCCTCCATTTCCCTATTGACCCTATATTCTTTGCAGAAAAAAAATACAAGCTTTGCCAACTGAAGAGGTAGAAAATGAGTACAAGCAATTTAGGATTGATTTGACTTGACTAGAGGGGAAGAAATTTGGATCATGTTGTTTTCTTCCAAGACAAAAATGCAAAAGGCTCGTGTGTTGCTAATGAACACTTGAATTTCTCCAAGATACTTGTGAGGATGAGTAAAATACGACAAGTTACACCTCCTATGGAATTAGCACAGAGTGTATCCTATGGACTAAAAACTAGGCTACTGACAGATCTTAAAAATACAGTTGGTAGGCAGATACCACTGAACGGGGACATTTTTAAGCCAGAAAGTCTTTTTCTTGATCCAATTTTTTTTTGCTTCTCTATGCTATAGTCACATATATAGGTGACATAAAAATTTGTGGAGTAGTAACCAAGAGATAGATGGGTTGTCATTACAGGATGACCTGAGCTACCAGGGTAATTAATTGTAACCTGACAAAATGTATTTTGGTAAGACCAAGTGTTTGGGATCCAAGAATGGCTGTGGCTTATATTTACACGATGGAAGACTTCGCTTTGAAAAACAGGGCTCAGAAAAGGATTTAGGGGTCATTATATATAATCGCCTCAGTGTAAGCTGTCTAGGCAATGCTGTAGCAAAAAGGACTAATGAGACTCTTAATGTAGGGAAAAGGAAAAAAAATAGTATGAAGCAGAAATAATGAAGGATTCCAGCATCTCTGGGCAGCACTGCCAAGACCCCTACTAGGTTACTGAATCCTGTCTTGGTGTCTGCATTTTAAAGAGGATTTGAAGACATTGGACAGAGTTCAAGGGAGTGTCACAAATGATTTCTCTGGCTTTAACAAAAAAGCCCAAGCCTTCTGATGTGACAGGTAAGGAACTCAACATATTCAGCTCACCAAAGAGAAAGGGTAGACATACCTTCATCACACTGTGTAGGTAATTGCACTTGGGGAAGATACACGTGAGGAGCTTTCCAACCTGGCTGACAAAGATCCAATGAATAAAGTTGAAGCTAGATATATTCAACCTTGAAATAAGGGAAAATTTCCCAGCAGTAAAGTAATGAAAGACAGGAACAGCTTGTCAAGGGGAGCTAGTGAAAACATCATCACTTGACAAAGACAAATAGCTCTGATGATACACCTTTAGCCTAGTTTCAGACTAAATGATTGTGGTTGTCCTTCCTAGCTCTGTAAGCTGTGAACCTTTAATTCCGCTATGCATTCCTTCATTTCTTAGGCCCTTGGTGGAACAGGACTGCCTACACTGTACTCAATGTGCTTGCAATGTTTCTGTGACAGCTTGAATGATGCTACAGGGGTTAATGACTGACTGGATCCAGAGTTAGCATTGTGGGGCCACGTTGGCCTCATAGTCAGAGAGAAGGGGTGATAGAGGGATAGCATTCCTGACTCTGACATGCATGAGACTGGAACCAGAGAGAGGCATCCCGTGGATGAAACATTGCCCCTTCTCAACAAGAAAAAAATCTCTTTTTTCTACAGCTTGCTTGTTGTAATATGCATCTATGTTTCAGTCTCAGAAACAGCTATGTGTGGTGACAGACATCCCACAGGAACTTTAAACAAATTAGCCTGCCATACAGGGGAGGTCAGACTAAATGGTCTTACTGTCCCTGAAGTTGTTTCTTTTTCTTGTATTACCGCAAGTATGTTTTTCTTCCTTTCACAGGTCACTGGAGCAGAAGTATAAAAAGAGGGAAGAAAAAGTACTCACTTGGAATGAGGTTTTAACCTGATGTCCCCTGGGAGTAACTGAGTGAATGCAGTGACTTTCAGGCTACATGAAGGTAAGCAAGACAAGATGAAATCCTGTCAGTTGAGCAAAATTGCTTGTCTCTGACCTCCAGCTTCCTCCTACTCTTGTGTCCTGTTCTGATACAGGTACTCAGCCCTGACAATCAGCTAGGATTCTGATAGCAGCTGTTTGCGAGATTGTGATCCGTTCCTAAGGTAGGAATGAGCAACTGCCACAGCAGCAGGGTGGCCATTAGCAACTCTATTTTAGCAGATCAGCTGGAAAAAAAAAATAAATTTTGCAATATGGTATCTGGGACAGGACTTAAAAACACACAAAAAAGCACATCAACTGTAAAATTTTGATCTTGAATAACAGTGGAGTGCTCGACCTCTTTGAAGCTAAGAAAGCTTACCTTTACATGCAGTCAAAACTATTTTGAAATGTTGCACTGCTTTCTCCAAAATCACCCACAGAGCAGATAGAAAGTGGAGCACATCACAGACATGGTCAGATCTGATCCCAGTGTGCTTGCTGAAGGGAGTCACACTAGCGAACTTCACTTGTCTAAAAAGTCAGGAGCCAACAGGTCTTGTATGATCCCTCTGCTCATTCAGAGGCAGGGTCCTCCGAGGAAATTGCATACTGGAGGGCATTACAGACACACAGACACACCATGCTCTCCCCATCCGTCTATCCCACAGCAGGCACCAGCACCTCTGCCACTATTGCCTAAGGATGGTGTTTGAAACTAAAGGTATATAGCAGCCATATTTACAAATGCAACACATAAAGCAGCAATGAGTTTAGACCAAGAACATCAGTGGAAAAACCTAAGGTTCTTGATGCCAGTGAAAACCCACTCAGCAGCTGAAATTAGAAACCTTAATCCCATGGCATTGCCCATAATTAAAAGCTCCATCTACCAGCAAACAGCTGTGTAACTACTGCTGGCTGAACCTCAGTGCTTTGAAATGGGATTAGGATGAAATGAAAGGAAAAGCAAGCATCACAAGCATCGGTAGGACAAGCAATACCTTAGTGTGTCTTGTATTATATTGACCAAATAATAAAACTGGTTTATTGGTGTCTTTTTGCAGTTCTTCTTTCCGAGAATACATTACCAGCAGAAATGAGAGTATTTCAAACAAAACAAAGGAATTCAGGACTAGAAGCATGTCAGCATCCTACTACCCAATAGTCTATGCTTAGATCCTGCACTGAGTATTTATTAACTTCTTTTTGCTATAACATTTCAGAGGCCTGAACTTGCCACTGAACTCTATTCCATTGACTTAGACCACCACAAAAGAACACTATGCCTCAGACAGGTTACAGAAATAAAGAATTATCCAAAGAAATGGTGATGTCTCCTTGGGTGTCTTTAAATGGTGCATGTTATTTTTCTGGCTTGAAAACTCTTTGTAGATATGGACAAATGACAGGATACCAACAAGAAAGAGTCATCCTGTGGGGAAGGTACCATATGGTACACAAATCCTATTAAGAGGGTTTAATTGTTATTTTAAAGCCTAGAGACAAGCAGAAATAAAAGGGAGCCCAGTTCAGATATTCTCCAGATGACGATTTTGCTTACATTTTGGTCACACTGAGAATGCAAGATCCATCCCTCCTTCTGCTGGCAGCCATTAAATATGACTGAAAGGAGGTGGAATAACTCCCAGTTACTGTAAGCAAACACCAGTAAGCCAGTGCTGTGCACTACCTCTCAGCGAGTCACCAGGCTCCTGCAGTGTTTACGTGCTAGCAGCTAGTCCTTTCTCAGTTGCACTGACAACTTAACTGAGAGAAGCTGGTTCATCTATAATGCAGTGATGGGATTTTCCTGGTTTAAAATTTGTTTACATCTCTTTTCAGAAGTAACCCACTCTCCTGGCAGAGCCATAAGGCCAGGGCTGCAAATAGCATTACTATTCACACATCTATTTCTTCTCTCTTTTTTTTTCCCTCCAGGGGATGGAAAAGAAATGAACTGGGAAGTCTTTTCAGGCAAGGTGACTGTACTGTGACCAAGGGGTAGTACCGGAGCTGCAGAGCTGCAATCTGCATTGGTTCCTCACATCGCAGACTGGGCTTTCTTGTCACTGTCATGTTGGAAGTACCACAGAAGAGGAGCTGGTTAAGTACTGCCTCCAGCAATCAAAAATAATGGTACAGAGGTGGCTTGTCAGACTTCAAGCAGTGAAAAAATCAAACTCTGAAAATGCATCCTGGCTGTTCCATCAGGGGTATAACTGAAGTGCCTAGTTTGATTTTATTAAATTGGTGTATGGAAATAGTACATAATTTAGAATCGCAGGCTTTGGTTAAATCTCTGATTGCAACATTTTAAGCAGGTCTGAGGCCCAATTAAAAAAATTAAGTCCACAAAATTTAATCCATCTTTACCTTTTTACTTCAATGTGACTCTTGTTAGCTCCCTAAAATTAGATTTTTAATCTCAGATTGCCACCCCATTCTCTGCCACTCAATTATCACAAACAGTGAGAAGATTATGGCCACTTATGTAGCATCTATTTTGCTATAATCCTTTTAGCACCATAAATACTAAATATAGCATCCAGTTTAAATTAGCTTTAACCTCAAGTTGACTCCAGTTAACTATGCAGGAACAGTCATTTCAAAAAAAAAGAACCACCCCCCCAAAAAAGCTAGAAATATTCCCACACTTTAAAAAAAAAGTATTAAGCTGTTCAGTGCATATAAACAGATCACCTCAACAGTGGTGAATTCTCTTAACAGCTTTTTGGAAACTTAGGACTTGTGAGCTATTAGTCTGCCACACAGACGTAGATTGGTTACAGTATTCACCCTTACAAACAGCCATCCCAAAAAGCACAACAAGAAACTGGAGCTGCTCATGCAGCTACTTTATCCTGGCTATATTTGCAAATGTTTAACACTGAACATGAAAGCATTTTTGTGAATCAAAATCCCACTAGTTTTTCCAGGACATTCCTTTGTAGGACCCATGAGACCTTCACAAGGAAAACTGGTATATCCCTTAACTAGGGGAGGACCATCACTAGATCATCCTCAGTCACTAGTGAGAAGAGCTAAAACAGGCTCAAAACCTAGAATGGGAATGACTTCAGTAAAAGGCAGGGAAGCCTGCCTTTCACTTGGCAATTGCTTCAGGAAGAAATATGTCCTCAGCATCAAAGCAGGGGTTTCAGGAAGGCTGCCAGAGAGCAGAGGTCTCCCACCTTCAGACAGGGATATCCATAACTGGCCCCAGGGAGTTGGTGCCAGCTCCTGCTGAATGCAACCAGCTTTACAGCTGGGGTACACCCAGGCTGCCAGGGCCAGAGCTCACTCGGTGGCTTTTAACTTAAGACATTTATAGGTCACATACTTACTCGTTAACCTGTATGTTCTATTTCTGCCTCTGCAACACCACTTATTCCGGACCAACTATGTTTTTTCATGAGCCATGCTGCCCGAGGCAGCAAATGAATCCTAATAATCCAGTCATCCTGAAGTAAACAACCATCAGGTGCAACAGCCTTAAAGTTACAGGCTTATCACAAAACTCAGTACTAGATTTAATAAGGCTGCAAGTTTCTCCAGATCTTGCCTTTGCCCTTTACAGGCACCACATGAAGAGAAGGGAAGTCCATCCTCAGCAAGCCTGGCATTTTCTCATACTCCAGGGACAGAATGACTGCCAAACCCTACCCCAGCATGGGAAATGTTGTAGAAATGCAAATTAAAATATATCTGATTGTGTTTGCCTGTCCATTTTGCTTTAGCTTGTTAGGAACAATTAAACAGATGTCTAAAGCTGAGCAGTAAAATGAGTACCCAGGAGCTCTTCCCACAGAGTTTTCCTCCTTCACTTGGAGGACTGCCACACACACAGATTGTGATATTCTCAGATGTTCATTACTGAGATACACTCATCTGTTAAATACAGATTGGAAGGAGAGGATAGATAGAGCTGGTCAAAGGAGAATTAATGAATCGGAAAATGTTCTTGTGAACTGCCATGACCACTACTGAAAAATTTTGTGAGCTTCTGTTTAAAAAGCTATGAAATCTCAGCAAAATAAACAAACATATTGAAAAAATGGTATTAGGGTTCTACATCAAAAGCATCAAACTGGCTGTAAGCATGAAATCCAGAGCCCACAGTAACAAACACAACCCTCATGCTGCTTCCAGAATGTTTTTCCTTAAGAAGTATCAAATTTCTTTTATTTTCTGGACAAGTCATATAGTAGAAGACTAAACAAAGTGTTTTCAACCTGGATACAAAACCAAGGAGTAATAAGATAATAATCAATACAGGAAATATCAGGAGGAAATATAAGCTCCAGATGTTTATTTTGAGCCTCTTGAAGCTAGACTGAGCACCTCGTGGACACCAGCAGGAGTGTTGCTGCCTGAAGGACATTCGGTCTCACTGAGACACGAGGAAAGAAAAAGCACCATAGACAGGAGGGGGGATACAAAGATGAAGGACAAGGACACAGTGGTAGAATCACATATTTAGAGGAGAAATGTCTTCAGTTTCCCTATATCACAATTTGCAAATATATTAAACTCTTGACCTCAGCAACCTCTTTGACTCTGATCAAATCCCCTACAGTAGGTGGTGGACAAACATCCCAAGCAGGTTAAACACTTTAGAAACAGAAGTCATCTGGGTGCCATAAACTAGGCCCTTTGGAATAAAGTGTTTCTGTTTACTTTCATTCTACAGAATTTTTAAAACTTGCTCACTGATACTTTTAAAGAGATTAGCAAGTTAAGCAATTATCTATGCTCTCATTTCCTCATGAAATACAGGTTAGTTTAATCTTCTTAGGCTCTGCAATGATACTATAGAGCATAGCTATAATATGAAATAATGTCACTCCAGATGAAGTAGGCAGCAAAGGTTTTTCTCTCCTCTTTATTTATTATTTAAAAGAAAAACAACAACAAATAAACGAACACCCAGATTTCATCATAACTACAGTTTCTGTAATTTGCTTCAGGGATATCTGAAGGCAATTCCACTCACAAAAAAAAGGAAAGAAAGCCCAGTCTTTGAAATTAGAGGAAAGAGATTAATGTTCTTAAGCAAGTGGGGACACTCCGTGTAACAGTGAAGAGTCAGCATGTATTTTTCCAGGTTAAGAAAACAATACAGCCACTATGTGTGTGACAGTTACAGGAATCGCTTGCTGTAGCAAGTGAGTCAAGAGGGGTACTGGCTTTCAGAGGGCAGTTGTGATGACCGATGCACAGCAGTGACATCCCATAAGCTATGTCTACCCAGAGGAAGCCCTAAAGCTGTGCCAATGTAGTGGCACACACCGCTCCATGCTGGCTCTGTACTGTACTTCCTTGATATTGCAGCCTCTGAGGAAAACAACTCATTACTAGTTTATCACAGTTCACTACCTGCACAACCATTTGTGGGGGACATAGAAATAATTAACACTGACCAGAATAGGTGTGCAAATGAAAATTCTTCTCCCTCCCAACTCAAACTCTCTTTATTCAGTCCTCTGTTACCATTACCAGAGAACAATGAAATGGCAAATTTCCATCTTAGGGACAAAATAAGTGCTCTTATGCTGAGTCACCACATCCTATGCACACAGCCAGGAAAGCTGCACAGCTGGTGCACACCTGAGGTTGCTCTATGGCATTTCCCATCACTCAAGCAGCCTTAGTGGGCCCCAAGGAAACCTCAATCAACAATTTGTTTCTTAGATAGTTCTTGTCATAAAAAGTCTTCAACAAGGGGAGTGCAAGGAGAAAAACATTTCTTTAGTACTGCTCCCAGATTTAGTCTCAGCCAATGCGTGGGCACTTCTAACATCCTCAGCGCTGCCAGTCCCTTGACCAGAGCGCTGGAATTTTTTTTTTTGTTACCCTGGAACGAATCGGGGTGGATCAATTTCACAGTAGCTTTTTCCTCACAATCCCCTCAAGACAGCATTGAAATCAAACTGACAGAATATTCCTTTATATGTAATGAAACAACTGATCTACACACTGAGGAGCATGTAACTTGTCTGATTACTGCAGGGGGCTGCTGGGTCCTGCTGGTGGCTCACAGCCTCACGCCTCTTCAGGCTGTCTTTTCCAGAGGCCTGGGGGTAGCTGCCATGAGGGTTGGGGAAGAACATTCCTGCTATGACCAACCATGAAGAATAATGTGCATACAATTTATCCAGATTAATCATGTTGAACCCAACCTACTAACCCATAAGTGTTGCTGAATGAGGAATCAGGCAGGAGCATACATGGCAGAAGCCTAAGGGTATGCAGCCTTTTGATCTGCTCAGCCTGATCAATGGCACTGCTGTGCCAATGGCACAGGTGGAAAAAAATCATTTGGCATCTCTTGGTTTTGCTTTTTCTGAAAAGTCAACATTCCTACCATAGTATTGTTTCTCTCTTGTTACAGGAAGGAGATTCACAGAGCCCACAACCTCCACTGACCCAGCAGGTGCGCAGAGAACTCCAGGGTGCATATTCAGATGTAACTTGCCAAAGGTGTTAGCAAGGCCTTTCCCACAGCCTACCAGGACAGGTTTACCACACCCAGTGAAAGGATTTGGGACTAATATCCACACGCCACAGCAGAGACAGACACTTCTCCCAAGGACTGCAGGGCACCCAATTGCCCACACTGCTCTTTGTGATCATCATTGTTTATTAATCACAACTAGCTGAGCAGCATTGGCCAAGTACAACAAGAGAAAAGCCCTTCTCTCCTACCACAGCATCTCTGGAGGGGAAAGGCACTGACAGCTTCTCTTGCTGTTAGTTTTCCGTGCTGTCCCTCACTCCAGAAGCACACTCACGTAGGGATGTGAGCCAAAGACATGGAGCTGTACCCACCCAGCTATTCCCAACTCCCAGGGTACCTTCCTTCCCTAGGAGCAAGCACCATCCTCCCAGTCCTGGAGATATGTTAAATCTCTTAGAGACCTCTCTAACCAGGGGAACCACTTCCAAGTAATGATAAAATAAAATCATTTCCCCAATAGACTGTTTCCAGTAAGAGCAAAGTGCTAGAGAGAGAACAGTCCCTGCATCGCTTGCTGAGGGGAAAGATCTGGTGTCCTGAGCATCCGTTAGTCCATTTAATACAGTAACCTGTCCCCATTTACTGAATTGATTTGGCATCTGAATGTTTACTCTACTGAGTGTATTTAAACTAATGGCTGCTAAAGCAGCTTATGTGACTTTTTAATCTAGCTTTTCCAAACAGTCATTTGTGGAATGACTGTCTGAAAGGCAAACAGACAAGAAACTGGGGCAAAACTTCCACTGTCAGACACTGAAAATGGTATGATGTGGCCACAGCACATGCAATTACACAGGCAGATTTGTGGCTCGTTCATTACTGTTAGACTACTTTCCCCACAGCTGAGCATTTCTACAGGCCACCTGACTAGAGGCAAATGCACAGTCCCTGCAAGCAAATCTCAGACAAACTCTGAAAAGGCTGCACTTTACAAAATTAACTTCATCCTCTGAGGCAGAAAATACAAATTCCCCCATCAGCCCCTTTCCTCAGGGAGAAAGGGGACATGTCCACTTGAGATGACAGGCCCAGCCAGGTGGCTCATTCCCCTGTACTGTCTCTCAAGGGTTTTTACTGTCTTTAAGCGCTGAAGCAAAAGGAGTATCGGTCACTGAAAGACAGTTTCAAGAGCTTGCTGCAATGTGCAGAGACTGGCTCTGATCACAGATTACCTTATTTATTGAGCAGGTGTAATATTCTGTGTCACTGTATGGTGGAAGTCTCTTTGTGCCATTTTCCCTTAGAGAAAATAATGTTGATCTCTTACAAAACATTAAGATCTGTTGACCTGTTATTAAATATATCTGTATCTGTATTTTCCTTTTCAAGGTCTTCCATACCTTTCTATAGTAATTAAGCATGCCACACAAAAGATCAAACCATGCAAAATCATATTTACCCCCAACAGCTCACACAACACGTGTTATTTCAGCATATGATAGAAAAAGCTAGTCAAAGGACAGCAAACAGTCTTTTGCAACAGTAATCATTAGCGTTACTTCTCCTAACGTGTTGTAGGTGACCTTCTGATGACTTCCCCAGCTTGTGCGCCACAGACTCACCTACCCACCATGCTGCAGAACTGCAGACAACACAGGACCACATCTCGGTATCATGTGTAACCATAACTTCTCCACAGATCCTCTTCTAGGCATTGCTACTGCTGTTTTAAATATGAGCAATAAGTTGACATAAAGTTCATTTTAAAAATTAGCATTGGCTAAGCCTGCTGTTCTGATACTGATATATCCTTACCAATACTGGTACAGACACTGCTTCAAAATTAGAGATGAAAAACCCAGTCCAAGACATTCTCCTCTGAGGGGACTGGCACATCCCACTCCATCAAACATCTCCACCTGCACATGCCCCCACTGAGCCAGGAGCTGGGACTGCTTTCATGATCACAGATCCCCCGTGGCTGTCCTACTGCACTTACCACAAACAGCCAAACAGCACAGTTTGAGAGCCCCTGCTCAGAGCAGGGAGTTGGTGATCTGAGATATAAATATAGGAAAATGAGCCAGGAAGGGATACATAACACAAACACAATTATGGTTCCTGGGTAATAAACACCATCTTTAGTTTCCTGGAGAAAACCCTATTCCATCAGCATGACTCCAAAGGTGAAAAGTCAGTTCCCATCACCTGTCACAGCACAAAAAGAAAAAATCACCTTTGGGTAATCTTATCCTGGGTATAATTAAGTTAGCTCAGCCTGGCAGACACTGCAGGTCTGAGAAGCAGGAGGAGCAGATGCAGCATGATGTGGCCAGCCCAGCTCTTTATGAAAGCCACCTTCACTTCTGGGGGGCTGGAGCTATGCACCGGGGAAGGGCTCTCCACTTTTCTGAGCATCCCACCTTCCCATAGCAATGGCAGCACCTGACTTTTGCTGCAGCTTCCAAAACTACAGAAGGAAATGGTATGATGTACTTAAACCGCAAGATCCAGCTGGCAGTGGATTTCTTAGTGATTATCACATACCTTAGATTGCCTCTGGACTTTAATCACCCAAGAAGTGCGATAATCTCCAAAATACACTCCCTGTTGTGGCTTATCAGTGGCAGAAAATGACGGTGATGAATAAATGAGTCGTGCTTTCCACACTCCCTTGGATCTGGCATGGATCCTGGGAGCCAATTCATGCCCTCTGTTGGGTCAAGTGCAGAAAACAGCTCTCTTCTTTTGCCACTGCCAGCTCAAAGGTCACTTCCAAACACATTGCATCAAATATTTGCTGACTACATACTTGCATGCACAACTGGGAGATGGAACGGTCATTCAGTGCTGTGCCTCCTCTCAAAAAAATAACATTATGTGGAAGAAAGCTGATGAATATAGATCAGCAGTCCAAGACTGACAGCACAAAGTAGCAGAAATCCAAGCAATGAGAAGAGAAAGCCACAGGTCTCTGTGACAACTATTTCTTCACTTTTAGAAATTGCTTTGATGAGCTCTCAACAGGGCGTAGCTGCCATTTCCTTCAGTCTTTGCTGAAGCTTTAGTAGAGGCATGAGCTGTTTGTGTTGGATTTTGAATTAAAGAAGAACTGGACTAGACGATTTCCTGCCGAAATCAGGGTGTCCTCTCTCAGCACCCATCCACACTGTATGAAAAGAGAGATTGGATAAGTAAGAACAGAACCAAAAAGGTGGTTAAGTTCAAAGATGGCACTAGAAGGATGCCTGAAATCACAGAAAATACTCTTTGGAAGAAGGCCACGATACAGAGATGCATCTCAGACTGTAATTACAAAATAGTTGAAACATCTAAAGCTCTGGCTGGCCCCTCCATTCAGCTACTTGTTAGCCCAGCCACGACTCAACTTCTGATTTATTTTAGACTTACAGGGCAGAGCTGACTATAACAAGTCGGAGGGAGGTTCGTTGCCCAATGGCCACTGGCAGCACACCTCACTGCAGCTTAGTCTGCTCTAAGCAGCCCAGACAGAGCAGCTGCCATTACTTTGTGCTCTTGCATAAATGCTGCAGATTTTACCGTGAAATCTGGATTTGACAAACTGGAAGCAAATAAAGACAGCTGAGGATGATATCCAAGCATCTGAGCAGATTGCCTTTAATGAAAACAAACTCTGCCAGAAAGAAATTTGTTTCTCTAAGAAACTTATATTTTTAAGACTCATATATTTGTTTGCTGTTCACCAAACACATCATTTGAACAACATTCATCACCTACATTGTGACACATCTTCACTGTCATCATCTTAAGGCATTACTGATGTTACAATAGAAAGAAGGAAAAAAAAAAAACCACGTCACAACCAAATTAATATCTCCATTGATCATAAAACATAGTGTACCCATGCTCAGAGAGAGAAGACCTTTATGGTTATGATTCTCATGAATGTTTAGAGAACACAAAACAGGAACTTCCTCATACAAAACTCCTGTTGAAGCCAACAACTTTAAAGTAATTCCTATGTGAGTGTTGGAGTTTCAGAAACTCTTCTGTTTTTTTCTGTTAAAGGAATTTTTCCCCATACGGGTTGCTACGGGGACAAATCGCT
>JAVJGG010000094.1:12271143-12286591 GCA_035590195.1 Aviceda cuculoides | reverse complement strand
TTTGCCTGGAAGCTCCTTGATTTCAAAATTGTAATAACTCGGAGGGAAGGGGGGTTGCATCTGCCATTCCAGGGGGGACTCCTGCCTTCCTTGGCAGACACCTGTCTTTCAAACCTAGACAGTGAGGAAGAAGTTGCTAAATGTTCTATCAAGCACAAAGATATCAACATTTGTTAAGGAATGCATTACTTTTTATGGCAAAAATGCTGTCTTGTAATTCTTGATTCCTTTCAAACAATTCTACCACTAAATACATACCATCACACTATACAGAATCTAGTGAAAATAAATAACATTTATTAACAAATTTTCTAAAAATATACAACTGCCATCAGAGTCTCAGAGGCATGAAATCAGAGAGTTGATGTTTCTGTGCAGAATTTGGTGTCGGTATACACCAGTCAAGAACAATATTTGTTAAAGCAACAAATGGGGGCCTATGCTGGTAAGTAATGGAGAATGAAGTTTATACGTCAAACACTCCAAGATGCAAGAGGAAATATTAAATAAGTGAGCTCTGTCAGCCCGAAGGTGGAATTCATTTCTTGGTATGCCCCCAAAACTAAGTTCGTTCTCACTTCAGAAAAGCAAGTCTTTTTTACAGGCAAAAGGTGTCATCAGATCTTTGTGTTAAGGAATGAAAAAGCAGCAGTTGGTCCATAGCTCAAATATGAAAATAAAATATGTTTTCACCCAAAAAGACATGCAGAAATGCTGTGCTGTCAGTAACAATAAAATACTATCTAGTAAATAGAAGTGAGTTACAGTAAATAGAAGGAACTCCATTCCTTGCCAGGCTGCATCTCCTATAGCAACTGGCATATGTGCAAAGTGAGATGAAATTCTAACAATTAATGCTTCTCCATCTGCTTACACTCTGCTGCTTCTACGCCCTCTTTTTCCTTTGCTGTCAAAGACTTCCCTAAATGCTAGGCAGTAGATAACCAGATCTGGGTCTGAGATGTAAAAGGGCTTCCCCCCCTCAAATCCACGATGCCTTTGCACCCCCTGCTGGGGAAAGGGTCACGAGCGAACAGTGTGGAGAGGCCTAGAACCATTTAGGTTGGAAAAGACCTTCAAGATCATCGAGTCCCGCCGCGGAGGAGATCTCCCTCCTCCCAACACCCTGCTGGAACAACGGACGACCAGGCTTCATTTGAAATATTTGCTTTCTTTTAACCCTGGGATACCAATTCGATTCTAGTCATAATCTCTACTGACTTTAGTCGCAGTTAGTGAAAAGTTTACACATAGGATTAATGAATAATAAGGGAAGCTCATGAAAATTCATTATTTTGTGATCACCTTCTTGCAAGGTCACTCAATTCTTTGCTTTTCATAAGGAACGAGACCTCTTGTGCTGGGTAGAAAGGCAATTTTAATACCAGAAAAAAACTTAATAGCGAGGTATCATTAAATAATATCAGAAGGATGAGCGTTTGCTAGCTACTGAAAACCGGGCCTTTGCTATCGACATACAGAAATCACTGTGGCAGATTTTCTATAGCGAGGATGGCGAGCTCTCTTCTGGAACCTTGACTCTCTCCCTTTAAGGTCAGCAGCAGCAGACCACAGAATGATGATTTTATTCTTATCGGTATTTTTTATTGATTTAAATAGTGATTCAAGGGAAAATGTTCGTGTTACTTGGTAGAATATGTGTTAAAATACAAGTATTCAAGAAAGCTAGTGAAGAAGTTAGGTATTCGGTTTTTCCAGTTTATCAAACAGAGATAGCAACAAACTCATTTTTAAAGAGCATCTCTGCTGTTATATTTTTGACCAGAAGGTGGCATTAAATTGCCGCAAATCTGCTCCAAGTGTCCTTAACTGCTGCTTACCAGAGCCAGGCAGGGAAGAGTCCTGGGCATTTTACACAGCTACAATTTTGTCATTTAAGCTATCACTTGGGTAAACTCCCTGGAATTAGAGCACTATAGCCAATAACTAACTCATGCTACACTGGCAACAAAAATGCTTTATTTTTTCCCTCCTGTCTGTTCCCCCCATGCAGTTGGCCTCTGGCATATGTGCCCTGGCTTTTCTGGAAGACCACTGAAACTACAGGACTCAGAAGGACGCCACGTCCCTTAGTGTGTACAACACGTGTGATATACCACCTCATGTCAGCAATGGCAAAGAACCTCAAAAATGCATGGGAGTTTTAACGGAACAAGTTCCCACAATCCTCACCACTTACATAATTTCCAAAGAAAAGGAAATCAGGGGGTTGCTTGGATCCTCTGTTAGTTTCCCGTCAAGTCTGAGGGCCACGCTGCCATCTTCCCTCTCCTACAGTGTTTCTGTTCGGGGATGCATTTGTATTGATTGCCCAAGCAGAGGCTTCCCAGGTTGTACTGAGAGAGAAGTTATCTCAGTAACTGAGCCACAGCCTGGAGCCCTACCCAAGTGCAATGGAAGGCATCCTGGGTTTACAGGCTCGTACTGAAAGCATCTCTCAGATGGTTGAAGTTTCAGGAAGAAACCCCCCCCACACACACCTGTGCACTGACACCAAAGAAAGCCTCAGAGCCTTCCAAGTTTCTTCCACGTGGCTCGGTTGAGCAGGAGGCTCGATTCCCTCCTGCACTGCTCCAGATCTGCACCGCTCCCCTCAGTCACAGGGCCGATACACACTCCTGAGCAGTGGGACACCCTGGGGCAGGTGCTGCTCCGGCTGCACTGCCAGCTGTCTGTCATGGAAGCAGAAGAGCTGTCCCGTGACATAAAGAGAATAGGTTAAAGGGATGCTGAGAATATCCTGGTAAATGTTCTGTAACAGTGCAACGTTCTCCCCTGCACTGTGTGCAAAGTGAACAACGGGGTGTTACAAGCAGCACTAGAGACACAAACAGGCACAGCTTGCCTGGCTCCAAGCTGCCCCTCAGTGCAATGGCAAGATTTCCAAGCAGGCTGC
The DNA here is from genome assembly GCA_035590195.1 of Aviceda cuculoides. NCBI lineage: Eukaryota > Metazoa > Chordata > Aves > Accipitriformes > Accipitridae > Aviceda > Aviceda cuculoides. Next base: position 12,283,674 of record JAVJGG010000094.1, on the reverse strand, counting down.
AGCAAACAGCGGAGCAGAGAAGGAGAGTCAGGGCCCTGCTCCCTTTGGGCTGCCACATCCCCACACCAGGTCTCAGTCACGCCAGCCTCTTTGAAGGAGAGGGCTTTGCTTGCCACGGGGTTAGCTGCCAGTCAGACAGCTAACAGTATGCAAACGCATGGTGTTCTGCCCATGAACAGTTGCTGCCTCAACACAGACTCTAGCATGCTGCCAGGAAAGAACTAAAACAAAAACTATATCTATTTTTCACTAAGATAGCTCAATATGGTTATTTCATTTTCCATTTTTAATGAGTTGATCATTGTTCTTTTTTAGTGAAGTCTTGTCTTACTTTGTTCTTGTGTTACCCCACCCCAACAAAAAGAACAAACTTGGGAGAAGAAATTGTCATTTACTAAAAAGTACAACAGAAAAAAAAAATAGGCATCCAAAGTTGCAAAATGGAAGGATCAACATTCAGGATATTTCAACTCTACTGCAGGGTAAGGTGACAAGGTGAATACTGGGACTTCTTTCTGTGATCATTTCCATGCAAACACAAAAGGAAACTCCAGCAAGGAAGAATCCAGGTATTGGAATTACTCTGTATTTACACAGAATAACTAGCAATTCTCTCAATGAGCTTTGTTCTTACCTCAGAACTTATTTGTAGCTTTGCTTGGGAAAGAAATAAAGACAAAAATATGATACTGTTATTCCTGTCTTTCAGGCAATTAACTCAGAGGCTTCTGAGTGTTTGGAGGTTTCTTTGTTTTGAAGAGAAGGAAGGGGCTCCAGTGACAGACATTTAAAGAAGATATCAGCTTTGTTAACACCCATGTGGCAGCCCAGACAAGATGAATATGTGCATGCAGAGGGAGAGCAGAGAAATAAAACTCAAGGTTGGAAGAAGCCTTGCCATTTGGGTTGCCAGTCATCTGGATCAGCACAGCCTCCTGACAGCCCACAAATATGCGTTTTCTTTGCCTGGGACTTGGTGGTGGAGGGACGGGGAAGACAGACTGAGACCAACTCTTAGCATGACATGAGTTAGATGTGGTCAAGAGCCATACCTGGACCCACAACATAAACATGGCGGGGGGTGGGGGGTGGGGGGAGAGATATTTATGTATGAGCCCTATTACTGCTGCCTGAGAAACTGTAAGGCTGGGAAAGGTTTGGAGTGCACAAGCAATGGCAGGCAGCTCTGATCAGAAGCACAGTGATGCTCGGTTTGTAGCATGCGAAACTACTGAAAGATTGAGTGCTCAGAGAGACTGAGGGAAATGCAAAGAGAGACCCCAGAGGGGGACTATTTTTCAGCAGGTCACGAGCAAGCCAATAATGATTTCCACTTCATTTGTATGTCTGCTAAACATACTTGGCATTACTTCAGAGACTGGGGTCAAAAGTTCGATGATTATAGATCTTTGCTAAAGGCATTGTGCTAGAAAATGTATCTGGATAGCTGCTAGAGGAGGGTCAGAGCCAGGTTTGCACTAACCTTTACCCCTGCCCTGTCCTGTTAGGGTTTCCCAGCTGAGATCCATTATATATGTAACTGGCACACTGAAAAGCAGCCACAAAGCTTATCTTGCATGTTACCTCACTGCCAGGATGCTTCAAAACAGCAAACAGGCAGCCGAGCAAGTAGGGTCAGCACTCATTTTGCATCTTCCAATAGCCTTTCCATGCTGCCAGTCTCCTTTGCTCCAGACCCTTTTCAGCATGCCCTTCAAAAACATATCTAAGTACAGCACACACAAAAATTAAGTCATGCATATATGAGGGAGGGGGTAGGATAGCCATCTTCCCTACCAGCTGTCAGGGAAAGGTAAGTAATTACAGAAGGGCAAACTAGAGCACTTTAAACTAGCCAGTGCCTAACACAGAGTGTGCAAATACTCCCCCTTGAGTAAGTCAGCATACACACTCTTGCTCTCTCTGCAGTGGTGCACCGCAGCTGAGGCCCTTGCACACACTGCTTTCTCACCACACAATAGGATACCCGTTTTCCAGGTACAAACACAGCACCTGGTCTTGAGGGTGGCCTTATGGGGCTTAAAATGGGACCTAACGCTCTGCTGCTAAAGTAAGCTTTGGAGCAGCCTCATTCCCCCAAGGGAGGTGGTAGCAGATGCTTGTTCCCAATCCCAGGGCAGCTCTGCGGCGAGCCAGCATCCCTCTGAGGACCCCGGCCCCTGGAGCAGCACTAGCAGGCAGCTCTGTCACAACCTTCGCTGCGGCCTCTCTGGAAACGGAGCATGCTGCACCCTTAGCTGCTTCACTGCTTGCCTCCCCATAATGCAGCAGCAGCAAAGCAAGTCCCAGCACCAGCTGGTTTGCCTGGACCCAGGAGAAACACTTAGCAAAGGGTCAGACAGCCAGTAACACAGCTTGTTGAAAACACTGGCAGCATTTTAACCTCACCCTTCAGGCTCTGGTGGTCTGGTGGATTCACAACATCAACCCCACACGCTCCAAGATACATGGTGGAGTTGCCCCCATGCCTCCCAAGAGATAGGTGGTCCTTATGTCACCCCTTATGGCCCCAGTAGCACTTGGCTGTTGCTGCTTGGGGATAAGCTGAAGAGAAGGTGACCTGCCAGTGCAGGTTTCTCTGCCTGAGGCAGATAAGCGCTGCAACAAAGAAGAGGGTCAAGTACACAGCCACAATGCTGGGAGTGTCCCTTTGCACCAGCTCTTGAGAGCAGCCTCACAGAAAAGAAATACTCCAGGGGAACTTCAGGCAGATTCAAGGGAAATGGAGGACCAGAGGCTTTCAGTAACTCACACAGGGCTTGGTTGAACTGGATTCAGGTAATGAATACTGGCTGGGGAAGACATGAGTTCATTTTTCAAGGACTCCTGTGCAATCGTCTTGAACCTTAATAGGAGCTTGCAGTGCCCTCTCTAAGGATATAAGCATGACAGACACATGTTGTCAGTTAGACTTTTCACAAGTGGGAGGAAAAAAGCTAAGGAAAACAAACAACTCAGATCTTTTTTGGACACACACACTCTTCTTTTTTTAATTAAATTCACCATAATGACCACTGCAATCTAAATCTAATACGAAGTCTGAGTTTCTGTTTTCCATCAGTAGCCATTTGCACTGCTTGATTTAGGCAACTCACTAAAGCATAAGAACGATATTGCAAGACAACCTTCTTGAGTCAGTGAGTAAGAAGAAAAGCTTACCTAGACAGTATTAAATCACTAAAATTGATCACACCCTATTGCTTATGCTCCAATTCCACTGGCAGAAAAGGTATGAGCTGGCTTATTTACGCACCCACTAGTGAACTCATTCACACACACAGCTGCTTTCCGCCTTGGAGCAATAAAAATTAATAATAAAAATAATTAAACCTCATCAGCCTTCAAGCATTTGGAAGCCCCAGAGCCCCATCACCAGATCCTCTGAAAATGCATCAGCCTTCTCATGAGCAAAATTGGGGCTCAATTCTTGCAGGGACTGGCTGCCAGATCTACCACAGTGCCTGGTCGTCACACTCCAGCAACAGATTATTCCATGGTATCGACCCCCCTGCTCTGGGTTAATTCTTTTAATTGTCTTGCCACATCTTTTCCCATTAGGCTGATGTAACTTGTTTAAGCATACGTAAATTGATTTATGACAGCACTAGGGATGTTAATCCGATGCCTGCTCTCCAGTTAGTGCACGCACTGTAAGAGATGCAGGACAATAGTCTCCCATATGGGAGCTCTAGCCTTTTGCCTTGAAATCAAAGGCAGCCTCACAGTGAGAGCAGAATTACATGCCACTAAGAATAGGTGGCTGCCACTGGCGTTGCAGGTAAGGCAAGGGCATTGCCTCCTGCTCTCAATTGTCAAGTGGCATCTTCTTTAAATATAGCTGCAATCAAGGAAATGGAAAATCCCTTTAAAAGTTCACTGTTAGGAAATTATTTGAGCCGATTGAAATCCTTGTCAGGAGGTAAAGCATTGCCTTCAAATGCAATCTCATTTGCCTCCAAGAGGCACTTTCCTTCATAGTGTATGTTCAACATCCTCTAGCTCACTGCTGCATGTTCCCTGCATTTCCCTTTTACTGAAGGAATGTGCATAGTGCAGAAGCTGGCAGAGGACAGCCTTCTTTTCAATACATACTGTTTAGGCCATGTAGTGCACAGAAGACTGTTCACAGATGTTCAGAAACTATGGAGACAGTTGAAAAACAGAGGGTACCAATAAAAATTTGAAAAGTCTTTGGAAAAAATAGGACACCCTGCAGATCCAAGGTACTATTCATTCTATTGCTGTGTTCAAAATTAAATCAATTAGATATATTCAGTGAGAATGAAGTTCATGTGCAGGTGCCACTGTCTCACTGAAAGTCAAAGAAAACCTGCCCCCTAACTTTGTGCTTCTAGAAAAAAAAAAAAACAACAAACCTCCCACACATCCACTGTGCCAAACTGCTAAAGAAAACTGAAGTTCTGATTCTGACTCTAACCTACATAACCAGAAACTCTTTGGGATTACAACTGGGACACCGCCGGTCCCATCACATTTTGACAGCAAATCCCATGCATTTTCCCACCAGCAAGAGGGCTCAGAGCAGGAGCTCTCTCAGCTGATTCTCCCAGGTGCTTCTCCTGCTACCCAGCTGGTCCTAGCAAATGAACTTCATCTCCTCAGAATTGCAAATCCTCCAGAGTGCTTTCAGTACAATTTCTGAACACAAAGTTACTGGATGTGCTGACAAATTTCAAGACCTTCTTAAGACATTTATTTCATTTATGGCCTGCTCTTGTCAGATTCAAGGGCAGGAGGGGAAGAACTTATATAAAAATGTATTAAAAATTACAGAAACGAGCTCTTGAACTGAGTCCCAGACCCATCTCAGACCCTTTAAACACAGCAGAGAGGAAGCTGATTTGGATATAAGCAAATACAAGAAGAGCAAATCCAACAAGGCCTGAAAGTGACCAAATTGATGGCAGCAGACGAGACTTTGGGGAGGAGAAGAGATGCAAAGCAGGGACACACTTCCAGAACTAAGTAACAAGGCTATGCCAGCCCTTTCACAGTTTTCCTACCTCATCTGACTTTTTCTGCAGCCAGGCCACAGTCAGCAATGCATCTCCATCAGTGCTGTGCAGCCTGGAGCCTGCTAGCAGCAGCCTTGCAGCCCCTGAGCAGGGGCCAGGACTGCCCTGAGCAGGGAGCAGGATATATCCCCACAGCATCGGCCAGCCCAGTATGCTGGGCAGCACTACCTGCCACTCCACTGCCAAGCCCAGCTCTCACCCAGAAAGGGTGTCTGGAAGCATCAGCCCCAGGAAAGATTTCCCAAAGCCCTCCATCAGCATAGATGCGCTAAGGATGAGACCCCAGGAAGGAGAGGGGAAACTGGCACTAACTCCACATGCTTCCAGCTCCGGTAGGGAGGCAATGGGAGATGCACAGTCCCTGAGAGCCAGTCAGTGCAGTCCAGGTTTCCAGCATCAGGTATCTCATATTTACAGCAAGTTCTTTGAGAACAACCTTCATGTTGAGTGCAACTCACAACATTTTCAAGCAAAATAAGTGAGACAACTGTAAAAGTACCTTCAGATGATTCATGAACAAAGACCAAAAAAAACTTATCTAATGTATTATTAAGTATGGATTATTATTCAGCTCTATAAAAAGATACTAAAGGCTGCTTTAATAGATCTAAAAGCACCAGCAGGAACCACTGCCCTTTGTACCTTGCTAAGAAGAGCCCCCGGCTGATAAAGGCCCCATGGACCATATGCTGCTCTGAAGCAGCACTGACAACAGAGATCTCAGCAGATTCTCCAAGTGACAAAATGCACTGTGAAATCACTACCTTCACTATTGTGCCTCTACCCACAATCTATCCCAGGCTCTCACTCCAACAGCAGCTTCAAACCAACACTGGCTTGTCCCAACCCAAGATTGACCTCACCTGTTGTCTGAGCCCATAGAATCATAGAATGGTTTGCATTGGAAGTGGCCTTAAAGCTCACCTAGTTCCAACCCCCCTGCCATGGGCAGGGACACCTTCCACTAGACTAGGTTGCTCCAAGCCCCATACGACCTGGCCTTGAACACTTTCAGGGCGATGGCATCCACAACCTCTCTGGGCAACCTGTTCCAGTGCCTCACCACCCTCACAGTGAAGAACTACTAATTTAAATATAACCTCTTTCAGTTTAAAGCCATTATCCCCTGTCCTATCACTACATGCCCTTGCTAAAGGTCCCTCTTTGGCTTTCCTGTAGGCCCCCTTTAGGTACCAGAAGGCTGCTATAAGGTCTCCCTGGAGCCTTCTCTTCTCCAGGCTGAACAACCCCAACTCTCTCAGCCTGTCTGCATAGGAGAGGTGCTCCAGCCCTCTGACCATCTTTGTGGCCCTCCTCTGAACTCGCTCCAACAGGTCCATGTCCTCCTGATGTTGGGGGCCCTAGAGCTGGATGCGGTACTCCAGGTGGGGTCTCACAAGAGCAGAGGGGGAGAATCACCTCCCTCGACCTGCTGGTCACGCTTCTTTTGATGCAGCCCAGGGTACGGTTGGCTTTCTGGGCTGCAAATGTACATTGCTGGGTCATGTTGAGCTCATCAACCAACATGCCCAAATCCTTCTCTGCAGGGCTGCTCTCAACCCATTCATGGCCCAGCCTGTATTTGTGCCTGAGATTGCCCCAACCCATGTGCAGGACCTTGCACTTGGACTTGTTGCACTTCACGAGGTTTGCACAGGCCCACCTCTTAAGCCTGTCAAGGTCCCTCTGGATGGCATCCCTCCCCTCCAGCATGTCAACCACACCACACAGCTGGGTGTTGTTGGCAAACTTGCTGAGGGTGCACTCAATCCCACTGTCTATGTCACCAACTAAGATGTTAAACAGCGCGGGTCCCAATACCGACCCTTCAAGAATGCCACTTGTCACTGCTTTCCACTTGGACATGGAGCCCTTGACCACAACTCTTTGAGTGTAACATCCAGCCAATTCCTTATCCTCCGAGTGTTCCATCCATCACATCCATGTCTCTCCAATTTAGAGACAAGGATGTCGTGCGGGATGATGTCAAATGCTTTGCATGAGTCCTGTACACTAGCAGGATAGGACTGAGGAACTAGCCATGATGCACACCCACTGTCCCTTCCTATATTTGTGTGGATTACTAAACCTACATATCTGCAAGTACCTACAAGGTGGCTTCAGTCTCCACTGATTTTATCTATGCTGCAAAAAGGAGCATTTTCTCCCCTTGTTCTCAAGTGTTTTCAATACTTTGAAATGCCACAGCCATTCACAATGTTAAGGCAAAGGATGAAAGCTACAGAAATGTAACTTCTTATGAACAAAAGAATGCAATGAGAAGAGATGGGCAAGACCAGTGATAAATTCTGCCACAGCCATGCCTAATGTGCCTTATAATATATGCACATGAGTAAATATCTAAGGCACTGAGTAATTATCTAGGTTTACCTTTTCTGACTTTCATAAGTCAGACGGAAAAGTAGGACCCACCACAGCATTATGCTGTCTCCAGACATGAACACCTATTTCATACTTTACTCAGAATTGTCTCCTTTGCAATAATTTTGTAAAAGGCATTACGAAATTGCCAGATGCCAGAGCTTTTCTTCACAGTATGAAGATGCAAGCTGACTTGTATCCTGTCACTGGGATATGTCATGTACAATATATCCTGCAAACGCGTTTTTAATTCTTTGCCAAGATATTTGCCTCCCCAGTTAAGTAAAACATTCATATTCAATTCATTCTGGTTGGGACAATGTTGATCACTTTACAGATTACCAAACCAAAATATCTGACAGGTTATTTGAAATATCTTCCCTCTGTAGCCAGCATGAGGAGAATGCCCAGCATGATGGAAACCTACATTTAAACTGTCCGCAAATCAGACTGCCAGTCTGATACCACTTTTAAAGCCACAGAAACTACTTGTGAGCATGTGGAAAATGTGTTTCCTGATGTCTCAGTTCTGAGAGGCTGTTAAGCAATGAGGAGCTAATGAGGAATTTGATTTGGGCTGCAGCAAAGGCCCAGAAGGTGAGCAGACATGAGTGGCTAGTGGAGAAGCACGTTAAGAATCAGTAGCATCAAAACATTTCTTCAGCTCCTGCTCCCTGCAAAATTACATGAGAAATGAGTGCATGCATGAACGTGAGGGGTTTTGGAGCAAGGAGCAATTGGAGCAATTGTATTTTTACAATTGAAAAGATGAAAAACAGGGTAACTTTGGAAAAAACCAATATTTTTTATGGTTGGTTGGAGAACATTTTGACAGGCATCCTCAAAAGAGCAAAGACAGATATGATAGGACAAAAATAACGGTAAAGGACTAGGAAAAGCAGCAGTCATTGGGAGGAGCAGGATCTTCCCAGATCTTAAAGCTGCTTCTTGCATCTTAAAGGTGGATACCATCTGTTGTCCTCGTCCAGTCTGGGACTGACAGAGCAAAACTTTGAAGGATGTAAAGAAGAGACAAGAGTGGTTTAAGGTGACACACAGAGTAGACACAGGCACGGCGGGAACAAAACAGGAAGAGAAATTTCAAACTGAACATTAGGAGACTACTCAAGCTGTCAATTATATTGGACAGCTTAGTATTCTCTAAGGGAGGAAGTGGAAACTCCATTCACTCAGCCATTTAGAAGTAGACGTGACTTTACTGGGGAGACTACCCTGTACTTTCAGAGTTGGAAGACACACTAGAATAGCTCTGTTTTAATTCTAATTGAACAACTGTCTATTACAACTAACAAGAACATCAACTATTGCTAGAGCTAACATAAGCTTAGACACAAACCCTTTAATTACTTTCTCTCTTCTCTTTCTCATCTATTTTTCTGTCTCTCTCTAAGCATTATTGCCAAAGAGTGAAGCAGGATGAAGTACGGGTGCAATATTAAAAAACAAAAACAAAAACAAAACCCAGATAATTTACCATTCCTCAAAAAAAAAAAAAAGGTTATGACTACCATTTATAAAGAGCAGCTTTGCTTACTGAACACAGCTTTTACAGAAGTAGATGGGCACACTTTCATGTACAGTCCCCATCCCTCGTCACACCTGTATCATGCATGGGTTTTGACAGAGAATTACAACAGACATGGTCTCCCCAGAAGGCTGTGCCTGGTGGCTACTCCCGCTGATGCCAAAAGCCCCGTTGGCTGAAGGGGCTAATGCTTGTCCAGCCAGTACTGCCAACCAGACCTGCCCAGCCAGAACCTGAAGGAGGACCAGGGGCACGAAGCCCTCCCCGGCCTCCCCCTGCCGTGTGCCACCGCATGGCACCCCCAGCCATAGGAATTGCCACCCCCTGCCAGGACTCCCTCTTTCCTCTGCTCTCCAAAGCTCTGTGTGTGCCTCTGCCTGCACCAGTATGTCTGTCCGCCTTCGGAAAAAAAGATTTTGGTGCCCAACAGAAACGTCAGGAAGCTCAACTACCACTTGCATACAGAAAGATGTTAATGGCTAAGACAAAATACCCAACTTTTTCTCAATAACTCCACTCACGGCAATAATTTATTGGTTTCTGTTTGACAGTCCGACCATTTCGTGCACAAAGATGCTTTTGAAATTAAGTTGTTGAAAATGGACTTTACCTTCTATCTCCTCCCTTTTCCTCCACCACAGTTCTAAAGATTATAAGATACTTGTCAAACTAGGTGAGCCTCTCCTATTTTGCAGGATCAGATTAGCAGGTCTTTTAATCAGAAATTAAAATTAGAAAAGAAACACACAATCAGTTTAGCACTGAGTGTTAAAAAGTATTGCCATACCCTTAAGAGGACAAGCTCTTTATTGCAGACACCAAGTACTTAGGCTATTAAGAAAATTAATATCTTGCAGACATGAGGAACTCTAACTCTCTGACTCGTTATGTTTGGACTCCTCATAGCAAAAAGTATTTCTCTCGTGGAAGAAAGACTCCTAAGGATCTGCGATTAACTTAAGTCCATTTCTGACAGCAGAGTGCATCACAGCAGTTGTTGCTTCTCTCTCTCTCATCTGTAAAATCACCCTGATACAGCATCAAACCCAACTGTAATTCCAAAGTGCAAGGATTATGAATTCAGTAGGTAGCAGGACAAGCAAGCGCAGATTGTACACAAGTCATTTCTTCTGTTTAACTACTGGGATATGTATTTTGATGTTTAGAGAAAAACCTTTCCCATTTTTCCAAAATTCCCTATGTAAGTAGGTCTTTCTTTTTAAACTAAAGTGAGTGTTAGAAGTGTGACCAACTGGTCATACTAAACCCCACTTTCCCCTCACGTTCAACTTGAACTGATACCATCAGCAGACGCGTAGGTTCATATGCTCATATGCATGTAATGTATTTTCTGTTCTTTCTGAAATCTTGAAGGTCCTAAATGTAATTTCCATTCCTGGGTCCTGGGCTTTTTTTTGACTCAAGAATAAATTACTCTCTATGGCAAAACAATCATCATGAGCTGCATTTTCCTTCATCTACAGCCTCTAGAACAAAAAAGAAAAAGTGGCAGGAAGCCCTGGTGCCGTCATCTCTGTTCCTTATACAGACCTAAAATCTTCTCCATCTCCTTGACATCAACAGAGGCCTCCCAAAAGTGCATGTTCTGCACTGGAGGACAAATGAAGCACATCACCTCCGCCGCATTCCTCCTCTCAAACCAAGTATGTGTCACATCTTCTGGGCTTTGGGATAAAAGTACAAAATTTTAAAAGTCATCTCATCTCACCTTGAAGTCTCTTCCCAAACAGAATTATGAATTTCTAAGCCAAACACCAGGGATACTTCTTTTTTTTTAACTTTGATATACTGTGGGCCCATCAACTTTGACCACATTTGAAGGTACATTTTCTCCCCATTAGTTCTGTCTAGTCAAAGAAGCTCACGTAGCGATGACGCATCTCTTGCAGATAAGGGTATCTGCTGATTTGATTTACTAAGAGGGCTAAATTTATTATGCAACATTTTACAAGTATAATTCTGCTTTCCCTTGATGGTAATAAATTCAATATCAGCTCCCCTGAGACAAGAGAACCAGTCCCTTTATTATCCAGGCATGACCCCCAGAGCCAGATTCCATTTTAGAGACGGGAAATGACCATATCTCTGATTAAAAGGGAAACTTTAATCAAATAAAGTGCCTCATCAAGCAAGAGCCAAGATTCCAATACTCCTGACTGCAGCACAGCAATGATCCAAAGTCATATCTGCCCCCAACCCATTACCGCTTACTGCAAACGTGATATCCATCCCAAACAGGAGGTACATCCTTCAGCAGTTCCCTTATCATCCTGGGAGCTGCTCCTCCTACGCCCACAGTGCCTCGCAGAAACCTGTTCTCAGGCTGCTGCCCCAGGGTCTATTTGAGGAACCAGAGGAGGATGGGCTTTGCAGGGTTTGGGTGGGGTTTTTTTCCCAACTGAATCAGTCTTGTGGGTGACAATCATGCAACCAATTGCCGCAGCCACAGCCTTCAGCTTAGTACCCTTGCAATAAGACTCTTCTGTTCTCTCAGGCTCTTTCCTTCTACACTCTGAAATGATCTTTTGAAGTATTTAGGATACTAGTTTATGCAGAGTCCCAGGTCAAGAGCTTTGTCCCTATTGTCAGTAGTGGATTTCTGCAGTTTCACAGCGGGGGTAGTAAGCGAATAACAAATAATGATAAAAATGACAATACGGCTGTCTAGGGGCATTGTTATTTTAAGTGTGCTTTAAGACTCCACTTCCGAGTAAACACAATTGGATCTCTATACCACTCCATGCAGGGATCCATCTTAAAGTCTTTCTGTCCATCTAGCCGGTTTTCTTGCAACAGAGCGAGATGCTGCAACTGACAGATAAATCATCTCCCTTTCAGCCACGGAAGCCCAGCGACGCAAGCAAATGAAGGCACCCAAACTCCCCATCTCCTCAGGAACTGCTCAGCTGAGAGATCCAGTCATTTCATACAGCCTTCTGCAGAGATCCTTCTTGGATCAGGCCACGTGTCGTTTCTGCTTCGAGAGCAATGAATGATATTTACCCTCTGCTTTACGCTAGTGAAGAAGTGTCTTCCTAATACCAAAGCCTCTGCACCGAGAGAGACCCCTTGCTCTCCGGGGCTTCCCGCTGCAGCACTGGCCTGGCAAAATGCGGGAAGTATGCAATACCACCGCACTTTTACGATTATTTCCCTGGCGCTTGTCTGAGCGGTAGGCAGGCAGGCAGCAGGAAGACTGCTACCGTGTTGCTCTCTGCTTTGCAGTGCAGCTTCAGCGGTGTCCTAGGTGGGAGCGCTGCTCCGGCGGGGCACCCACCCCTTGAGGAGGGGCAGGGCTCACCCGGGCCCCGTCTAGCCCCGTACCCGCTTAGCCCGGGCTTCCGCGGGCGCCCCCGCGCCCTGCCCCCCCCCCAGTTATTCTTGGGGGAGTTATGGGGCGGGGGGGGATCTATAGGGCCAGCCCCATATATGGCCACGGGGCGCAGGTGCCCCCGGCCCCACTGGCGTCACGAGCCGAGCGGGTGTCGGGGGGGGCCCCAAAAATATCCCATTGGGGGGGGAGGG
>JAVJGG010000094.1:12239473-12266182 GCA_035590195.1 Aviceda cuculoides | reverse complement strand
GCGCCGGCACCGGCGGAGCCTGAGCGCTGCCCGACGGGCCCCGCCGCTGCTGCGGCCCGCAGGGAGCTCGTGGCGGGCGCCAGGGCGGCACCTGGCTCCTCGCGTAATGTCAGCGGCCGCAGCAGTGCGACTTCGCACATCTGTTCCCCATAACGCCTGGGTTCCTCTTGACTTCAAGCAGAGATAACCTTAAAGTTCTCGGGCATCCTCCTGATAACACTGAGAATGAGGATGAATAGATGGGGGCCGAGTGTAATGCCCCAACAACGTTATATACTGCAAGCTGCCTCCCGAGCGCACAATGTATGGAGAACTCGAGTATAAACACAGGGTCTTATTTCAGTCCTTCTCTGCTATCTGCTAACGGAGAGATCAGTGCCTTTTGTTGTGGATTTGAGCTGCTGCTTTGAGCTGTGGGGAAGGTTACCGGGCTCCCCAGCCTGCTGTGACTCGCAGCCACCCTGCTAAGCTCCTCACCCCAGCCCTCCAGCTAAGCCAGCTGTAAATAAAAACAGCTAGGATTTTTTTTTTTTTGCTAATAACTTTGACAGTGCACCTCACAGGCATTCTGGCAAGCAACTTTGAAGTCATCTTGAATTTCTGCAGGATTTTCTCTTGTGTCAGTTTCCTTGTCCTTTCTTAGGCAAATACAGGATTGGGTGTGATGCTAAGCTGGCAGTGCTTGAACCAGAGACAAAGCCTCAGTTCATCCACATGACAGAGAAAAGTACAGTTCAGGCTACCACCCCTGAACTCTTTATCACACTCATTTTACAGATAGGGGAGTCTGTTACTAGTAGCGTTTCCCACAGACCCAGAGCCAGTATGGACTTGTAGTCAGTGTGACTCCATAGTGCAGTTTGACAAAAAACATAAGGAAAGAAAGAACAAAAGTCCCAGTGAGAAGAATACCAGCAGGATTTTTCCTTTAGGGCAATACAGTTTTAGGGGCTCTGAAGACAAAATGGCTGCTCTGTGTTTGAACACAGGTGGGGAGCTAAGGCCAGCCCATAAACAACTGGGCAAGCCCCAGTCTTCCAAGAGTTACAGGATGTGTCCGTTTTTTGAAGTGCTTTTAACTTGTGTTGCTAGGAATAAAGTGCACGGCTAAGTGATGAGACCTGTGCAGCAGACAAGAGGGAGCGGAGCAGCGCAGTGGGTTAATGTGGCCTTTCCGTGAGGGAATCGTCTCTCACCTGGATTGAAATCGTGAGCAGATGACAGATCAACATGAGTTTGCTGTGTGGCTCATTGCAGGGCCTCAGGGACATCTCTCAGCCTTATACAACCTCCTTCACAGCACATGGCCCTGCTGGCAGCCAGTGCAGGACAGGGAGAGGACAGGATCAACACAAGGTGTCAGTGACCACATACACATGGACAGAGCCATGGTGAAGCCGCAAGGCTGGACTAGCAAAGCCAATTCCTCAGGGGAGGAGTAATGCACAGCCATCCCTGCCCATCGCTAAACAAAACTCTTCATCTCACTTTCAGACACTGTAGGTTTTTATCCAAATTGTTCTTAAAAGCTGTTGTAGAAATGAATAATGAAATAGTGAACTCAAGTGCCCTGAATGTATAGTCCCAAGGGTTTCAGAAAGGAAATATGACGTTCTTTTCTACTCAGTCAACATATGTTGTCTTTTATATTTTGCATACAGACAGTGCAAAGTAATTTAAAAAAAAAAAAAAACCAAACCAAAAACGTGTGATCCGTCAAGACCTGACCGAACACAAGAACTTACTCTGCTTTAGCCGTACCACTGTAATTGAAGGACAACTGCTTGGTGTGGGCACTATTATATTGGAAGAAATATGTGTGTCATATAGCTTATTCTTGTACAGAAAAGGAATAAGAAGCATCTTTAGAAGTGAAAACCAGGATAAGCACAATACCAGAGAGACAAAAGTGGAAGCATTTGCTCTGTCACACATGACTTCTGTGACTTTTGGCAGGTTAAGCCATCTCCCTGGATAGGTATGTGCTATTTGGAAAGACTGCTGTACGAAGCGGCTCAAATGCAGTGTATGCCACCCTTCCCAGTCCTCCCACAGCCAGCCTGCCAGCCTAGGCAGGTTCACAGGGTCCCCCAGCCCAAAGCTATGCCCCAAAGGACTGACACCCTGCGAGCTTCTAGCCTGCAGGGGACTCCATCAAGCTCCTTTCCACAGCTTCTACACCTTAAAAGCGGAGATGACAGCACCTCACTGTGTCCATAGAACCATGCAATGACAAATACATTTAAAGACTGTGGTGCTTTCATATAAAATGGTAAAGGGAGGACATGTAAGATCCTTAGATAGAAAACTGCAACCTTACTATTACCTGTGTCGACGTAAGTACATTCAAAGAAAAGTCACCTCTTTCCTCCAGCTAACATATAACAGTCATAGAAAGCGTGCACATCACAGCACAATGTAAAGTAAATTAGAGTGACAAAATAAACCATGCTGAGAAGGGAGCATTTATGTGCATCAGATAGTTCTGGAAAAAGAAATTTATAGTGAAATGAGACAAACAGAATGTCAGAGCAATCTCCACAGGGCTCAGTTCAGCTGCTTTTGAATGTTGTACTTCTATTTCTCTTCAGTTTTGCATTCTGAAGCTTCTGTGTGTGCTTGCGCAGGGAATAGTCCCCATGTACATTTTGGTTATAAATAATGGGTACTGACTGGACTTTAAATCTTTTCTATTTCCAGAACTGAGGCGTGAGGCTCCATAAGTGCCCCCAAGTGGCTTCAATTTCTGTCCTCAACAAAAGATATCAAAAGAAATGCAGGAATGCCTGTCCTAGAAAAAAACATGCAGAAGAAAGAGAAAGATACATGCAGTAAAGATGAGACAGTAAGTGACTGCTTCTGGGAAAACAAAAAGAAAAAAAGGAAAAAAATAGTTTGAAGATAGATGACTTGACAGCTTTTAATGGTGTAAACTAATGTAAATTAATATAATAATTGTAAACCAAGCTCTGTTCCAGAGCCAATTTCTTCATTTTAGGCAACACTAGTTATCCTGCAGCAGTTTATAATCATGAACTTTGATCTAATGTTAGTGCTTCTCATATCCAAATACATTGTTCGTCCCAACATCCTGTGAAGAATTCCAGTAACTGAAGTATTATTACACAATAGCAGATGCATTACTACAAAGAGATGTCATGTAATTATTTCTTAATAGTACAGAACTATCAAACTATCACATATGATTCATTTTCAAGCTGGTTTAAAAGATGCTGGATGTATATGCCTGTAAGTAGTCAACCCTTTGGATTTAAAAGCTTTTTTCCTAAGCCAAGTCATGAACTATACAGTAACCTTACCCAGAAAGATAGGGCCAAAGCCAGGTATCAGAAAGAAGTACTATTTGGCACATCTATTTCCACGGACCAAGAAATCAATGACAGAAGATATGCCCTGATTAAACATCGCTTGAAATTGTAGAATTACCATTCTTTTATTTCTGAGATCCAGGCTAAACCAGATTTGCATTTCCGTTAATAACAGGTAATCCTATGACACTTTTTATGAGTAACTGAAGTCTTCAGTTTCTAGATAGGGAAACATAATGCAGCACTGACTTTTCTGTGGCTGTCAAAAGGCAGAACTGGTATTTGAGCTCAGAGGACACCCACTCCCTGCCTTCTGTTCAGAGCACTTCCTCCACCCATTCCCTCTCTGCATGCACTAGCAAAGAAGTTTGCAGCTAGCCTTGCTCTGAGCAGCAGGTGGGTCTAGGTGACTGCCAGACAGCTCTTCCAACCGAAATCACGCTATTGTCCTGCGATCCTGTGAAAATGACTGGCTATTACATCAAGAGCTAGTGAAAAAAAATCTGAACTTGACCTGCTTTAGGAGACAGGCAAAAATCAGAGAAGTAAACCCTCCAGAAGTTTATGGTCTACACTAATCACTAATGGACAAGCACTGCTAAATTAGGTGACCATTTCTCAACTGGGAGACACGTCCACCTTCCTGAGGAACCATGCATAGAGCATCACAGCCTCTTGCAATTTCCCAGTCTTTCACAGATTATGTCCTTGCTTGATTTTCCCACTGCCCCCGTAATTTCTCTGGCTTTTATATGACTAGCTACACTTCATTTGTTTAATTCTACATTTAAAAACAAAGGAATCTTAACTACATGGACAGCATGAGATTGTTTTCTTCCCAGATACTATTGGTTTCCTGCTCCAAACAGGATAAGGATAAAGCAAGTATAAACAAACAGAAATGTTTTATCAAGCCGTCTAGGAGGGTTCCAGACTGGCTGACAGCAGAGGTTTGGCAGGGTAAAACACAGGTTTATTGAGGATTGTATGTAGTCAGTGCTAATAAACAGGTGGACCTGCATGTTTCATGTTTCTGCAATTTTATAACCAGTCATATTACCAATCAGACAAGTATTAACCCATGGTTTTGCTGATAGCAAGCTAAATGCACTTCTTTACTAAATAAATACCTTCTCTTAATGCATTATTTTATTATGCTCTAATGTATTTGAAGATTTCCTAGAGTCTAGCTCAGACTATATGCTTGCATCATGCCTATTTGCCTGTTTTTCCTAGGATTTCTAGAATTTTTACCAAGGAGTATTTTCCTGGTTTCCACTAGTTTCCTGGCCTATCCGTTTGAAATCCTCATTGGCCAAAGGCCTACAACTAGAGCTACTGGAGAGCTACCACTGCATCAGTATTGCATACAACTGCATACTATGTCCTAAAATCCAGGCACTTTAAGATGTAATGAAACTCCACTGAAGTCACACAATTACATGTGCAGTAATCAGGCATCTCAACTGCTAAAACAGAATAAATGGGTTAAAAAAGGGATGCAATGTATTATTCAGCAACAGAAGAAAAAAAAAAAAAGAGGACAGTTTGGGAACAAGTAGAATTACTTGCTAATTTTTTTTTAATTTTTTTTTTAATGATTAGGCAGTGCCAAAACTTCCAGTCCCACCACTGCAACAGACCTTACGCATGTACCTACAGTGCATGAAACACTTGGTGCCAGAGGAGCAATTTAGAAAGACCAAGGTCATTGTGGAGCAGTTTGGAATTTCAGGAGGCCTGGGGGAATCTTTGCAGCAAATCCTCGAGGAAAGAAGGGAAAAGACAACGAACTGGGTAAGCAAATGCAGATGAGAAATAATTGCTGTGTTGGATGATGCTCATTTACAAACTCTTCGTGATGTTCTGTAGGTGATCACTGCTTTCTTTCAGTGGGTCAATACAAACAGGGGTCACCACAGACTCTACCAAAGGGAATGAACGTTTCAGACATAATTAGGCTAGAATTGTCAAATCATGTCAAAATCCATGTCATTGTTATGTTTTCAGATCGTTTGTTGACGTAAATGAGGGAATTCATGCATCTCAGGTGCATGCACACAGGTGTCAGCTCTGCCTCTAGGAAGCACTATATTACATCTTTTTTGGATGTAATTTCTTCCTTTCCCTTTGATTATGAGATTTAGAGTTTTTATTAAAATGAAAAATGCTTTCTGATAGGGCTATAAAAAGTGCCTTGCACACCCATCTAGCCAAAGCTCTGATCCAGTCGAATTATTCTGGAATGGAATACTTCAGAGTAGGAATTACTCTTTTTAAATTAAACTATTATTTGCCATTCATTGTCACACCATACAAGTGTAGTTACCCTGAAGTATTTACTTTGCCGAGTATACACATACATGTATATATATATCTCACATAGACCGTGCTGAGACCTTAGCCTTTAAAAAAGTCCAGCTTTCTGCTTCCCGAGACAGGAAAATTAAATAAGCCCTAGATAAAATAGATTTTATGATTCCACAAAGTCACAGTTCATCCTGCCTGCATTAAGTGTTAGAATATGGCAGCTGAAAACTAAAAGCACTGATTTCATTGAAGTCCTTCCATCTCAGCAAGGAAGAGAGACACTGAATAGTTTCATTGATTCAGTGAAATCCTGCAGGCTTGCTACTGATGTCAGTGAAATGTGGTTCTCCCATAACTTTTTGGTTGTGTGACCCACAAGAAAACTCCATCAAATTGCTGCTATAGTCAGAAAAAAGGCAACAATACTGGCAGTGCTTTTATTTTAAAAGCAGTACTTAATTTCTGAACTACTTGTTGCCATAGTGTGAGGGCTCCACTAAATGCCACCCAATCTCGTTTTGTTATTCTGATCATAGAACTTCATGGGTTTGGTGGCTAAATTAACCATCACTTAAATAGTGTTCCTGGTAACAAATAACATTCCAGGAGACAACTGTTCATTTAACCACTTATACCATGAAAATTACAGAGGAAGGATGTATGAACGTTTTCTGAAACGTCTCAATTTTAAATACCAGTTATTAAAATTAAATACTTGATTCTGAAGTTAAACTAGAAATGTTTTTATTTAGAATTTAACTTGCCAGGAGTACAGCTCTAGCCTGTCCTCCTGAAAACTCCAGAGACTGTGGGGGAAGCATCTGTTCTAACAGCAATGAAATATCTCAGAGGAAAACTTTTTCAACTGATGCATGCATTCGTAATTATTTTTGCATAATTTTGTTGTTGTTTATAGTTACTACATGCAAAGCATCCTCGCTAAACTCTGAAAGACCATTTGATCTTTTTATGAAAGCCTCTATTTTCCAAATAATGATTCTTCAAACTCTGCTCAGACATGAAGGAATACGGTTACTGTACATCTGTGTTTTCAATAAAAATGGTTAGAAATTTAATACGTGTGTCCATCTGGGTCAAGCATCAGTAATCTACATTTGTGTCAGTGGACACAGAGGGAATTCTCCAGGGGCCCTATCCACGTGCCAGTATCTGCAAGACTGAACCATTTAGGCTCGGAAAATTCTTTTCCCACTCTGTCTTGCTACAGGACACTATTTGATGGCTAACAACAGAGCATCTTGGCATGATTTACAAGTATTTGAAGCCCCCCAAGGAAAGCCATCGTTAGTAAAATTCTGTCCGTCTCTTAAATATATCCCAATCACTATTCAAGAGTCAGCAGTTAGCATGTTGTACTCAAACACTTTTTTGTTGTAGAGAGAAGCAAACAAGAAAATACCCAAAATGCCACAATATGGAGCTTGTGTACTTTCTAATGGAACACACTGTAAATTGCCATTGATTGAAAAATAGGATTATGGAATTGCGGCTGATTTCAGCTGAGCTGAGGTCACAGAGCCCAGACTGAAAATGCTCAGCAGCTCCATTAATCAGAGCCCTTGCTGGACACCAGGAGCACCAAGCACTCTCCCCTCACCCCAGACTGCCTTTCCGCGTGTTGTTCATAGCTTTAAGATTTCATGTCCCCTTCCCTTAGGTCTTTAACTACTGGTTGGATGACATGTACCTCAACAACCGGCTAGCTCTTCCAGTCAATTCCAGCCCAGCAATTATCTTTGCTCGTCAGTATTTCAAGGATGTAAATGACCAGCTGAGGTAATGTACTACAACTTTGCAGCTTTTGCTAGATGAAAGGATATTTTAAATGTACTGCTTTTGCAAAAAGACAATCAAGTTTCATTAAAAAAAAAGGGCTGTAACCATTAAATGATTTCATACTAGGCCTGCTGACTGAGGGCAGTGTTTCTGGGGTTACTCATGCTGATGCTCAGAAATGAAAGTGTCATTACATTTATTGCATGAAAAAAAAATGCCAAGGGATTTGTAACTTTTCAAAGGAATATTTGCAAAGCTTTTCATTGTATAATTCAAGCAAACTGTTTTGCAATGGAAAAAAGAAATACTAATTTCTGACACATTGTTTGAAGGAAAGTCTTTAACATGCCATCACTATGACTTGTAGCCACCCTGCAAACTGAAAAGGCCACAGTGCATTAAACTGTCCCTCTCAGGTGCCCAAAAGGGCACCAGAAACACAAGGGATCTAAGAGTAAGAATTCAGAAAACATTCCTCCCCAAGAACACTGCTTCCTTCAGGCCCATTCTTCCCAGCTCTGAACTGACCTTTCTCCTTTGAGCTGTTGTGGGCAATTGCAATCATTTAAAAAGTGAAAAGGTAAGCAAATATCCAAGCACAGAATATACCTCTCCAGACACCCTTAAAACAGAATTCCACTCTTCAGCCTTTGCTAAAACATTTTCTCCTTTTAAAACAGTAAACCAGATCAAATCTACCTTCATATAGTGCAATTTTCCTCTTTGCTTTTAGCACTCTCTAGCTGCTTATTACTGAAAGAATTAACTGCATATGAATTTGCTATTATAAAACAGTCAGAACCTTGAAGACGATATGTGTTATTTTAACATTTTGTGTAGACAGCCAATGCATCTTTTTACTTTATTTTAAACATAACTATAAATGCTTCCATTCATTACTGACTAAATTTATTGTGCACACAGCTTTTGAAAAACCTCAACTTTGCATTTTCTAATGCACGTGCTTTAACAAGGAAATATTTTTCTCAGAGCCTCCCTTTCAGACACAGTGCAAATGGGCAGTGTCAGGAACTAATACACTTGTCCACAGCTCTGCAGAAAGAATATCTGCTTAGGACAGGAAGTACTCTAATAAATTGGACAGCTTATGAGTATTGATATTGAAATCCATGTTAAGGATTCTATTAAATATTCAGCCTCTGCTCCCATTCTCTAAATAAATGCCTTCAGGCTTCCTCCTGTGGTAGTCTGTTTAACCATTTGAAGGGACCATCTATAGGATTTTGTATTTCTCTTGACTTGAATTAATTTAGGTTTTGGGTGGGAGTAGGGGGCTCTTCTTGCCAAGCCAGAAGACTTTCTCTCCTTATGCTGTGTCATCAATCATTCAGGCTCTCCTCTGTCTCTCAGAAACAGCCCAGTGTTGCCAAATGACAAAAGACTGATGTCACTTCTATCTGCTACTTGCAGGTTTGCTGCCAATCTCATTTCAGGAGTGCAAGACTATAAAGCTTTACTGGACACGTAAGTAGCTTAAAAGGAGAGCTGCTGCTTGAGTATCTGCAGGGCTTCTGATTCAAGAGTGCTCTAACATTCCCAAAGTCAGGCTGCATTGCACCTCTCCACTGTTCGGAAGGACTGGGGCTCTGGCATGCTTCAGGGCAAATGCTTCAGCAATTTTTTATGCGCTTTCTGCTCTATTACTGCAGTTGAACAGGTTGGGGAAGGATTCTTTTTGATGCCTGGTAGTCATCACTCTAGCACATGCAGTGCTGCCCAAAGGACATCCACAATCTACCTAACAGGGCTACTGAGAACACACCAGAAAGTCTGTGTTCCCCAGACCCAAAGAGCAGCAGCACTGCAGTTACACAGCCCACACACCTTCCCTGGCACCGGACACCTGCCAGGATGCTGTACCCCTTCCACATACTGCACCCTTCATTTAGAACATCAATCCCCCACCTCCCTCCCCCCAAAAAAGAAATAACACATCCCATGAGGAGAAGGAAGCCTCACCACAGACATGCTGGTTCAGTGGCTAGTAAAAATAAGTTACTTAAGCCATTGTTACTTTCTGTATATAAACACAGGGGAAATCCGTGATTGTTTAAATCATAACAACATTTTACATAGCACTTCTTAACCTCACCTAGTATGTTCCAAGTTTACTGCTGAAATCACTGCTCCCCGAAGAACACAAACAGTGGAGAGCCAAACACAATGGACACCACACCATGATAGGGAAGGGGTCATTTTCCTGTCTAGAAATACAAGAGGCCTATGTGATATGCTTTAAGCAATGCTTATTTGGATGAGGAAGGCAAAGTTCATATTCAAACAATGAAGCCCCTATCATCTATGAATTAGGTAAAAGAAAGAGGAAGAAGCTGTTTGATTTTTCACTTCAAAAGTCTGACAGCTACTCAGAAAGTATAGAAGAGGTACTTATTTAAGAACATGCTTTTGTCCAAGACGTGCCATGCAACTGCATACACCAGCAGTGGTGTGCTGTGAAGTACTATTGCATACTAATGTTGTTCACTGCATCTTTATATGACAGCATCTGAGATGAGATAAAGAAACCACATTGCTCAAATGTGTTTTCTTTCCCAAATTGCATGTGGGATCATCCCACATGCAGAAGTACAATATTCCAGCCCAAACCAAGGCATTTAATTTTAACTGTGCAGATATTCCATGCAGTTGCCAGAATTAAATATTTCAAACAAATCCTAGCTTGCTCACATAACAGACTTATAAGATCTTACACAGACATTTCCTAAATCAGTACAAGATTTTTCTGTTGCCATCAGTCAGCATTAATAATTCCTTTCTTAACTGCTATAATTACAGATTGTCTTGTCTAAATCTACCATGCTATTCCACTATTTTTGATCATCATAGATGCTCTTTAAAAGTCTGTTAAATATAAGCGCATTTCTGCATTATGCAAAACATGGGAGAAGGAGAATGCCAATAACCCTGTTTTGCTGATAAGGAACAAAAAAATTAAGCACTTGTACAAGGAAATAAGTGATGCAAGGAGTTTGAGAGCCAGGAACTAAAGTGAATATCCCTGGTTTAGAACTGCAACAGTTCTAAAAGAGACAGCTAAACAAGATAAACTAGCATAAAATGTTACCTGTATGACAGTAACTCTCCTTGTGTGCTTCTTTGCCCCTGTCCCTGTCTGGCAGGCTGGAAGCTTAGTCCTCTTTTGCTGAGGGAAAACCTCTGCACTACAAGATCGTCTTCTTCCTGTGGTCTCGGCAGCCTCTCCCAAGTGACAGCACCATTATTTCCTGCTACGGTGTCAGTGGGATATTTTACAATCCATAATCATGATTGTGATAATTTTTTTTTTTCTGGCCACTAAAGAAGCCTTTTAGGACGTGTTGTTTTCACATGCCTTACAATAAAAATGGAGTAGGTTTTCAGCACTTACTCCCCCATAAGTCTAGCTAAGGATTAGCACATAAGCAAGGCTCTGTGGAAAACAGAAATGCCCTCTGTATTGCCCCAGTCATTCCTGTTCATCAGGCAAGGCCCTCTCACACACTCTGTAACTGCTCTGCACAGTACAGGGCCACTGTGATTTGCAGTGAATTTCATCAGTACTTTTTTTCAAGGTGCTCTGTCTTTTCCAGCTGTTCTTGCTGACTTCCGTCCCGGCAAGTTTCCGAGGTCCCATCTAGGCAGGCTTCCCATGCACATTGCAAAGCTGCTTGTGACCTGCTATTCTTTCCATTTCCACTAGATGATAATGCAATTGCTTAATGAATATGCATGGAGCTGCCAGGAATGATGTATTTAACTTTGGTATGGGAATTCATCTATTTCTCTTACACTGTAATCTCATTTTATTATTCAATTTGTGTCATACCTGATCTAATTGTAACAGAACAAAGGACAGATTAGATTTCTTTTCCTTTCTGTTTCTCTCTCCCCTCTTTTCCTCTGGCTTTGTTTTTCTCCTTCTCTCTCTCCAGCCATGCTTTACCTGTTGATTTTGCTCGTGGACAGCTGTCTGGTCACCCTCTCTGTATGAAGCAATACTATGGACTCTTTTCTTCCTATCGTCTTCCAGGACATACCAAAGATACACTCGTGGCCCAGAAAAGCAGCATAATGCCAGAACCAGAGCACATCATTGTTGCTTGTAACAATCAGGTAAATGAGTGTTCTTTTTTTTATACCTTTCTATATTTCTTAGTTTGCTTAAATTCACTCAAGAAGAGCCTAATCTAATCACTGTTCAGAAACACAATTAGCATGCTACGTACAAGCTCACTTCTTACCAAGCATTCACTGTCAATATTTCCAAAAGATGCTTCTGCAGCATTTTTGTCCTTAGCCCACATTATGTTTCAAGTACAGTGATGCAGAAAGGAAGAATGCGGCAGAATTCATTTGCTTTCTCACTCAAACAAAAATGTTTATTAAACAGAGGTGAAACCACAGAGAAAAAAATCTTATTAGACTGCATTTGTTGGAAATGCTCTTCTCTTGACAGTCAAGTATTGGCACACACCACATGGCATATATACCACCATCCCATGTAGGGGGCCTAAGCTATGCCTCAGGAAGTTAGCATAGGTGTAGGCAAAACTACTGAAGCCTTAGAGTGAATCTGCCCCAACCAACAAATCCCATTGAGCAGCAGAGTATGTTGGCTGGGCAGAGTACCTTATAGCCCAGCTTGACTATTTGTAGTCCTAGAGCCATGCCTGCAGACCCCCTTGGAATGAAGGGGTAGATCCTAGTGGTCCGTTTTCCAGGAAGTCCTGTTCTTCACCTCAATGGGAAGTTCTCTAGATTCTCTAGGTTATTTTTAAACAAATAATACCATGGAAATAATTTGCATACTTCTAGATTTTATCTCTTCAGGTTTTTTTAAGCTTATTCAAATAACCTACATTTTATTTGAGCCCAACACACAATGTAAGCCTCCTGTAGCAACTGGCATTACACTGGTGTAAAAACACAGGAGGGGTGAGCCCTGGGCAAGTCCCCAGTGTTTTTGTGCTCCGTTGCCTGCAGGCCTGGCTCTCCAGGCAGGACTTCAGCATCTCAACACCCACCCAGGCAAAAGTGAAATGTTGGACCAGTAAGGGTCCAACCCATCTGTGACTGTTCTTCTGACTTCTATCATTTTTTTGCAGTTTTTTGTTTTGGATGTTGTCATTAATTTCCGTCGTCTCAGTGAGGGAGATCTTTTCACTCAGTTACGAAAGATAGCCAAAATGGCAGAGAACGAAGAGGAAATGCTGCCTCCAATTGGCCTGCTGACAACAGATGGAAGAACAGAGTGGGCAGAGGCCAGGACGATCCTTATGAAAGGTTAGCAGCAGCAATCCCAGCTTTTTCCTCTTCATCATCTTCCTCCTCTTCCTCCTCACCATCATTGCATTTCTTTGCTGGGAGTGAACATTACAGCAAATATAGGACTGAGTGTGCAACAGCACTGTTGAATTTTTCTAGCAGGACAAAACTCAATACCTGTAAGCATTCAGATGTGTGTTACCAGGGAAGCCGCAGATACGGTTTGACTCTTCGGCTGTGTATGTTTAAGTGTTACGCCATGTAAATAGCTCTCACTCATTCTTTGTTTTTCATCACATAAATTACATTACATCAGATTTTGTGATTTGTCTCTTTCTTCACATCCGTTTTGTACCAATAGGAATGATGTATCCTCTTCACTTTTGGCAATTATTAGACATTTTTCATCTCATCTAACAAAGGCATCTACAAGTTAAACACCTATTGAATCTAGCTGTGTACTCTCTCTAGTCGATGGAGAAAAATAGAAAGTACCAGGGCTGATTCATCCAAATCTTAAGTAAGTATCTAGGAAAGGTGACAGCAGTTATTATCTGGGGATAGTTCTCTCTGTCTTCCAACAACAGGCAGCATTTAGCTGTCTTGGATTCTGGACTTGAATACCTGACTTTGAAACAGATGAAAATAAAGGGTGGGATTGGTCAACTCCATCACTTCACACCTTATATATTTTACCCTGAAGCTAAGTGATGTAAATGCCCTCTTTTTGCCATTTTAGATTACTTAGGTATTCGTTTTCCCTCCTGAAAAAAGTTTTAACTCATCTCTTTATCCCCAGTTTCGCAATGCTACAGAACATGTTTCTGTTTTACTAATGCCCTGGACCATACAAGAGTTGCCAATAGTCTCAAAATATGTTTACCATCCCAAGGAAGACCTTCAGTTTTCTTATTCAAGTTTATCTGTGCTTATAACAACTTTACACACACACACACACACAGAGTCCTGGCCATGATTAGACCATTATTATGTGGTACCAGTCTTTAGGTTTTCCCCTCCTTGTCTTTTCTTTGTAAAGCAGGGGAAAAAAAGATGATTTATTTTAATGAAAACTGAGATAAACACCTAATCATTTCTTTTCATGCCATGCTCTTAAGTAAAACAGTGAATACATTGAAACCTGCAGCAGGATCATCTTTGTAAATCTACATCATCCTAAAGACAAAAGACAAATCAACAAAAACTAGCAGGACCATCTCTATAGTGTTTTTGGATTACCTGGCATTTGCCAAAATATTCTTTTTAATGAGGAAGCAAACCAACTCAGTTATGCAGCTGAAAAAAACCCAGATTCTGCACTAGCAAGTATCGCAGCACTGTGATGTGAGCCTTCTGTAATCTAAGCAGGAATCCCATACTAGACCACTTGTATTAGCACAGCTCCTCTATATAATATAATACATTGCTGTTACACATGGATACATGATTATTAACAGCCCTTTTTTCCTTCTTATCTGTGGTGAAATGTTCATGCAACAATAACTAACAGAGGAAGAGAAAAGCCTCTAGTGAAGCAGTGTGAGGTGGAAGGGCTCACTCCACAACTGTTCCGTAGTGAGCAGGGAAAAAGGGGATGCTTCACGACAGAGAAGACCTATACAGCACTTTGCAGATGTTATGAAGGAGATATATACATGGGCCTGTATAGCCCTACAAGTAGAGGATAGGTCTTCTAGGTGAGAAAATTTCAAAGAAATTTTAATAAACCTAGCCATCATTGATTTATGAACACATTCAATGTTTTAACTGCATTCAGGCTGCAGAACTAACTCACTCTCCTAAGCACAGGAATTCATTTCTTACTGCCATAGGGGCTGCTGTCCCATGCATACTATATCTGAATTTGATTCAGAACTGTCTCCTTATATTTTTGTTTTAAAACAAAACCCCAAAGCCACAACTAACCAACAGCTGACTGGCCAATTCAATGCAGTTGTGTGCATTAGAAAGGAAGAAGGACAAGAAATATCTTGCAGGGCTTTAGGCTTGTTCTCACACTTCTCCTCTGTTTCAGCTCTTTCTGGAAATACTTCTTTTCCATCCCAAGTCACAGTTCATGAGTTCTTGTGCAGTTCATTCCTTGTTTTAAGTGAAAATTTTTTCAGCGTTTGATCAGCTCTTTGGACGTGTCTGTTTCTTTCTGTAAGGGCATCTTTCCCCTATGTTTCTTTTTCTAGCAGAGATTAATTTTATTCACTTTAATACCTAGACTCAAGATACCCTGAAGCCATATGTCAGAATAAGGGATTCATATCTGTCAAAGATGTGTGGGCAGCAGCCACAATGAAATATATATAAACCCATCAGACAACATAAAGCAGAAAGCTGAGCAAGCTGTGAGCAGTTCGTAAATCACTATCCAAGCAGTTTTTCCTTGAAGGTGCCTGTCCGCAAATAACTGGCAGCTGATGTGTATGGGGCAACTTCCATTCAAAAGGATCTTTTCAGCCTTTGCATCGATGTACCCAGACCATCAATGGAACAAATACCACAGTTATGGTTAGCCCTGCCAGTGTCAGATACTAGAAGAGCATTACAGCAAAGAGGACAGGGACATGTCTTCTCCCTTATAAAGCTTCTGAATGCCTTTGAAGACAATTCATAGGGACATCAGTGTTTTACATGTTGTAGGGAGGCACAGATGACTGGCAGAAAGCTCAGCCTATCTGCATGCTCCATCAATTACAGTCATCTGGCTCAAGTCTGTAGGAGCTGGCAGGAATGCCAGGTGCATTCCCTAGGACTCTGCTTCGGTGGGCAACGGAAGACAGCACACTATGTGCTCCACCAGGTCCCCATACAGCCTGCAAGAATTCAGGCTGGCCATCCCTATCCCTTGGGCCCATGGCTGCCAACATTCTCTCTGGCATTCTCTGCCACCAGACAGCAATAGACAGTACCTTACCATAACTTGCAAGAGGCTGCACCTCCCCCTCTTCCTTCTCAGCCACTGCTATCACTTGCCTCTCCTTTTCTTGACACCTTTTTCATTTCTTGCATATTTGTGCTGGTTTTAGTACACAGCAACTGGAGAATGAACCTGGATGATAATAAGCATCTGTATATTTTCTAGCTCCTCACTATGTTACTCATTTTGGGAAGGTACATTTTTTCTTACTTGACAAATGCTGTTCTTTCAGAGGATCAAGCTACTTTTTGTATTTGCAAACATTAAAAACATGCACATTTTGAAATGGCTCCATATTTCAAATGCAAATCAGAATTGTTTCATTTTAAACATTTTTTTCCATTCTTTCAGTGAAAATCCTCTCCTGAATTCAGCACAGATTTGTTGAACTTAGCACAGACTTGCAAGAAGTTTTGATCAATCTGAATTCATATCTTTCATTAAGAACATTCTGAAACAAAAACATTTTCACCAAAATCTAGCAAAACCAGCAGATTAAAACTGATCTGTTAAGAATGGAAGGAATTTTAAGCTGATGTTTGAAAGCCCTTTTTCCTTTGATCTTGTTAATAACAATCTTGTTAACAGCAATTAATGATGTTATATGCCTTAGAGCTGTATTAAGTGCTTACAATTAAATATTTCCTGTGCTTCAAACTGGCCCTCAGAAGCGTAAAACCATTTACCTTCATAATATTTCTGAGGTAAAGAAGCTGAGAAAAAAAACCCAACTCATAAATACACCAGAAATAAGGAGGAAAGCACTGAGAACAACGTAAAAATAGCCTTTGTGGTCCACCTGTAGAAGCAAGAGTGAAAGCATAGGGAAAAGAAACAGAGAAAGAGACACAGAAAAAGCACATTTTATTCAGCAGTACACTAGTGGTGGGAAAGAATGTGTCAACCCATGGTTTTGGCAATACCATGTTCAAAAACTAAACCTCACAACCTCATCCACAGATGTTTCCTCCTGATGTAGGCAATATACTTAGTCCAGGGCTTATTTCTCTAAAGTACAAGAAATTACCAGGGACAGGAGAGAGAGGAAGGTTTTATACAAGAACACAAAACCAACATGTGCCCTGCTGTTCCTTGTCCAGAAAGGGTTTTAATAGGACAGCACAAAACCAGTATAGGCCCTGCTGGTCCAGAGCAGAATACTGCAGCATTGCAGTAATAGCGTGAGCTCTGAAATTTTCTATTTTCCACCTGTCCTCTCTCTAACTGTTATATATAAAATAAGTAAACATTGCTGGCTTTAAGAGTAAAATAGATCTATTTTGTAATATAATTACTTCAGGAAATGAAAGGCAGAAAAAGCAAGTGGATATTATTGAATCATATGAAAGATACACAGAGATATTGCAAAAGTTAACACATGAACGAATGCCTTGGTGTAACATTTACTTGCACAGAGATGTTCTGTTGTTGAAAGAGCTCTGCAGACACCAGCTCATTGCAGAGTTGTGGTCAGATCTCCAAGGCAGCAGAGTTACCCAGCCAGTCCTGCACTACAGGTAAGAGGATGTGAACATTTCATTCTTTTATCCCCAGACTCTACTAACCGCGACTCTCTTGACATGATTGAACGGTGCATATGCCTGGTGTGCCTGGACAGCCCAAGTGAGGTGGAACTCAATGATACAAACATGGCACTGCAACTGCTACATGGGGGAGGCTACCATAAAAATGGGGCCAACCGTTGGTATGACAAACCTATGCAGGTAAAAACCTTACAGTAATATGATATTACTTGCACATGGCAAGGGACACCCGTTGCCCTTGTGATAGGAACCACTTAGAATCAAGTGGGAGAAAGAGGGGAAGGTGGTGTCAGCATCCACCCAGGCAGGGTTGGTGCGAGCAGCACTGTTCCTTGCAAGGCAGGGGAAGCAGACCTATTGCCTTGCTGGCAGTGGGGGGGGCCATCTCCAACACAGGTATGCTTTCACCTTCCTGAAGTTGCTCTTTGCACTTGAGGAGGTAGACAGATATACAGACATACAGATAGGTAGACATCTGATTAAAAAAAACCCCCAACAAACAGTATACATTTAATTACACTCAATCAAATGAAATAAAAAATGCTGGACTAGCATCCCAGAACAAAAAAGAAAAGCACAATAGCTTTATCTGTTTTCTCTCTTTAGACATATTTGCGACGTCCTAGAAATACTACTGCCTATAATTTAGTGTGTGTTTAAGTTAGTATTAAGTTCTTACTTAACAGACTGTTTAGTCATTTGATGACATCCTTGTTGAGGCTTTCCTGGAAGTATTGATTTCTCCAGCCTTTTTCCTGAGTCAGATTTTGATTGTCATATTCGAAAGTGTCGCGCTGTTATTTTCACATTTTGCATTAGACCCAGGGTGAAGCAATGTATTAATCTCCAACTGTCAACAATGTTGACACCTCATGAAAAATTGAAAAAAACCCTGAATGATACATTGCTTGCGCAATGCTTGTTGCTCTTGCCATATCTAAGAACAGCAACATAAAAAAAGAAACCACTAATTTCACTTGCACTGACTTACCCTAGTACAAATACATTTCAGTAGTTGTTACTGATTTATGCCACTGCAAGTGACATTATTAGCAGACTCCAGTGCTGTGTTTTTAAAGAACAAACCATTTGTCTCATTAAAATCCTTTGTTATTTACAGGGCCACTAGTTGAGATGTTTCAAGCAGATGAGAATAAACAAGATTTTATTTTTGTTTACTATCAGAAGGTAGCAGAAAGCAAATAAATTTGCACAGTATATGGGAGATCTTCATCTGTCCAGACGTACTCAGGCTAGAAGTAATTCAAAGGCAAAGAGAAATTCTTAGGGAAAAAAGATACCATTTTCTTTCATGCAAATGCAGATTACGTAGGAAGCCATTCTCACAGTAGGACTTGCTCTTTCTCTCCATATTCATCTTCAACTTTGCAGTAATGCATCAGAAAACATCCAGCTAAATTTTCTGCATCACACACTCACTCTGTGAAAACCCCATGGGAACCAGGGAGGTAGGATACGTATGTGTGATACAAATGTGCAGAGTGAGCTGAGTGGGAGAAGTCCAGCCAAAGACACTTCAAAAGAAGTGGGGGAAAAGTCCAGAAAAAGGACAGAAAACATGTGAGACAAGTTGCAGTTTGGTCCTAGACATCTGCTTTTGTTTGAGATGCAAAAGTAACCAGCTGCTTGGGGGTATCACAGAACTACAGTGCAGCAGGTTAAGTGTCACCAGTTATACCATGTGTATGCAATGAAATCAGAAATGAAGACAAGTAAGAGGGAAATGAAGAAAGCACCACAAAAGAAAAGATAAAGAGGAAGCAGAACAGTAAAATAAGCTATGAGAAAGCTATCAAATAAGGATGACTATGCTTATTTGATATGATATTCATAATAAAATGTGATCCTAAGGGACTTCCCAGATACAGAAGTTGCCTTGCCGCCAAGCGTGGAAGGAGAACCCCAGCGACAGGTTTTCTCTACCATAAAGCAGATGCTAAATTCAGTTCCTGGACTCCAATGTGAAATGCTAAAATTTATATTCTCACAGGACTCAGTCCAAAATAGTAGCATGAAAGGGATCCAATGCAATGCCATTCACAGGACAAGAAAGTCTCCCATGATAAATCTGTAAGTCACCCACTGATCTGCAAGTCAAAGAAGTTCCTGATGTGAACAATAAGAAAACCACAGGAGAATGACAATATCTTTTGTTAGGTTGCCATCATGGGTAACTTACCCAGAACATGATTTATTCACTATATATCTTGCACTTGTTCTTTTTCTTGCTTAGTTTGTGGTAGGAAGAGATGGAATCTGTGGTACCGTGTGTGAACATTCCCCTTTCGATGGCATCGTACTGATACAGTGCACTGAACACTTGCTGAAGCACATGTGAGTCCCCTTTCAGTACACCCATTGTACCCACTCCAGCCCCCAGGAAGCCTCTGCCAGTGGCTAATTCCCCCTGGTGCACAGGGCCACTAAGACCCATACTACTGTTGGAAATCAGTCGTTTACCTGCTCAAAAAAGCAGTGTTTAATAAATAGATTATTCCTGTGACCTTAAAGACTTTTCTCTCACAAACTAACAGGAAAGAAAGCTCCAAGAAATTAGTCCGAGCCGATTCGGTGAGTGAGCTTCCTGCTCCACGGAGACTAAGATGGAAATGTTCCCCTGAAATTCAGGCATGTTTGGCATCATCAGCAGAAAAACTCCAAAGGTAGAACAGATGCCTTGTTTTTCTCAACAATGACTGCAAGCTGGGAACTACCCAGCACATTTTGTGCAGGCATGGGTTTCCTCCTAGAGGGCTCTCCCTGCCCTCCCCCTCCTCCTCATCTTCCCAGGCTGGACATACTTAGCATCCCTTTGCAGGATGGCACCCTTATGGGCTAGAGCTATTTCGCTGTATTCAGGAATTGCATTACCATTGCTTTCCTTCCATGTAAATATTAGGAAAGCTAAAAACCACCGGAAAAACACTTGAGTCCTATTTGCCTGGGATGCAAACAGTGCAGGTCCTCTGTTTTTGTGGATGCACTTTATGGGTTTGACCTGACTAAAGCCAAAGCCAGGGCAATAGGGATATGTATATGGGACAGTAGAATACAACTGGTTTGAATAAACAATTTGAATTCAGGAATGTAATTTGTTTGCATCCATGTTGCTCCCACAAAGGTTAGTTCTTCTGACTGCGTTTCCAGACTGTAAAAGATTTGCATGATCTTTGGGGGTGGGGATGGCAATGACAGATTTTTTTTTCAAATTATTTCATCTCAACACTCAGGCCTGTGATCGCTCTGTAGAGAATTAACATATGGTCTACATGATCAGCTGTAAGTACATCCAGTGGGATTGCATTAGATGAGACCTCAAAGTGGCTAGAAGCATACACAAGAGTACAAAAACATTCAGGATGCATAGTAATTCCTTTTTGTTTTTAAATAAAGGTAGTAGTCCTCTAAATTGAAACTTGCAAGGAGCTTACAGCCTTCATCAGGTTTTAAATCCACCATTTCTCGCTGCAGTAAATCTCACAGAAATTTGTCAAGAACAAAGGAGGCCATGGCTTAGGCTTCAGGAGTGGAAACACTAGGTTTTGAAAGAAGGTGTTTTACTCAAAAGAACAGAATTACCTGAGTGCCACAGCTCATGTTAAGACTGCAGATAACAAGCCCAGTCTAGAATCTGTATGAGTAAGAGTTACTGACTAGGAACAAGTTACCAAAGGCCAGGACTGTCTGCAAAGCAGGAGCCCACTCATCTCCAAGGCAGGAAACAATCTCTGGGTTTTATTTGCAAATGGAAATGGAAAATGAGATTCTTGCATCTCCCCCCAGAGTAATTGCCTCTGCTTCTTTTCCAGGATCGTAAAAAATCTGGACTTCATCGCTTACAAGTTTGAGAACTATGGAAAAGATTTTATTAAGAAACAAAAGATTAGCCCAGATGCCTACATTCAAGTAGCACTTCAGCTGGCATTTTACAGGTAAGGCTAATTAAAAATCATAAGAACAAGGTAGCACAAGAGTAGATTCACAATTTGTTTTTTATACGCAGGGTCCGTTTTTGACTCAGCATGCAAACAAATGCCTCCTGCATGGAAATGAGTGATCTTGCCTAGTGATTGTAGGTCAGACAAGATAGAAATTGCCACCCAGTTCTGAGACAGAGTACTCCTTTCCTTCACTCCCTTTCCCTCTCCTTGCTCTACCTTCCCATCCCTGTGTCCCACACATGCCATTCCCAGCCAGTACCCTCCCCACAGCTGTCCCTCTGCTTGGCAGAGAGAAGAGGGTGAGGAGATGTGGCAGGTAGTGGCAGACAACCCCATCACCCACAGCAGCAGAAGCAGCTAGGGAGTCCAAGTCTGTTGCCACTGCAGGTAGCTTGGGAGGAACCATGGCAGTAACCCATAGCTCACCGCATATGCATCCCTTGCACTGCAGGGCGAAAAGCATTCACAGGGAAAAATACTACAGCAGCATATCAGATCAGAGTTCCTACACAGGATAGTAACTACTGCTGCTTCCTTCTTCACAGGCATCCCAAGATTTGATAATATCCTCTAATTTCCATGGTATTATCAAAGTTAAAAGCTCCTTTCTATGCTGTCAGAACAGCTAACGCTCCAGGCTAGAAATAGGTTGCATGGTTTCCTGCAGAACAGCCTATTACACTAATAATTCTTTATCATGTCAAATTAAATCCTGAAGTAGTCTTTACCTAGTCAAAAAAGAGATGCCCGACACATTTTGAATACTCCGTTAACGTCTGTTAAACATCCAGTTTGCATGTTCTATTAACCAAACTCCAACAGTGACCTGGTCCAAGATTTTCATCTGGATGCCAGTCATGATATAAATCCCACGTATGTAACAAAAACCTTAGGGCACAGTTATGTTCTGAGACCCCTGCTTCAACTGGAAGGCACAGTAGGTATTCTGAAGTGAGGAATAGTAGATATATATACCTGGACCCAAATTAAACAATATTTGCTATGTGCATTTTCATTCCATCTCTCAGTCTCAAATAGCAGTCTTTTCTCCTTTTAGTTTTCTGTTTTTCATTCGCACAGAGTGCACTTTTTTTTTGTTTTAAATAAAACATATTTCAAGTCCATATGTAAATGATTAATTACACAATTATTTTATGATGCAGTACAAATAAAACATTCCTTGAGATCTTTCAGTAAATTTTAGCTTTACTAGCCTTGCTTTTACACAGCAAGTAATTTTTTACTGGCAATGCATAAACTAAAATGTATACAGCTGTATGCAGCTCCTCATATTAGAAAGGAGTGAGCATCCATCTTTTTTAAGTTTCTTACAGAATTGTATCAACATTAAGATGAATACTATGCAAAAAATAAAATCATGGCTGTAACAATAAAACATATCAAGCCTATATTTCTTTTAGTCTTTATGACTCCTTGAAAATATTCTTTGTTTTTCTCACTTCATTCTCTCAGATGCCACGGGAGACTTGTCCCTACCTACGAAAGTGCTTCCATACGCCGATTTGATGAGGGCAGAGTTGACAATATTAGGTCTGCTACCTCAGAAGCATTTGCTTTTGTAAAAGCAATGACCGGTGACAAGAAAGCTCTATCGGTATGTTGTTCTGGCTCCATCTGCCTTCTTTGGCAAAACACTAAGCAAATAGTGCATTCACAATCCCCAATCTCTCATTTTTTAACTATTAACCAAGAACATAAAGGCATAGGGCAGGGTAGCAAGCCTTACAGGATTTTGTTTTTTGTGGAAACCAACCATTAAGCTAAATATTTATATTTCCTTATTTTTATTGAAGATTCAGAGATGCCTAAACATGACATTATAAGAAACAAAACATCTGATTTTAGACTTAGTACTGTCTTCTGAATGATCTATCATCATATCCAAATTCAGCTCCCTACAGAGATCTAGGCTGAACATGCAAAGTTCAGGATCATTATGCTGCCACACCAGGATAACTGCCTGGCAGGTTCCCTGCAGTAGATAGCTCTGCTGCAGACTGCAATGTGTGAAGTGATACAATTCACAAGCTTTGATTTCTGCATAAGGTTCTGGCTGATCTATTTGGATTTAAAGGTATGTTTCTACCAAACACAGTTAGTTTTATAGGATCCTCAAGGGGGCTGAACCTTCATGATGAAAAAACTTCATCAAGCTACTAAAGCAACTCTCCAAGTTGTCCTGACATCATCCTGCAAAAACAAAAATTAAATTGCCTCTCTTTGAGACACCACCATCTGTTTGCCAGAAGCATGCGTACTGTACATAGTAGATGGGGACGCAAAGCAGTACAGCTGAGAGAGCTGAGACTATAGCTGCACAAACAGCTTTGTGCACTGTCCCGCCTGCCATCCCTGGAGAGCCTCTCTCAATGTCTCTCTGTGTACCACTTCCACCCACTGCACTTCGCTGCTGTACAGGGAATTTCCAGGTGGTTGTTTAGATGCAAAATGCTGCCACAATATAGATTATTTTGCACAGTAAGCCCACTTCAGTGGCAACAGCCCACATGGCTGTTCTTTGGAATCTAGCATAGCATTGCTAGAAGTTTTGCTGGGCTGTAGATTAAGTGTAAATGAATGAAATATTGTAAACCAAACTCTAATGGCTCAGAGGATGAGGAAAATTTGCCCAGAAGTGCTCTGTTCTCCCACTGCTTCTTCAATCTCCTTAAGGTTACCACGCCCAGAACTTAGCCCATGATGAACAAGACTCAAATAAGTTCCATGTTAAACTGATAACTCAGAGGAAACCTGAAGTAATTCCCTACATTGAGTGGGTAATTCAAGGCAGATTATGACCATACTATTAGACATAATAGTGACTACCATGCAGTTGTTATTTGCTGTCAGTGCCCCATCTGACAACATGGTTCTTAATAGTATTTCATCTGAAGCTGCTGTCATCTGTGCACACCTTCCCCTCCACACTTGAGCACTTGGCATACCTGCAGCCCCAACACACATTGCTGCAGGCTGACTGTACTCCTAGGAAGAGCCAGCCTGCTCCTCGCTCATTGTTTTGCCAGATCCTTCTTCTTCCCTCCAACAATCTCTTCCTACCTTCCTTATTCCAACACTTACTGACTTCTTCAGCTCTCCCAAAGTTTCAGCATTTCTCACCATTTTACCACCCAAGTCTGGGACTGCGCCCACCTTTCACAGCATCCTAAACTGTATTGCTTCACAGAAGCAAGCAGAAGAATGCTATGCATGTCTAGAGTGAGCTCAGTCTCAGCCCCCAAATCTTTGTATTGCATGTCTTGGCAGTACCAAATAGGGAGACTAATGGTTTCATTCCCCCTGAAAAACCTGTAATCATAATGCAAACCAATCCACTGATAGCTTTCCTATCTTCTTGTCCACTGAGGGATGCGAAGGACATTTAAACGGATCTGTGATTGTTCTTTCCCACAAACTTTTAGAAATCTTTGTTTTGATGTGAACATCTTTCGGTTCAAAATTATATATATTGTTATCACAGAATCACAGAAACAAAATTCACTTAACCTTATTCCAAGGTGATTTCTTTAGACCTACAGACTGCCTGTGGGTGTGAAGGGGTTAATTCTACTTTTTGGACAAAGAGGTGCATCACTTGGTTTAAGTAGCCTTGAACTCCCCAAAATATAGCCATTAATCCAAATCAAATTAAAAGAAATTTTCTATCTGATGCTAATAAAAATTATCTTCAAACGATAGCTTGAACAGTCACCAAAGATTGATTGAGTTGGATTGATTCTCTAGCAGGAGAAATATCTCATACATTTGACACTTGCTGTAAAAGAATCAGCAACTGAGACTGCAGAGATTGCTGAATAGCTGTAAATTAATCAGATTTAAAGACTGCATTTGGTAATTTAATCTGTATAAGGGAACGAAGGCCTAGCTGTAGCCCTATGAAAAAATATCAGACTCTGTACTTCGAAGGTCCCTGATGGTGGCCTTGAATTGCTTCTAAAATGAATTCTTTGTTCAAAAGATCATTCATCGTCCATAGGAGCTGAAGGTTCCCTGTTTATCTGGAGACCCAGTCATTTCTGGCTGTTTCAGGGTCTCCCAAAGTTGCAGTGTCGAATTTGATGTACAGCAGGGCAGCACTTCTTAGGATCATTCCCTTAATATAAAAGGCTGCCATTTGACAGGAGTCAAAATTTACTAGCTTGTTATCTGAAATGTGAGGCATCTGCAGAGGGTAGAGCAGCCTTGGAAAATTCTAGATGCCCTTTCATACAGGGGATTAATTTTTTGACCAGCTAGTAAAATATCAGTAATGACTTTCATCAGTATCACTGTCATTGTCTAGATAAACCATTCTGGAGAAGATATACTGCCTGGCTGTTTTGAAAACACTGAATTACACTAGGCAGTTATTTTCCCTACTTCAAATGGAGCAATTCAATTAGTAATAATCTACACCCTCAAAATCCATGGAAGGAATCCATGAAAGAAACTGCAAGTCTTTCCTTGTCTTCAAACAAACCACCACCAATAAGCCTGCTCAGCCCTTGCACCATCAGGCACTGTTGCTGATGAGGACATTGAATCCCTATGGTTTTTCATTTATAAAAAGCACTTACACCTGAGCCAGGAGCAAAGGACATTTGAGGGTGCTTGCTCTTTGTGTGCTGGTTAATTGATGGAAGATGCTATTTCTTTGAGGGTTTTTTCAATAATAGATATATTTTGATTCTCCCAACAGGATTCTGAGAAGATGCAGAAATTTAAGGATGCAATTGCAGCTCAGACTAATTACACTATTCTGGTAAGTAAAACGCTACTTTGTCTGAATAAGGACTAGTTAGTTTTTTCAAGAAAAGTACGAAGATACAATCATTAACTATTTAAGCACCAGAAAACATAAGCATTTCTAAATAGGAAAGTACCTGCTATGTCACACCTATGAAAATTTCTGATGACCCAAACACCCTCAAAATAGACATATTCAACTAACCTCACCTTAAAAAATGCTTCCTGGAAAGAAAAATAACAAAATTCTGCATTAGACATCAGTGGCAAGACCATCACTCTGGGCATTAGCTCTCTTTTCTAGAACTGTCATGGAACATTCTGCATTCAACATATTCATGGGGAATGTGCATCTGTGAAATGTTTATTATTCGTATCTGTGTCATAATTAGGAGTCCCAGGGACTAATTAGGATTCCACTAGTTGGTGCTGTACAAATTAACAATTTAAAAATGGCCTCCATCTTAAAGAGCTTGCAATCAAAATTTAATAAAGGGATTTTTTTATATAAATATTGAAAAGTTTGCAAGGAGGAACAGTAGCCAGATGAAGTAAGCCTTTATTCTGTGTGCTTTGTGATCAACATGAAAAGTTAGCCATGCAGATAGCCAAGAAAAGTGTCAAGGACAGCTGAGAGCCTTATCAGGATAAGAAGTAAGCAAGGCCTAAAAGCAACCAATTTAAACTGCTGTGTAACATGCTGTGATTGGTTGACCCTGGCTGGACGCCAGGTGCCCACCAAAGCCGTTCTATCACTCCCCCCTCCTCAGCTGGACAGGGGAGAG
>JAVJGG010000094.1:12213036-12230200 GCA_035590195.1 Aviceda cuculoides | reverse complement strand
CGGGGCGGCGCCGCGCCGCGAAGGGTTCCCAACGGTCGCCGGCCACGGGTCACCGTGAGGCCACGGCGCCTCCCGCCCGTCCCTCCGTCCCTCCCTCCCTGCCTGCGCCTGCCCCGCAGTAGCCGGCTCACTCGGCCTCGCCGCCCGGCTGGGGTCTGCAGGCGGCCCCGCGCTCCGCCGTTCCCCTGAGGGAGAGGAGGCGCCGCGGGGCAGGGCCCGGCCCGGGCGGCTGGCGTTGCGGGGGTTTCTCGCCGGTGGCGCCGTACGGAAGGGTCTCGGTGTCGCACGGCTCGCAGGCTGCAACGGGAGGCTCTAGCGATTGCCTTGTGTGTGCGACAAAGGGAAGAGCTGGTCCTTCACCGTGCCTCGGAACCCGCAAACGCTCCCATCGTTTATCTCTGCTGAAATAAGCTCGTACGAAAGTATGTATATATTTTTCTTTTCCAATTACACAAACCTCATTAAAAACACGGTCTGAAATAAACTCGTAAATCAAATATGAAATTGTTTAAGCTCAAATGTAGCTACAAAGCAAAGTGCTTGGGCATACAAAATAACGTTTGTTGCTTACAGCTCAGCTATAGTTCCCAGCAATTACCGTAGGTGGCAGGTACCCCCAGACTCGGGGCAGGGGAGGGGGGGCTACCCGTGCCGTGTTTGGGAGCAGAGCTCTCTCTGACTTGGGGCACTGGCAGCCAGGCTCCAGCTGGGAGCCGACCACGGGAATTTAGATCACATAGATGCGTCCAAAAAAAGAAAGATAAACTCAATGTCAGACAAATCGCTATTTGGTTGACACGGGTAACTTACAAAGAGCATGAGTTAATGCAATATATGGGCTACCAGCAACTCATTCAAATTATCTTACTGGGGTTGCGAGATTGTTCCAATGTACCTGGCATGGACAGAGAGAGACCAGGCCTCAACCTAGGGAAACTAGTAAGGTTTCTTTTTTAATTCAGAGCCAACAGTATAGAGATATGCCATCTCTCTCATCCTTTTTATAAATGTGAATTAATTGTCAGAGATTGCCACTGAAGTTTCCTAGAAAGCAGGGAAAGCTGACTGATGAGGATGACAAAACAGCAGCAGCAGCTGAAAACATGCCACTTTATGAACCAGACTCCTTCCTCAGCCGTTTTCTGTAGCTTTTCAGTAAGATGAATGAAAATGCTGTCAACAGCTGTCACAGGTAGATGCAGTTAGGTTAAATGTTTGAGAAACACCGACCCTTGCAAGTCATACAGCTGCACTGGAACCGGGACAGAGGAAGCAGTACCTCTGCCTGCCAAAATAACTGATGGGTATTGGTCAGTATGCTGTCTCAGCCTTAACACATAGCTGGTAAAAACCTGGAAAGGTGAGACCCTGAATGTTTGACTGTACGGTGATCTGCTTTGGCCTTGGAAAACAAGTCAACAGAATGAGATGAATTAAAAAAAAAAATTAAATCTATGGGGGTCCAGGCAGAAGCACATGGCATTTCTGTGTTGCTGGAATTGCATTATCAGCCAGTTCTCTTATTTCCCCAGTTCTGATTGATTTACAACAACACTATACAATGTACCATAATAAACCAGAAACCACCTAATTCATCTAAACAAATATGTGGGTCGAGAGAGGATTTTGTCCCTTCTGGTTTCATTCTCAGCTTCACAAAATCTCAAGTCTTTAATGTCCCGAGGAATTACTCTTTCAGCAGAAGCGAAATGAATTATGCGTCAATGAACAATTGGGTTATCAAGGTTGTTCACTTAATGTTCCAGCTGTTCTATAGCACCATCTTAACATTTATGGGAGATTTCTTTTGAATTTAGTCTTATTCCATGGTACTTACAAATAAATACGTTGCATTTCTTACAGCTGCTGTGCCAGTTAATAGCAAATACAAGTACATAATGAATTTATTGCCTTTTACTGCTAGAACTAGAAATGACAGAGGGTGGAGGCTTCATTCAAAGGAGAGCCATTAATGTAATAATAGTGCAGCCAGAGATTAAAGCTGATAGGATTTGTGGGGAGTTTTGTACAGCACTTAACCACATTTACACTGTTTTTTGCTCCTTGCCCTCATAAGAGCTAACACTTGAATACACTCAAGAGTTCACAAGAAACCAAGCAAATACAGTATTGGCCACTGCTTCTTTGCCCTTTTCCAGCTGTCCTGCAGGCAGATGGACATCAGCTTATTCTGGAAGAGATAGCAGACTGGAACACTGTAGAGCTTGTGGTCAACAGGGAGACGGTATTCCGCTGCAACATCAATGACCTGGATTTTGGTAAGTACAGAGTTTTATTCGTCACACTCTCTCACTGAAAGCACTCACATTTTGAAATTAGTGCTTCCTAAGGCATAAATGGTCCAGGTTCTGTCAGCACTAACACTTTTAAGCTCTGCACTCCTTTATATTTGAGGCAGTTTGAAGGGCACAGTCAGGAAGAGAGCATAGTTTGGGAGTTAAGGCCATGCTTGGGAGAGCACTGTTCAGGGCCTTCCTGGATGCACCAGCACACAATCACAAGAAAACCTGCTAGGTTTCAGTCCACGGAGGTATTAGGGCATCCTTTAGCTTTCAAACTAGCAAGTATTTTTCTTTGCTTGGGCCTTAGTTTCTTTGGGTTTTTTGTCTTCCCCTCCTCCCCCCCAGCAAAACACAGATAATAATATGATTTCAGTGCCTCGCAGAGAGTAATTTTTTTATCATTTTTTACTGCAGGTGAGACGAGTTCAGGGCTCAAGTTTTCTCATGTCCTATGCAAGTGGCTTCCAGAGAAAGGCTGAAAGCCACTGCTTCTTGCCTCCCCACTGTTCAACAGCCTCTCTAGGGCTGGGGATGGGAGTTGTAGAGCAAAAGCAGAAAACTGGCCAAGGATAATGGCATTTCCAGCACTACAGCTTGATTGGTTTCACCTTCCTGAAAGGCAGGCAGACAGGTCAGGAACTGGGAGGTTCCAGCTGGATATTTCTTCCAACATAATAGAACTTTTTTTTTGTCCCAATCCTAGACCTATGCTGGACAGTGAAGTACTGGCTAATAGACCATGCTACTGTCTGCTGAACCACCTGCACTGCTGCATTCACTTTTTGCTCTGTTTCAGATCCAGATCAATGCTGAATCAATCTCAGATTATACAGCTAACCAGGGTAGAGTCAAGTTGGGTCCAAGTATTGTGAGAGAGAATGCAAAGGAATATAGATGCTAGGAGAAGAAGTAGACATGTAAAATAAGAATAATTTGACTTGCATATACTTTCTAAGTTGTGTTTTTCTCCTTTAGGAGGTGATGGCAAGTTGGATCCACTTTGTGGAGAAGCCAGAAAAGCAGTGTTAAACGCATACTGATTTATAAGGACTGATTTCCCTCTTATCTTGGTTTTCTGTCAGGCACCTTACTTGCATTACAAAGATATTAGAAATGTCAGGATGCAGTTGGTTCTTTACACTTCTAGGTCACTTAATGAAGCTCTAGATAATCTTACTTGTTACACCCATGTGTCAACCAAATAAGAATACACCACCTTTTCCAGAACCAGTCATGTGTTACCACCCTGACTATTACAAGTTCACGTAGAACTGTGACTTGCATGTAGTTCTAGTAATTTGATTTTCCTTAAAAGAAGAATGAAACTCCTGGATATCTTTCATTCTTTCAACTTCTAGAAAGTTTCCTATGTCAAAGATAGTAATTTCAAAGTCATTCATAGCTGATGATCAATCCATACATATTCATACAGATGTGGCAGTTCCCCTCTTCTCTTGGTCACAAATGTCTCAGAAAATAACTCGTGCACCCTCAGACAGAGCCCAAAGGTACAGAGAGAAAGAAGTTAGCATAGCCATAAGGACGG
Source organism: Aviceda cuculoides (assembly GCA_035590195.1). Classification (NCBI taxonomy): domain Eukaryota; kingdom Metazoa; phylum Chordata; class Aves; order Accipitriformes; family Accipitridae; genus Aviceda; species Aviceda cuculoides. Next base: position 12,226,351 of record JAVJGG010000094.1, on the reverse strand, counting down.
GATTAAAGGTGACTGGGTGTTACCACAACTGATATTCCCAGGTATCTCAAAAGTAATGCTGCCTTTTCCTCTGTTTCCTGCCCTCCAACCCCCAATAACTGGAGTATGAAGCTTCTTTTTTGCTCCTGATTTGTCAACATACACTCTCAACCACAACTTAATTTTAAAAACACTTCTGACTCAGGTAAATTCAGCAGTTTGCAAATAATCATATGCCAGAATACTGGTACCCTGTGCAATTTTCAGTTTGGCCCATAATTAGTTATGAAAGAAAGAAGTGGTTAGTCTTTGCATCCTAATGAGTGGTGTGAACAAAGAAACACAGGATTTGTCTCAGTTTCTAGTGCAGCTGCAGGAGAGACAGGCTGCCCAGCCCAAAACCAAAGACAAAGAAATCTGATCACTGGGCATCTCCTATCAGCTGTAACCTGCAGGGAGATAGCTGCAGTTACAAATAACCAAGCCACATTTACAGTGATACTAATCCAACACAAAAGTGTTGTCAAAATAACACTATCACTATGTCCAAATACAGTCCCTTTCCAATGATTGATAGATGACAGAGGCATTCAAACAATATTCTTTAGTGAGAAAAAAATACTCATGGTTAAAGTTGAGCCAAGCAGAAACTGTATTGTCCCTTTTGAAGACTGAAACATTTTTGCTTTCTACAACTCTGATACACCAAGATTAGAAAGTGAGAACATTCAGACTGAACCATATTGAGAAGATCAACACAATTGAGCTTGGCACAGATAAAAAAGGCACTTTCTGCAGCATTCACACAGACAGCAGACTGGGGTTTCAGCATCTGTCCTGCTCTCCTTCTGCCCTGGACAGCAGGGAGTTAGTTCACATTTGCTGTGTCTCTGACCCTGTCACGACTGAGCAGGCTGTCCTGCACCACAGCCCAGCTCCAGCCTCCAGCTCCAGTGCAGCCCTCGGCACGGGCAAGGGCTGTAAAAAAACCCACCCTACTGCATTTGTCAGCGGGACACCGACCAATGGCTTTCTGCTTCGGCAGTAAATTGTTTATTGGCCTCTTCAGTAAATGCAAATTAATCAGACTAAGTTAGTTTAAATAATGTTAGTTCTGGGCAGAATTTACTCCCCAAAATAGAAGACTAAACTCCCCAGATCTCTTGAGCATGGAACGCCGTGAACATCATTGGAAATGCTCCAGGCAGATGAACTTAGCAGTGTGACTATTGTTTTAGTTTTGCTGTATTCAGTGCCCTCTGTAACATCACTGAGGACATTTCTGACATACCTTCAAGTTAGAATGATGGGAGTTGTGTAAGGTGATATTAAGCCATAATAGATAAACATGTTTAGCTGGAATAAATACAAACAAGCTTTGAGGAACACAAGACTGCAGGTCTGAAAGAGAAGCAGCAAACTTCAAGACAAGTATGGGTTGAGAACAACTGCTCTGACTTTGCTTTAGAGCAACATTATGACCAAATCGTGAAAGACCAGAGACAGATGAGAAAAGATTTTTAATACAACAGAGGGATATCTTCCAGTGAGATAAAAAATTAGCTCCATCAGACATTTTGAACACAGCCAGCTAGAATGCATAAAGAGATCTCAGGTCCCATTACTGTGCTTTTGTTACAGAAGGGAAAAATATATACAAATTTGAAGTAGCCCTTTCAGTTTGGTACCCGTCCCCCAAACACTACCTGTGATTAGTTGCCATGGCACTAGCAGGCAGCTGGATATTTGAAGGCACTGTAGTAGCCACATGGACAAAGGCGTTTAATTTTTTTCTATGTGAAATAACCACTTTTTTCCTCAAAGTCTCCCTAATTTTTAAGGGGATTATCTGCCCCACAGATAATCATGGCCATTTGAGAACTGAACCTAGCCTGCAAGTCCCCTCCACAGTGACTTTCATCGAGACTATTGTGATAAAGTCAAATCAGGAGGAAGAAAACAGCAGCAGCAAATTACTCCAGTAGTAACACCAACTAAATTGCTGTGCAGCTTTTATGGTTTGACTAATTGTCTCATTAAGACACATTTCTGATCACTGAAATGGATCTCAAGTATTATTAATCACTGAAAAAACTGTACCACTAAAGAGCCTCTCTCCCTCCTATCCTTGGCACTCTTTGCAATGGAAAACATACAAAGGCTCCCGTTGATTGGAGCCCCACTGCTGCACAGTTGGCAGTCAAACAGTACTAATGGCACAGTAACACAATATAACTAAAATAGTTTGCCTTTTAGAGTAACCATCTCTTATAACATGATTAAGCTGTATCATGCGCGTTTCCTTATGTTTTGCAAATGGATCAAAAAAAATCTGACAACTTTTCCAGTAATTTCTTCAAAAGGGGAGGGAAAATAAAAAATCATTAGCTATCAAGAAACAAATTAACAACACTTGATACATTAAAAAAAGATGAAAACAACTGCACCAAGCACAGGCTGCACAGCAGCATGGTTGCGTGGCACCCAGTCCATTTCCCCTTGCAGAACACACCTCCAAAGACCAAATTTGTCACACTTAATTGCAGACACTTTATTGAAGCACACACTTAGTTTAGGAGCTGGCTTGCCCTAGGCTACCTCTGTAACTGGTGGGGAGAGGCATCTCCACAGAGCAATTCAGATCTCTACTACAGTATAGACTGCAGGATCTCTGGTCTCCTAATTTAAGTACTTTTTTGGTGTTTGGTTTCAAACAATATTAAAAGAGATGGAGCTTCTTCCTCATAGGAGGAGCACATTTCAAAGGGAGCAAGCTGGCATTATCCAACACACTACTGACACGCTCTTTACATTTGCAGCAAACAGGAAGATTTTGCTCTTGGCCATCACTCCTAGTGGTTGCACAAGCCATACATTGCAACAAGACATCTCCCCTTACATGAGTTGCAGGTGTTTATCCCATACATTATCATATTAAAGAGAGCAGCCACTTAATTTTCAAGTAGCTTATTCTCAGAAACCTAATGCAAAAATGGCACAGCTATTGCTAGAAGAGATGTACACCTTCATGGTAGCCAGCCTGATGAAAAAACCCCGCAAAGGCCTAGGAGCTCTTTGGTGGAGATGGAAATGGTGTATGGAAAGGAAATAACTCCATACAAGTACTCAAGAAGAGTTGAAAAGATCTGGTTTATTCTCAGACATGTTTTGCTTCTTTTGAAGTGACTGTATGATGGTAATCATCAACTTCCCATGAATGCACTTCTGATTGATTGTGTACTTGGAAAAAGAAAGCAACATAGAGCTGATATCAGCACAGTTCTCAGAAAAGAGCTTAAATTTCATTAGAGGAACAAAGTTTAATTACTTTAATAGTTGGGGTTTTTTTAAATAAAAAATATCAATGATACTATACATAGTTACATTTCCTTCCTGTTAGTTTTGTGTATTGGCCATCCAGCAACATGATATTAAACATGGCAGCACTAAGAACTTCCATGCATCATTTTTACACATTAAGATAAAGTCTGTGACAGATTGGCTTTGCAGTCTGTAGGAAATCACTTCTCCATCTCCATCATCTGAAATGGAGATAACAGCTTCGAGTCACAGAGATCTTGTGTTCCCTAAAACATTTTCCTGTGCTTCAGTAAAAAGTGCTGTACAACTAGTTGTACGGCACTCCACAATTAGTGCAGGGAAATGCTTTATTCCAGTAAATTCTTTTTTTTTAAATAACTTTTTTTTGGCTTAAAAGAGATACTTCTGTTTTTAACAGTTGCTTTAAACTGTCCAGATTTCTTTTGGTTATTTTAAGGTATTTTTGTTTAAAATATTGAGAACATTCCCTATCAATGCCCACACATGTTATGAGTGGAAACCAGCCCGAGAATACATGCCAGATTCTTCTGCTCTGTCAAGGCACGTATTTACAAGACTCATAACTCAGTATAGGCTCATTCAAGTGGGAGATAAGATGCTTTACTAATTTAAGAGGAATTTGAAATGTGGCCATTTAGTTGCTTTCAGTTTTGATCAATTTTGTAAGGCAGTTTTAAGAAAAGACAGGGTTGTTCTGTACCCACACATAGGCACTATTCAGACATGTAAATACTTGCTCACATGCATGTGTATATGTAAACATATCCAGGAAGGCATCTACCAAGGTCATAAGAAGTATAGCCAGAAACATTACAAATTAGTGGTCTTTGTCAGCTTTGGAATTAATTCTGGGGAACAGAATATGCTACAGAGATCTCTGTTTACATCCCTTTGGGCTTTGTTACAGAGACAGGTACCACAAAGTTCTGCATAAATCTACTGAGCTCATGAGCTGCGCAATATTGTGCTCACTGTGAAAAATACAATGTTACTGGTAAGTCTAATGAGGGGCCTGAGGGCTATGATAAAGGCCTAAGGAAAACAAAGAAGAAAAAATATTAATAATCACACTTCATGTAGCATGTCCCTTATTTTTTAATGCACGTAATTATCATAACAGTGATGCTGAAGAGAAGAAAAAAAAAAAATAATTTTTTCTTTTGCTGACAGTCCCTGCAGAAACTATTTATGTGCAGTCATATACTGACGTGCATACTCAGATATATTTTCCTGAAACCTGTAGAGTTTTGTCTAAGCAGGAGCTTCAGAATGTGTGTGTGTAAATAAATTAAAGAATGTCTGTTTTATAATGAGAAGGGTGTATTGTGGTATAAATATTGCAGAGCACATTAAATAAACATGGTCACATATGACCAGGTATCTATTAAGTGAGCACATCACAGGAGAAGTTAATTATCTAAGAGTGTAACTAGGAACCATTTAGAATCACTAGAGATTAAGTTGCTTTATTTGTTTATCTTCTGAATAGGTAGTAGGTTGCTGCAATGAAAAGTCCCTAAGCAGTACAAGGCTTCAGCTCTTCATCAACCCTAAGACGACAGTTTTGTCAACGATAGTTTGAAGTTCTGATAAACCAAAAATTTTCCTCAAAGTGATTTTGTGCAAAATATGCTGGCACAAAAGAGTATTTAAAATGTAAAGGTACGAAATATTTATGGTTCTTTTGATATCTTATGCTGTTCAAGGGAAGGAAGAAGACTTACATGGTAAGTATGTATTTCCCTCATATTGCCCCCCCCCCCCCCCAAAAGTATACACAGACTTCTTCAAAACTGATTGTTAGTGTCAGAGACTAATATCCCAGGAGTGACGTACAACTTCAGTATATTAATGATGTTTCTAGACTTGAAAAGGCATTGTGTTTCACTCGACATGCTAAAACATTAATTCTGATGGAAATTTGATTTTGCTTGGGCCATGAAATTCATGAAGAAAACTGTCCACTATTCATCCTATACAGCATAACAACACTGCAGACACTGTTTTAGTTACGGATACGTTTGTGCAAACCACTCTAGCACAAAGAACAACTGATGAAGAAGGATTTAATCACATAAAAGTCTTGAAAGCAAGACGAAGCCAATCCCTTTAAATGACTTAAGTACTGTTTAAACTCTGTAATTAACATATAGTAATAAATATTTCATCTTTAACAAGCCTATTGGGAGCAGTTTGTTCAACATTTATTTCTAGTCACGGGGAATTATGTACGGTCATTTTATCATGTTCTGTATTAGACAATTGTATTTTAGCCTCTTTATTTTATCCACAGCAGTGGAGACTCTCATTTGGGGAAATATAATCTTTCTTCAAATGTGTTTTGCTTTTTACTACTTAAGTCTACCCTTGCAAAGTCCTGGCCAGCAGACAGTGACGGTTTACATTTACTTGACAGCCTCTCCTGTGGAACCGACTTACTACAGATATGGGAGCTCTACTGGAAACCCCAGCAAGACCACCCAAGGCATCACTGCAGAAGTAACCTCGCAACCTGGGCAAGGTCATTTTGGGAGACTAGAAAGAAGAACCGAGGTCTCCTCTACGGTACAGCCAAGCCCCAGACAGAGGATACCAGGGGTGCGTTTTCAGGCACCTTCTAACACTGACCTGCACTTTTTCCTTTACCCCACGTAGCATCGCAGGTGCAGGGAGAAATCTGTGAGAGCACCAAACATCACTGCCCTTCAGCCAAGTCCCTGTGCAGACAGCTGCTGTTCCACTGCAAGACCAACTGAAATGCGGTCACTTAAACCACTACTAAAACAAAACCCATTATACTGATAATGTTTAATGTCCATCCAAGGAAAACAGTAGAGAGCCAAGCTGAGCTCTCACACAGAGCTTCTTCACTTGTGATAGTCTGAGCACACCCTCCCTCCTGTAGGGGAGGAGAATATAAAGCTGGCTGGGTACGACATGGGCAGAAAGTTTCTCTGTGCTCCTTTAGGAGAGTATCAGTGAATTTATGGGCTATTGAATAGGAAGTAAAGTTTTCTGCAACAGACGTTATGTTTCAGTGTTTCATGCATCTTCAGTGATGACTACAATTGTTTTCCCCTCTAAACAAATTAGATCTCCATTTGCCAGTAACGACTGCATCACTTAATATCACAAAGGAACTGCCTGGTGCACTTATTAATAATTGAAAACTTTGAAGAAATCTGTGAAACATCTTCAATCAAAGCTAGTAAATCTCTAAAATATTCTTTTTCCTGAATAAATTTGCCTTTTGTTCTTTTATTCATTTTAGATAATAGGCTACATTTTAAATAATGGCACTAAGACAAGCACAAGCTGAAAAAAGAGTTGAGGAATATCTAAAATCAGAAGTGGTTTCAACATTTAAAAAAAGCGCAAGAATTAAGAGGCAATATTCATCTGTTTCCTTCTTGCAAATGTGTTGCATTTCTATTTCAGTCTGTGTCCCATTTCCTGATATCTTACACTGATTAAGAAAATGTACCCACTTAATATCTGTCCTTGTTCTGCATAAACATCAAGAAAATCCTTCAATAATCAGTTTTTAATCAGTAAAGTCCCTCAAATCAAGACTCCTATTGCTACACAATTGGACTTTGCAGAACTACTAAATGACCAAAAAGGGAACAAAAAAATACACAAAACTTTTTGATCAGAGCTAATAAAAATCTTGAATACCTTTTGCCAATTAAAGTCTCAAGTTGTAGTTATCCTACTCAGTAACCTTTACTACCCAAGAACAAGGGCAGAAAGATACATGCAAAATTACCCTCATCCGCAAAGATTTTTTTGGTGTGCTATAACGGTCTGTGTTTCCATCAGCATGCAAAGGTTGTATGACAGGTACTGATGAAAGCTCCAAGACCTGCAATCTTGTCCACAGGACATGGAGAGAGGGAAGAGCAGCAGTCAAGTGTCTGTCCATCCCAGCAGATCTCACCAGGGGATGATGGCTGGAGCCTGGCAAAAGGCAGGTCATTCTTCACCTCCCTCCAGGGAAGGAGAATTTATTTTTAAAGGGTTTGTTTTGTTGGAGGGGGGGGGTTGGAAAAAAACAAAACAACCACCATGCATTTCTCTACCATCTTTCATGCAAAGGTCTCCTCACCTTTTCCAAACAAACCTCACTGCACTTGCACAGCAAGTGGCAGTATTTCACATCCCAAGCAACTTTTGCCAGTGGCTTGCATCAGAAATCCACAGCCACACTATGGGTTTTTCTCTAGGCCTTAAAGTCCTCAGAAGCTCTGATAATAACTCAAAGGACAGTATTTCCTTCACCCCAGGAGGAGGATGAGGCACCTCTATGTGGTTCCCACTAGCCAGGTCTCTTACCTGCCCATAGAAAGTATAAGCAGCCAGGAGCCTTTAGCCTCCTTTCCCTCCTGAGCCTTTCCCAGCAGCCATCCTTAGTCTCCTTTGACATTGTTTAATTCCGTAACTTCAGTCCTTCCTCCTCCAGAAGTGGCCAGCAATGGCCCACCAGGGCCTGTGCAGGGACCCCCTGCCCCATGGCGAGTGCCCAGGGGCCCAGCCACAGCACTCCATTCTGGGAAAACAAGGTGAAGTAGTTGAAGTATTTAGAGGATGATGGCAAATGAGATAGAGATGGGCCAGCTCAGACCAAGACCTGGGCTTTACCAGCTAACCACAGGCAGCATTTGCTTGGCCACCCACACACAGGCCAGATCCATCAGCCATAATTAACTGGTCACTTGTGCTGCATAACTCATTAGCCTGGCAGGTGCCCTGACAGCCCCCCCATGGCATCCCATAGCCCAGTGCCAACCTGAGGAGCTGCCTGTAAAATTAAACCATACTGAATTCACTGAACCAATACACAAGACAATAGCAGACTTTTTTCTTCCATCTTTGACCAGACTTGGTAACTTTACAAAGATATTTAATCTGCTTTTATGGATTTTCTGACTTTACATGATTTTTGAGTACACCTCTATTTCATGTTTTAAACAATGTTCAAAGCCGTCTGTGCCACTGGCAAAAAGCTAGGTCAAGCAACAACAGTCTGTGACACCTGCGTAAAGTTAACAGCAATCAAAAAGACTTATATATATATATACATGTGCATATGTGCATAGAGCAGAGGTTCCCAAGCTTTCATTTTATTATTATTAGGAGCAGTGGTTATTCCCAGCTCTGTATCAGAGGCAGCAGGTCTGCTGTTGGTACACCAAGGTAAGAGCTACTAAAGCTCTTGAGACGGCAACTAGAGAGTCTAGCCAAGAGGTTTCTTAAAAAAAAAACAAACCCAAACCAAAAAAGCCCCAAACAAACAAAAAAACCCCAAACAATACCCCCCAACACATACACTTTCATCTACTTGGTTCAAACAATGCACACACATTCCCATTTCTTGTCTAGTCTCCTGTGTTAATTTTTACCTCCTAGAACAAGTAGAATGGTTCCTTTTCCAGCGAACAAGTCTGCTCTAGCAGACTGACTCCAACCGTACGATGGGCAGAGCAAAGGCTTCCACCAAGCACACCCCTGCTGTTAGCACAGTTCATCAGGTAGCTACTAGGAAACAAAAATAATTCTGTGACAGAAGCTGTTTGTCTTAGCAAGTCTTTGGCTGTTGTGGGCACGCATGATATGGTATCTCACCCACATTTGTGACAATGAAGTCAATTGATTCTCACATTTGCCGTTCCTTCCGAGTTACAAAGCTGTGATTTGAATTTCAGTGCAGACTGCTTGCAGAAGAAGCCTATATAAAACTTCAGTCCTTTTTAGTATATAAAAAGTATTTAACTTTTCAGCCAGTTCTAACAAAGTATTTGTTTTCTGTGAGAGCAGAGAGGTACCCTTAACCTGGTTTAAAGCTGCCATTACAGAAACCTGCATTCATTGTTGATAATACACCTATTGAATGTGCATCTATTTAAGAACTCTCTGTCAAATTTTTATTCAAGGGGCCTCATTGAAGAAAAGCAGCAGAATTCTGGCAATAAGTACAATCTATGCATTTAGCAATTTATAATGCTTCAGTAAGCTTTTGAACATTTACTATCTGAAAGTGCAGACAACAGGAAAAGTAATTCAATAGAAACATATGTTGAACCAACATGTTTAGAGAAATGAATCCCAGTGTTTAGAAATGAGAGAAGTTAATTCCAGTCTAGTTCCAGTATTTTAAAAATGCTGCTTGCAATAGAAATGTGCTCACTTATTACTTTAAAAAATTAGAATAGGCTAAAACAAAATATTCTAATATAACCTCAATGCTATTACTACTTTTAACCCAATGGTTTTGAATAATTATCTTTTTCTAGTCCAAATGCTGTCTCCCTCACTGCTACCACATTTAAATAGGCCACTATTGAGAAAACAAACAGAAAACAGAAAAATGAGCTGCCCTAGCACTCTTACCAATGGGATGCTAACGCCAGCACTCAAAGGAGAAACTGTCAAAAAGAACAGCCATAACAGAGAATTTCTTTCTTACATATTTTTATTGTATTGGGGTTTCTTACATTCTTTGATGGAATTTTTATGCAATTATTATGCCACAATCTACAATACACAATGAAAATGGAAACCCGTCATTTACCACTTACATTTCTATGTTAATTTTTGTTTTCTACCTCTGCATATACTGTGGCATAAGTGCATTTATCATATTTCATGCAGTACTGACCTGCCTTCTGCAAACTGAGAATACAATAAACAGTGCCAGCACTATTTAGCTGCACTCAATGCTTGCCACAGAAACAAGCATTCATAAAAGCATTAAAATACTTTGGATGATGGTTACTGCCTATCAGCTTAATGTTTTGAGCTATAGAAACAGTCAGGAGACAGTATTTGCTGCTGTCAACTGCAGTACTTTCCACATTCAATAGGTTTGAAAAGACTGAATTATCTTCAATGTTTCAACGAGAGAAAAAGCCCAAGGCAACCAGCCTGATTTAAAAGGATGCTACCGAGTTTCACGAACATGAGACTAAGTTTGGTTCTGGATCCCCTGGTAAGTACCTTACCACATCAATTTTATGCTCTGACAGATTTTTTTTTTTCCACCATCATGTTGTCTCCAGGCCAAATAAAGGGACAGCATAAGGCACGCATCCCTTTTTGGTAACCTGCTTGGACAAGTAGTACCTGATCATAGCTAGAAGTTTTGAACACAGCTTTTTATTTTGACAAGACAAGAAGCTCTCCAGCATCACCTAACTCTCTGAATCAGGCATAAACTGTCAAGCCTTATTACGTCACAGCCAATACAGCAGCAGCGGGGTAAAACTTACTGCCAAGTACACAAGTATGTCCCAGGAGCACACTCAGGACAGGGGATGGGGGTGAAGTGTCATCTGTGTGTTTTCCAGTCACTTCTCAGGATGTATCAGAGTGGCTGCTCAGCAGACCTAGCGCAACTCCCCAGGCACTGCAGGGGCACAGGGCCCTTCTGCAGCTAGTTACTGCTTCCCGCTTCGACATAGGCATCGCCATTCCTCTGCGTCCTACCACACCACTTACTGTGTTAATTGAGCAGTTCCCTCTGCCAGCCAGCAGAAAGAAGGGAAGAAGTCTCCTGCCACTTCACAGTCTAGTGTTGCAGAAACCCGCAGTCACAAGGTTCACCCAGACCCAAGCTCTCCTGGGGCAGAGGGAACAGGACTTCTGACAACACCAGTTCTTGTATTAAGAGGGGAGAGGAAAGCGATGCCCACCTGCCTTCCAGCACTGTGGAGGAAGCACAAGCAGTGGCACTCTGAGACCACCCTGCTGTGCCGTGCCTCCCAGGCAGCCAAGCACTACCTCCCGGGAAGAGAAACAACCCCTGCTGTCCTCTCCCTCCAGCACCTGCTGTGCATCAGCTGCCTTACACAGAGCCAGCTCTTCAGGAGGTTCACTTTTATGTCTGTACTGAAAGTACATGGCAATTGATATCCTAATTGACAAGTAAGCACAAGGGGGGGGAAAGAAAAAATTGACAAAAATCAATTACTACTTGTACAAAACCACAGCATGTGCCTTTGGTCAATCAGCAACTGTTGCTTGCTCAAATTCCTCTTAACATAAAAAAGGGTAACTAAATCAGGAATTGCCACTTCAGAGTTGAATTAATATCAGCATGGAGACGCAAGGCAGGGATTAGCACTGGACAAAGCAGAGAACCCGCTCCTTGTTGCACAAACACAGATTTCTCATCCAAACACCATCTTTTTATAGGTGCTACCAGGTCAAAGAAAAGCAGATCCTAGTAGTTTGGTGAGGGAGTGTTCAGCCAAAACGAGGATGTTCACAGGACCTCACAGTTCCCTAATACCACAGAGCACCAAAGCAGGCAGCCCAGGGAATGTGAGCAACTGGTGCTGTCACCTCTTACTTGTGAAGTCATTTGATGCTGAATTCTCCTGCTGATCACCCACTGCTCCATCAGCTGTGCTCTTGTGTAGACATCTTCCCTCCCCAGCTACCCCCAACAAACCTTTTCATGGTCCCTTTTATTTCTGCCTTCATCGCCCTCCTCCAGCTTATACCTAAGTACTCCACACCACTTTTGTTGTCACCCATAGTTTAGCAACTTTGTAATCTGACCCCCTATCTCCAGCCTCCTCCTCACATCACTAGGCTACCTTACCATCTCCTTCCAACAACCACAGCCAGTACACTTCTCCACCAAAGTCATCTATCAAGTCTTTGCTTTTTGGTTTCATTACTCCTCTCCAATATATCTAGAAATAACTGTCAACCATTTTCCTTGTAACAATGCACCTTGTTTACATAGTGGCTCACAAACATACTCTTCTTTTTCAGGGATGTGTGTAACTATCATGCTGTCCATGCCTGCTCTACTTACAGTAATTAGTGCCCACAGACTGAGGTTGGAGCCTCACTGAGCTAGCACTGCATCCTTGGACAGGAGACTCTTCTTGTGCCAGAGAGGTCCCAATCTAAACAGACAAGTGACAAAAAATGGTGGAAGGTAAGTTGGAATTTTTTTTTTTTTTCCTTACAAACTGGGGAGCAAGGTGCAGATTAATGAAGTCAGCTGCTGGATCATTTTATCTGGTAAAGCAAAAGTACGTAATTTCCAGTATTTTTCCCACTTTTATCTCCTCTTTCAGATGCAGTGATTTGAGAGACTACTAGTCAGAGATGAGTCCGTGCCCTGCAGTCAGAATGTCTTTCCCTCAAAGGCCTCCAGGTTGAAAGCTGTATCCAAGAACCTTCTGAGTGACACAAGATGCGTGTTCTTGTTGCCTGTGGCAGCTGCAGCAGCGGGCTCTCGGCCAACATACCTTTGTGACAAAAAGAATCAGGCAGACAAACGAGGTGAGAAGAGAGACTATTCTGACACTAACAAGCATGAGAACATGCTGCTAAATGCATTCAAGTCAGCTTGGCAGATTTGGACATTTAATCATCAATCTTTCTTAAATAAAAATCAATCTAAGTTGCACCATCAGTTATACCTTCTGGTCAGCTTCCCCCTCTTTTCCCCCCTCTCATCAATATTAAGCTGTGTCTCCTCCCCCATCCCTCCCAGGGCAGCCAGCTACACTGTCTCATAATTAGGTAACTTGCTTTTGGCTATCAAGAATCTCATTCCTCCAACAGCTGCATGGGCAGATCCAAGAGTCAATTATCTAAAATAAATGCAAAGGTACCTGGACTGAGCTCTTACAACAATTGTTTCCTCCAGAAACCTAATATTTGGAGCGAAATTCTTAAAAAAAGACAGAATCTTAGACAACAAGAGAGAAAAATCCAGGACAGCTAAGTGCTGTGCTAAGTGACAATAAATACAGAGCTAGCTGCTACTGATTTTCTTTTAGAACTACAAGAAGGAGTAGGATATGCATGATGCATTTGAGATAGTCATCTAGACTTTTCCCTCTTTCACCCAAGAACCCAAACTCAGAGGTTTTGATTTGTGAAGAACCTGACTTCCCCAGAAATAACATCCTCAAATCAAAAACAAATTTAAAAGCAAAACAAAAACAAAACAAAACAAAACAAAATCGGG
>JAVJGG010000094.1:12187663-12212082 GCA_035590195.1 Aviceda cuculoides | reverse complement strand
ACCCCCACTCCCCCCAGTTTATATACTGGGCATGACATCACATGGTATGGAATATCCCTTTGACGAGTCTGGGTCAGCTGGCCTGGCTGTGTTCTCTCCCAACTTCTTGTGCCTCTCCAGCCTTCTTGCTGGCTGGGCATGAGAAGCTGAAAAATCCTTGACTTAGTCTATACGCTACTTTGCAACAACTGAAAACATCAGTGTGTTATCAACATTCTTCTCATACTGAATCCAAAACATAAAACTATACCAGCTACTAGGAAGACAATTAACTCTATCCCAGCTGATACCAGGACAGTCTGGTATACTCTTGATGCATTCCTTCTCCACAAGGCCATGAAGGATTAGATAATGTCTTGTAAGATGCAAGTGCTATAAAAATGCTATCGCCATCCTTTCTGGCAAGTGATATCTGTTTAAAAGCATAGGAATCCCTTGGTGAAAGTCTCACCAAGGATCCTGTCTTCTGAGGATCAGGGAGCTCACCTGCTCAAGCCTGGTTACAGCTACTTGTTTCTCCAGGTCTTGATTCTTTCTCTCTTTCACAAGATCATAGTATACTTTTCCTGTGCAGAAAATCACTCGCTTGACCTCATGTGGTGCATGAGCTGCCAGCCCATTCTCAGGAATCACACGTTGGAAAGTGGTACCTAGTTAGAGCACAGATTAGAAAAGTGATCTCAGTGGAATTGCCATTGTAATAAAGCAGCCCAGGAAACAGTCCTTAACTGAGCAAGCAGCAGGTTGCAATGGTCACAGGGTTCTGCTGCCTCTCTACTCCTACTTTTCAGACCAGTAATTCTGCTGAAGTGATAAGCAGTTTAGTTTCAAGAAGTTAAAAGACTGTCAATAAATCCACTCTTCCACACTTAATAGACAGAAACATATTAACAGTGGATTCTTTTTTAGCTTTGTGTTGCGCATTACACCTTCAATTTTAAATTGATTGGATAGCTCACCTTTACCTCCCTTTTTTTTTTTCAGAGAATTACCTGAAATATTGTTTCTTCTTTCCAAGATGATCTCAACCACATAACATTAATATAGGTTTAGAACATTTTAGAACATTTTTATATAAAAGCATAACACATATTCATAATGCAACTAAATCTGGCAACTGCAGAAATATTTACACAAGCACACACATTACTGCCATATATTTATGTGATTTAAATTTCTGTTTGAGAGCTAAAACAGTGTTAGCCAAAGGAAGAATTAGCATAGTACTGAGCCATATGTTTAAGTGGTAAGATACAATTTCAGATGCATATCCTCACTGCTAGATATCTTTTCCCCTGTGATATCATCTCCCAGGAGAACAATTTGCTTGGGATACATGAAACTGGAAGAGGGACTTGATGGTCTAAAAGATCCTTTCCTTTGCTCTCTTATATGATTGATTAGAACTATTCCCACATTAACCAACTGCAAGGTAGCAGACAGTGGCATGACCTCCCAGTCTGAATCAGCACACCCACTTACCAGGAGAATAAGCTCCTGTTTGAACCATTTATCTTGGGAGGAGAAAAGCAGCAGCACAAACATATGAAAGAGGGACTGATTTATGTCAGAATTATCCTGTCTCACTGAACAGCAGAATTCTTCATTAAAAAAGACTGAATCTGCTCTTCATTGGGTCAGCTAGAGTCAGTCTTCCTCTCCTTCTCAGCTTTCCGTTAAAAATAGAGCAAAAAGAGTTAGCTGAGAGTCAGCAATACTTTACTACTTGCTGTCCTGTTCAGCAGAAACATGAAAGTATGTCAGAATTCAATGTTAATTAGGAATTTGGCCACTGTTGAGTATTAGCCTGAAGTAGAGGGGACTCCCAAGACAAAGTGACAAATTTCGATCTCCACAGAATTTCTAATCTGACTAATTCAACAAAGCTTTTAAACTATAATCAAAACCAGCAAATGCCTTTGCTTGAGAAGTAAACTTTACTCACCTACAAAAAGGAGATAATGCAATATTTAAGCATGTTTATATACTGTAACTTGCTTTTTTAAAAAAAACAAGCAGTTAGTCTTTGGTGAAAGCAGTCAAGACACCCACTAGAACTGGAGTAAGACCACCACACCTATCCTCTCCACACCTCTCACTCTGAACGATCACTTTAATCACTCACTCACTCCATTTCACTACATTTCCTCATGCCACTCTAACATGTTCTAACCAGTGCACGGCAAGACAAATCCCTCCAGTTCTTGGTATTACCTCTGCAGTTGCTACACATCTCTTGGTGCTGACGGCATGCCAACAACAGCTAGAGTGGTAGCCTACAGCTCTGAACTCACTGATCTCAGTTTAGATCACTGGCGTGACATGGCAGCCCCAGAGCTGAGCATTGTAAGAAGAAATAGGCCCCTCATTCTTCCAAATGGGCACAGTGTGATTACAACCTATCCCTCACGTCTGGGGGAGGAGGGGCAGTACAAAGAACAAGTCAATTTTTATATGAAGAGAAAAAGAGCAGAGGGACCTAACAGCCTGTTGAGAGGAATATCCCTGCAGAGAGGGGAATGCACTTTCCACTGCCTTTAAGATTAATGGTTGATTACAAAAGAAGCCTGTTAAAATTAAGAATCTGTACTTGAAAGCAGACTTTTCAGCAAAAATCCATGCTAGATCTCACTACAACAGCTCCACAGAAATTATGCCAAAGGAGAAGGCAAACTCTCCAGAGCAGATTCTCTTCTTCACAGTCTGACATGCGACTTGGTATAGCTCATTATTTGTCCATAATACTTTGAGGTGACCTACCAGACACCATTTCATCAAAACTGGATTTAGCTTCTGGATGCCTCAGCAGTGACTTAGGTGTCAAAATAATCAGCTGTAAGACAGAAATATTTCCAACACTCAGAAACTGCTTTATCTACATTATTACATGCAACATTTGTAACACTTTTCATACAAAAACCACAAACTGTATATGCTATAGATCAAATTAATGTGAATAGCAAACACAGTAAATTATTTTTTCCTGTTTTGAAAGCCTACGAAGTTACAAATTTATTCAAAAGATTTGGGTACTCCACTCCCTTTAAAGGTTCTCAAAAACCATTGCTTAGGCTTCTTTTTTGAGAACAAAATGAAATCACAGGCTATGAACCAGTAATACATTCAACAGTTTTATCTTAGGTTTTTGAAGTTCCAGCAATTAGACACGCAGATTATAGTTATGCAACCTGTTAGGTACATAGTGTCTTGACAAACTCATCTGAAGGTCTGCACAGCTAGAAGGAAATAAAGCTGAAAATTAAGTTTTACTAAGTCAGAACTGAGTTTCATTCCATCAGATCAGCGATTTCGACCTGTGTTCAATTAAGGTTTTTCACCCATGATTCTTGCTGTTTTCAGCAGTATGTCATACACAAAGAAAGACCCCTCTTTATGTGAGGGTTAATATACCTAGAATAATCAAGTACATTACAGTAACTTTACCGGTTTTCTGAATGGCAGCAAGATCTGTCTTCTGAGGACGTGAAAGTAATTGGCTGGAGTTGAACAATTCACCACAATCCAGTTGCATTCATACAGCTGGGAGACTTCAAACTGCTCACTGAACTCCTGAGAGAGACATTAAAGGCATTAGAAAAACATCTAAAAGATCAGAAAAAAAGGCTTGAAAGCCATCCTTCTATTTCTGACTCTTAGCAACTCCCTTCCTCAAAAAACTTAATTAGCAGATCTCTGCTGAGATTATATTATTAGCTAGGGAAGCATCCCTACAAATCATTTTCTTCTGTTTCTACTTCTTCCCAAAAATGTATGCAAATAAATGCAAAAAGCTTCCATTAATTTTGGCAAGCTGGGAAGTCCAGGCTGAGGTCCAGGTGAGGAGGACTAGGACTTCAGTAGGTGGAAGACAAAATAGAACTCCTTTGAAAGAATCTTAAAACTATAACTCATTTTTTGAGCATACAGTTAACTCTCTCTCCCCCCCATTTTTGGTAGGTGTCCTGTCCTCTTATACTGTATTTTAATACATAAAATTAATATGTTTTATATTTATGTATTTTACAAATACGGGGGGGTATCCATATCTACGTACATATATATTAGGTAAGCATATATATAGTTATAGGTACAATAATCTCATTACAGATTGGTACAGCACCTAACATGATTTCCTGGACCATGGTTTGAGCTCCTACCTTCTATGATAAAATTTCTAACTTGCTTATTGCGTGCAATTGACAGTGCTTAAATATTGCCAATCAAACAGGTATTTATTCTGTCAGTACACTGGCAAAAATCACTTTTAGATGAGGAGGAACATGGCTTTGGAACTATCATGGCCCCAAGGGTAACAAACTCAGGGCCAAAACTGAAACATCCATTTTATTCTGCCTTTTTTTAATTGGTGGGCTTTTCGATTAATGTATAGCAGTGTTTCTTAGGAAATCTGCAGTGGGGAAGTGGATGCCCAGTATCCTGTAGAGCTATGTACTTTATCTGTAGAAATGAATGACCAACGTATGAAGGTATTAGCTGAATCAAATTTAGAAGTTGCTTATTTTCATGTTCCCAGCAGTACTATTTAGCTCTACTGCAAAAAAGCCAGGTGTAGTCTCACTTGGCCTCCTTCAGAAATTAGCTAGAGACACCTATTTGCAGTATGCACAGCAATATAAACAAGCAGAATCACTGGCCCTGAGGAACAGCCATAAAAAGATCATACTGCCAGAGATTAATTGTATATGCCCTCAGCTTTGCAATGAAGCAGCACATACTGTGTACTTCCATTACTTTTACTGGGATCAAGTTAATGTTACACCAAGGCCTGAAGCTAAATCTTGCCCCACTATACCTAGCTAAAAGGATGCTTCTTAAAAAAAAAAAAAAAAAAAAAAAAAAAAAATATCTCCAAGATGGGAAAAGCAAAAAAAAGGACATGGCCTTCGACAAATCTACTTACTGGATAAGCATCAGAATCATCATTGCTCATCTGCAGAAACCTCTCAGGCCTGGCTGATGAATGCTCTGGACCCTGGTAAAGGTATCATTTAAAACAACATTAAAAAGCCAAATCAGCAGTTAGACACCAGTCTAGGTCATGCACTGCGTAAGTACCTCCTGTCACCCTGGCAGCTCTGCACCAGGCTGCACCTGCCCCCCCCAGCCAAAGGCATCAACGGCAGCAGCAGTAGGAAGAGAGGACACACTGCAGGACTGGAATTCTTTGTCTTCCATAAACTGTTTTCATAGGAGAAGATTAGGTTTCACATGGATTTCCAATGATTTTACCAGCTGCAAGTAATTTCTAGCCTCTGTATAGCTGCACAATGAAGACCAGTGAAAGGGCAGTGGGTCCGTGGGGGCATGAGAACAACCTTGCTTTTGCAGGGCAAAAAGGAGCAGAAGGAATGTCAGGAAGCGAAACACCACATGCATCAGTGTACTGCAGTGACTCACACTTCTTTGGGCTGAATTACAGTTGCATGCTGAACAGAAGCAAACACAAAAAGTTAACTGCTGACTTATCTTTGCTATATTAGCAACAAAAGCAGACTCAGGATCTCTCTCCTACCATTGCTCACTGTTCAGTACCAGACAAAATAGCCTAGATGAATGCTTCAGCTAAAATGGATCAAAATACATGTACACATTATCTGCCAAACTAACCTACGATTAATTTCTGCCTTCTCAGGAAGTATTTTACATTCTGTCAAAGCACTGAACACTCACATCCACTGCCTCACTAGCAGTACCCAAGGTAATTTCTTTTAGTGCACAAATATTGTTAGATCCATTTTACACTAGCAAAACATGCATGCTGGCCATGGACTGTATCAGGAATAAGGAGGGTAACAGAATCTGTTACCTTCCCTCTCGTGTCCTTGTTTATAAAGGATGAGAGAAAGCTGGGAAGAGTACGAGAATGCAGTGTGCTTTTTTATTTATTGCTAATGCTGGCAGCCTTTGTTTGTTCAAGTGACAGTTACTGTTAGGAAGGACTTTCATTTTGGAGACAGCTGCAAAGTACTTTAACCTGAAGTTATAAACTATTACAGCTCACAAATCTCTCCATGACTCCTAAGCTAACAATGTTCATAAAGAGCTTTTTTCTTTATATGGCTGTCTCTCATCATAACTTCCTCTGTTGAAACCTTAACATACGATCTCCAAAATCACTCATTTTTTTGACAGCTAGGAGTCCACCTTGATTCAACACATCATCCTCCCTGATTTCAAGTGCAGGATTCACTCTACTCTATAGACTAAGAGAATTCAAAGGAAAAAAACCACTCCACTGGCAAAAAAGGAGTAACAAAAACAGCCAAGAGCTGTGCCTTGCATAACTACTCTTTTGAAGTCTGTCTCCACTTTTGAGGCACCAAATAATCTGGTCATAGATGGGTAAGGGCTTGAGAACAAGAAGCAAAGTCACGCAAAACTATGGTGCATAGTAACAGTCCAATATTGCAATACCTCTGCTGTATACAACTATTTGCTGTAAATCAAATCCTACGCTAAGTACAACCTACACATGCACAAACATAGTGCTTCACAAGCACACTGATTTCAGTATGCTGGAAACAGAGATGTTACTAGCAAACAATTAAAGGAGAGACACGTGAGGCTTCCCTCATACACACATATGCTGCCCCAGCAACAACCTCCATCCAGAGCCTCAATGTTCACATCCATCTTTGATTTCTCTGCTGACACCGCCAGTCACATTGCCAACAACTGCTGTGTGGGATGGCATAGGGTTTACTGTGACCATCTACCCTGTGAGACCTATACTGAATCCTTTACTTACTTTCAGATGAGTCCCCAAGGAGCCATTAGGCAGCAGAGTCTTTCAATCACAGCCAACTTGCCTGTGAATGCATGACCTAAAGGTGATGGGATCCATATCCCATTATGAATCCGTCCCCAAATCATTCTGTCCCCAACACTGTAGTTATAGAGAGAATAACACTTCTGTAATGGAAAGCTCCACTGGGAAGATAACAGATTTCAACAGCCTGGTGGGATTCTTCAATATTACAAAAACACCTGACACTAGTAGCAAAATAAGCGTGTTTCAGAAGATCTGGGCAAATCTTAGCTGCCAAGTGGCTAAGAGAAAAGAAAGATTAACTGTATTTTAAGTAGCAGAGAACGAGCTCCCTTCAGCTGAGTGCTTCCCCGCAGAGGATCACACCTCCTGCTGAGGGCACATTCAGGCTGTCTCTCGGGATTCATTTAAAAAAAATTAATTTATCAAAACTCTTGTGAACAGCGTCAGACCCTTTATTCTTTACACACAAATGGGTATGGAAAGCCATTCATAAGATATGAATGCACCCCAGTATATCAGGACAGGATTACAATTGAATGGAAATAAACTGAACTGTTTGTGAGAATAGAAATGACGCAGTTTGTAGTGAAAGGGTCTAGAGCATTTATACAGGTGGAGATTGCCACTGTGGCACATACTATGCTTTTCTTAATAGAAAACTAGAAACATACATGCATCGATTCATCAATGTTGATGCACTTGAAAAGGAGAAAATCAACATAGCCCGACATGATGTTCATGTAACTTTTAAAAATAATTTAAAAGATTTGAAGAACAATTCCACTGCTGCTATGAACTTCATACATGATATACAGAGCGTGCCCATGCCCTTTCCCTTTAAGACACTGTCTAGTTCTTCCTACTAGCCACCAAAGAAAACAGTCAACAGCTAGTGGAAACATTTTCCTTTTCAGAAATAGGGAAATTTCTTATTATATCAAACTTACTCAATGTCAGTGACTTTTGAAGAAGTTTTAAAGCTGTTTCATATCATTTCATTGCAAGAGAAGTTAGTGCAGAGTTTACACAGACATAGTTCATGCAAAATAAAACCAAACAAGTACTGCTAGACACTAATGATTTCTTTCTTATTGTACACTAAGAATCCAGCTTTCTAGGGAAAGAAGGCAGTGTCTTAGGGAAAGATAGAAAGATACAGAAAAAAAGAGAAAGAAAAAAGAAAAGAATGGGGAAAAAGTGGTATGTGCCACTAAGAAAGACACACAGCTAAGAGCTCAAATATTTCTCAGGTTTTTCTGGTTCTCACCAGTCAATCTATCCACATTCTTTTCTGTAGCACTGAAGCAGTCCAACATGCTGAACAGTGCCTTCCTCCCCCCGGCTTTCTATCACCACTGGATCCCCAAGACACCTTTAGCTTTTACAGCCGCAGAGGAAGGCACAGTAGGCAGCATCTCCCTGCCGCACACGCCAGCCAGCAGCTCTCACCATTCCTTCCATTCCATGTGGCAAGAGCAGGACAATCCCATTGTGACGAACCCACTTGGCCTGGCCGGAGCTGATGAACTGGTCTATTATACACTGCGCTGTGTTGTGGAAGTCTCCAAACTGGGCCTCCCAGCACACCAGGGCATTGGGACTCGCCATAGCAAAGCCAAGTTCAAAACCTGAGAACCAAACAAGTAGGAGAATTAGAAAAGAAACAGACTTGCTGAGAATTCTGTTCATTTCTCATAAAAAACCAAAAAAACCCAAACAAAAAACCCAACCAAAACCCCACCAAAACAAAAACCCAAAACGAGAGCATGAACTGGATTTCTGTGGCCCTGTTATAAATCATGCAGTTTTCAGTAATACCATTTCCACCAGAAAGATTAACAAATAACATTTTTCCAATCCTGACTCCGATCCTTCAAACTTTTCCTCAAACATTTAAATATCATAGGAGTTTCTAAATGAACAACTAAAACCCCTCGCTCAGCTCAGACTTCTGTGCAACGTTTTCCCAAGAGCTCACTGAGGTAGATACCATTTTTTCCTGTAAAAATCCACTTACAGACCATTACTAATTCAAGAAGCTACTTGTTAATTTTATTACTTGCACAGCCCTGCACAACATTGTCAGGTTTTTTTTCCCCCCTCTCATATGCAGGCCCTGAACAAAATCATTGGTGACATCAATTTTCAGTCTATAGGCAGGATCATAGCCTTTGGATCTTCAAAAAAGCTTGAACATAAATAGGTGCATGTGAGACATGTCTGGGACTTGGGTAAACAATCCTTTCTTTGGCAGGGCTAAGGACCCTTTAGGTCTTCTGCCTCAGTGGCAGAAAGGAGACCAGAAGTGCTCTTCACAGGGAGGACATCACTACTTCAGTTAATGAAAACAGAAAGAGGTAACCTCCTCCCTCTCCACTCTGTATCAAAGATTTCAGGTGGTTTACAGTAGCAGTTAAGTGCAGAAATTTCCCTCAACTTGTGCTGTTTGAACAGTAAATTAATCAGAGCAGAGCAGAAGGGCCATGCATTCGCACCCCCTCAGCCACGTTGGGTTAAGGCAGCAGGACAAATGAACTGCAGCAGCCTGGCCGACAGCAGCTCGGCTGTTTTGCACAGAGCAAGCCAGGCGGCTCGTTGTCTGCTCTTAAAACTTGTCAAGGCCCAAACATAACTGAAGGCTCTCCACAGGCTCCATGAATATCTCTTAAAGGCAGAAATAAATTATTGCTCTCACTGAGAGACCTGCTGCAGTACGATAAAGCCCCAGCTCTACAACAGGACCTGGGGAGATGACTGGCAAAGAGAGAAAAGAAACTTAAACTGCTACTGCAGTATTTAGTAAACTACAGTAAACTGTTGAAAAGCCATGATAAAACCCAGAGTCATTGGAACTACAGTTACTGACTCTGATCAAACCCACTATACAACTCTTCTAATTAGAAAAGTTTCAGGAACTTCAAAAAAACTCAGGCTTCCTGGAAGAGACAAGCTTACCATCTTGACATTCTCCACCCACAGAAGGCTACTGCTAAGGGGTCACCAGCAAGTGATAGCTGACATCTCTCATACACTTATGTTTGTGAGTTATATAGCCTGGTGACTTGAGGCTGCAGTCCCTCTAGGAGAGCCTCCCTTTGTGGAATTCAGTGGGTAAGAGAACTACTTCGAAGGGAACTAAAATACCAAAAAACTATATAAGCAATAGTAGAAAAATACTTAAAATACCTTTAAGATGGCCTGGCATTCCAGGCATTAAAGAAATTTAATATATTATGAGATAGAAGAGAACATGTGGTACATACAGCATATGAGTTACTTTAATGTTACCAGTGCAAGGTAATTGACTTGGCTAAGGAGGAAGATTTCAGGATCAAGTCAAACCTATTCAAATCGTCTTTGTCCTTTTTCAGTTTTGTTCAACTTTTACTTTATGTTCACTATCAGAGAGATACTCAGAGATCTAAGCCAAGATTGAGGCCTTCATGTGCTGGATGCCACAAACATACACAAGTAGCTCCTGCCCTGAAAGTTTTACTGTCAAAAGTGGAAACCAGAAAAAGAAAAAGAAAAGAAAAAAAGAGAGTGAAGGACAAGCATTTCCACTTTGCAAAACTGAGAACTAATGAACATGTGGTTACAGGAAGTTTAAACTAACATGTCCAGTTCCACAAGGAAAACCCTGAACAAAACTAGTTGAGATTAGTCACGTATCAAATAACTGCCTCCGTAACATGAACTACAAGAACATCCTCCCAACACTTGACATGAAGGTTTGACAGGTCATCTATGCATGAAACTGAAATCGCTTTAGCTTAACATGATGACTACAGCTAAACTGGGACTACAGGATTTCTTTCTTCTGCTCCAGGAACAGACTCATCAGTATACAAACTTTCCTGGAAGGTTAACAGAGGGACAACTGCAGGACAAATTAACTGCATGAGAGAAAAAGCAACAAAAGCTTCAAGTGAAATTGTTTAATTCACACAGAAAACAGTTTTACATATTGTTTTTATAGCGTGTCTTCATATTCTACTCCTTGGTAATTCCAACCCAGCTTTTTGTTTACCATCTCCATGGCAAGAAATCTTTGAGTCACTTGGCTTCTGGACTGCTGAACTCTGAACAGTCCATCCATGACTCCAGCAGACGCTCATGTTCACACCAAAAGGCAACCAGTAAGTTAGAGGCCAGAAGGAGACTGATAAGTCAGACAGACAGCCTTTTTTTGTGAGTCACCATGACAGTGCATTACCAAAGAGGATGGCTTTTGCTGACCATTCCTTTGGCCTGACTGCCTGAACGGCCTTTCTTTCAGAACATTTTTTAAATCTCTGTCCTCCTTATTTGTGTGATTCTATTCTTCTATTCTTTTCAGCACAATGCAAACAGTGGAAAAATTTACACAACTCCTTCAACGTGTGTTCCCAAAGGTATCTGAAAAATAGATTTCCCTAGATAGGCTTGAATCCCATTCTAATTTTACACAAGCATTAAGAGACCATTTCCACTGATTGGGTGACATGGTTGAGAAAATATACAATATGTTCAAGACTTATTTGCGCATATGCCGCTCTCTGTAAGGATGGAGCAATCTAGCTTTTAGAGAAGAACAAACTGAGGTCTCGACTGCTTGGAGTTATCAATAATCACACAGTGCCTTTCAAAGAGTATGGACCTCTATGCATATTTAAAACATGGTCAGAACATGCAACATTCTGTTTCATATACCAAAATCACCCCTAAAATTCACATGGAAAAAAGAGTGTCATTTCTTATTTCCCATCTTGTTGCCCACTTTGTGCTAATAATCTTCACAAGGTGACAATGTCCTAGGTGAAGCTGCATTTAAAGGTGTGATCCTAACACAGATACCTTTTGCAAGCTTTCTGACAGCCATAAAAATATCTGGGAAAATATATCCAAATGTAATCTGTACATTTTTATTAACATTTTGAGATTAATTCCGCCAAGAATTTCTATTTCTATTCATACTATTTCATGGAACATGTGTCTGTGGTATACCCATCTTTGGTAGAACTCACTTTCCACCAGGCAAATGACAAGTTCCTAACATTAAAGCTATTCCACCAGCGATTATAGCAATTGCTAGGGAGTCTGTCAAGAATTACTACTCCTACCTGCATGTGGCGAAAAGAATTTAAAGAGCAAGATCTGAACTGCTAAATTAAAAAAAAAAAAATAATAAAAAAAAAATTATTGGTGGAAAGACATCCAGACAGATGCAAGGTGAACAACCCAGGAGAGGGTTAGGTGCTTCTCCTGAAAGGGCTTTTTTGGGACACCAGATGAGTCAAGGTCAGGGAAGGTGACCCAAGCTAGAAAGACTCCACAGTTCTAGAGATAGGACATGAACTGCAGGGGAGCAGGTTCCTACCCAGGCCCCTCATTAGGGCTCAACCTCAGACCAGAGTAAAGGGTTAAAAAAAAAGCAGCAAAGACCTTGCAAACTTTCATTGTTTGTGTCTGCAGAGACAAGAACTGAACATCTCCTCAGAACTGTGCAAATTTTGTGAGTTTAAAGGATTAACTCTTACACAGCTAGAAACACAGAGAACAGGTTTGAGCTGTGAGGAAATCCAGCGCCAAGACAACCAGGCTGCAAGAGGCAGCTTTCAAAGAACGACAGGTAAAGAATCTGCACACCCAAAGGGTGGCGTGGAGCCACCAGCCAGCTCCCAAAGAGCAGGCAGCCAGCCACTCAGGGCTCTGAGCACACCCGGGCACAGGGCACCAGGACCCAGCACAGCAGTTTGGTAAACTTCCAAACCGAGAGGAGAGAGGAAAGAAAAATACACAGCACTTGACTAAGGTTGCAAAACTAATGTTTTAATTGCTGAAGTTCATTAAGGTCCCTAGATGACAGGCATAGCAGAAATTCTTGTTCCTATTAGTCCAGTTCCTGCTGTGCTCCCTTACTATTCTTTCGTCACTCTGGCAGAGAAAGTGTTGTCAAGCAAAGTGGCAGCTTACACAGCATATTATGCTGTTTTTCCCCACAGCAGTTTTCATGACTGTCGTAAGAACTGTAGCTTTTCAATTAATATAAGTAAGGCTATAGCTTAATTCAATATGATTTCAAAATGACTTAAGGCATGAATGTTAACTCATGGTTATAGAGGGCTTATCAGTGCAGGGATTTAATGTCAGAATGAGGAAAGTTACAAAGACAGATTTGTGCTATGTTTAACAGAAAATCTAAGCACAGGGACTAACGGAGGGACACTCATCCTTTCACAAACCCAAACACAGCCCAGGAGAAAGTGAAGTTAATACCCACCTGGTGGCTGACTATTAAACAGAAAGACTGATGCCTTCTTAGAGCTCCATGCAGATGCCATGGAGAACCTGGTCCTTGGTTACTACAGTCTGTTCTACTTCCTAACACAATTTCTGACAGGTAATTGTATTTGCTACTCCTAACCTTAAAAATATGTTGTTCCGAATGAATAGTAATACTACATATTTCATCCTAGGAGTGTATTGCAAAAAAAGAAAGTTTAAATAAATACCTGTCCCCTTCCCTTTGTCTTTTGCTTTAGACATAACCCTTCCCCTTGAAAAAGCTGTACTCCAGGTCTCATGATTCAGGAATTTGCTGAACTACGTACTAGTTCCAAGTCTATCTTGCCTGGATGTTCCTTGGAAGTTCCCAGTACAGGATGCTACAGCCCAAGACCTCTCAAAGCCAGTACTGAACCTGACAGAGGGAATCATACCTGCTGGATGGAGAATCAACACTACACAAGACATTCTGAGGGTAGTAAAGAAAGACAGAAGATCCTTCCAAATATTTAAAAAATGCCAAAGAGGTAGCATGAAGTGCCTGTAAGTTACTTTTGCTTTTCTCCTCTATCTCAATCAGTAAACAAACTCAAACTTCTTTGCTTAAATGGCTTCATACAGCCATCACTTATACTCCCAGACATTCAGTTTCAGTAAAAGGGAAAATTTATAGCTAGATGAGTGGATGCACAACTAGATTGTAATAATCTGGATATAGCTAAAAATAGTAGACATAGGATGTCAAACAAAATTATGGGAGGTCGTTAAATACTCTGACTTAATGCCCCAGTAACACATACTCAATAGCTTCCTGTATACAAAATATAAGCAATTGTTTGACCTACGAGTTAACAAGACTGCCTTTGTTTTATTTCTAAATGAAATCAGTCTTGTCAGAGTATCATTTTAATGGAAGAGTTATACCCCAGGAGTTCCTAACCAGCTCAACAATAACTTGGTGCAAAGCTCACAGCTCCGAACAGATGTCAGCTCTTGGCTTATGCACCTGCCAAGGAAATAACCTGTAGTTTTATCATGCTGGGATGTTCAATCCATTTTTACTTAGCTCTGATGCACAGAAAGCAAGGGAATTCCCAAAATGCTTCCAAGGTGCTGCATGTTAACACAGTCATAAACTAAATTCTTAACACCTTTTTTTTTTTTCCCCCTTTACATCCTCTCACAACCCTCCCACCCCTCACCAAATACTTTGGGTCACTAATCCCAAACTGTTCCTTGTAACAGGTTTATATAGTAGAAATAGCAGTTAGAGAAAATAAAGCGTTGGTGGTTTTTGCTACTTCTGAAAAATCAACTGTGTACTGCAAGCGTTCACTTATTCTTCCATGTACTAAAAAGGAGACCTGGTGGTGTCAAACAGGTAACAATTCTAATTGCTTCTCTTTGACTGAGATGCTTAATTAGAAGAGACACGTTCACACACTGCTGCTTATCCCAACACTGTCTCTCTATGGATACAATACACAAGAGTAAACATGTTGGAAAAGGTTGATATGTAAAAGCTAGCAAGGGAGAGGAAACTTAATTACAAAATCACTTCAACATGGAAATATGGCATTTTTAGTTAAAAAAAAAATCATCACTTATCAACTATTTCTATCAATTTAACCTCCTTTACTGCTAAAAAACATCTCAGACATAAGGGATTTAAAGTTCTTAACGATTAAAAATATCAGTACTATTAGTTTTGAAGAAGCTGTCATCACATCTGCTGAAGCAGAATTGCACAGAAATCGTAGTCTTGTTTTCAGTGTATGAACAAACCTGTACTTTGTGCTATTGCTTGTATTCAATCAAAGTTATTAAATCAACTTCCACAGGTTGCCCAGAGAGGTTGTGGATGCCCCCTCCCTGGAAGTGTTCAAGGCCAGGCTGGATGGGGCTTTGGGCAACCTGGTCTAGTGGAAGGTGTCTCTGCCCTTGGCAGGGGGGATAGAACTACATGATCTTTAAGATGATCTTTTCAACCCAAACCTTTCCATGATTCTATGATTTCTGTTGCTGGGGAAGGTGGAAGAGCAATAGTGAGCAGGATGAGATCAAGAAAGAGAAAGAAAGAGAGCCCACTTAGTTAATTGTTTAAAGAACAGAATTGTAACAATAAGAATTGCCCTTCAGACCACATCAACACTAGGCTTCCTAGACCTACTGAGGTGTAAATTTTGGAACAAAATCAGATTTCAACCATATCTAGACATTTGTCACTTTCACTTTTGGATAGCTTTCTTGAATGTAAAAAAAACCCCAAACCAAAAACCTACGACCCACTTACCCATAACATTTGCAGGAACACTGTAAAGAGGCTCAAGTTAAGAAACCCCAGATCAAACTGTGAGAAACAATAGGAAATTGGAAACAAACAAACAAAAAATCATTCTCTGAAATTAAAGTCTTGCTATTTATCTATGCCAATTATTTGCCTTATGTTTATACACATCTTCTCTTGCACTCTTCTATTTAGTTTACATTTACATGTTACTATATTAGCTTATAGAGATACGAACTTCTGTTCACACCAATTCTGCCGCAGCACTAACAAAAATACATACAAAATCTCAGCTCTTCAGCCCATACTCCAACCATACAGTTTTATACCACTTTAATTTTAATATTATTAGCAACAGGTAATATGTATCATATGTTAAAATGACTACGTGATCAAATATTTCTGGAACTTTGAAGCAAGCAGCTATCAATTACCATCTTTATCTACTACAATGTTTCATCTTTTTCCTTCACACTAGCTCCGAAATGGATATGAAACAATATTTCATTATTTATCCATAGAATCAATAAGATTTTTTATAATTTATTAGATGTATTTGTTTTGTGCTCCACATTCCTCTTGCCACCCTCATCATGTCAGAGTGAGGTTATCCATTCTCTGCAGCTGAAGGTAAAATGTCTGCCCAGTACCAAAAATATAATTCACTATGATTAATGCTATCACTAAGAAGAATTTGTTTTCTTGAAATAGCACATCCTGAATAGCAGTTCAGATAAGGCTAGGATGGATTTTTATATCTGTATTACAAAATGTCCCTGATTCTGTTGGCAGTTCCTCCCCTTCTGAGAAAGCATTAGGTGCATGTTCCAGCATTGCCAAGATCAACCACAGTAGATGGATACTTTCAACTGAATCCCCAAATTGTAAAATGTGGGGATGCTTGTTCAAGAGATGCCAGAACCTGAGAGGGAGAGCTTTGATATCCGTTTCATACATATCTGTTTTACAGCTTTTTTTCCACATTCTCTTTCTTCCCGAGTTCTGCTTCTTGTATAGCTACATTATTCTCTGAAATTCTTCTTCTGTCATTACTATGTAACCTCCTGTTGAATACTGAGACCAATGCTAGCATATTCTGTGACTTTTCCACCAAAAGCTACTTAAGTCTCCCAGTTCATAGTTCTGAAGTACAAACAGGTTCTAAGCAGCCTAAACAATTCAATGCACTATTTGAAGAGCACAGAAAGTTTTGCACTGCAAGTACACTGAAACCTGCAAATTCATATGCCTGATACCACAGGTAACACATTCAAAACTTACAAGAAAATAATTAAAAAAAAAAAAGAGAAACAAAACCCACAAACACACACCCAGTTGAAGTTTTCCTCTCCAATTTTTAATTTATTCTAAAATGTTAAAATTAAAATATACATTAAAACCAAGACCCATCATAGCACACTGTAGGAAAAAAACCAAGAGTTTGGCTTAAAGTGTATACTACTATGATTTTTTAGAACTTCAAGGTAAGAAGACAGTAAGGGACAAATCTTAAAATGAACAGGGAAAATTTACTGCATCTCTTGATAGAACCACTTTTTTCAGGGGGTGGGGGGAAATCAGTTTAGGCATGTTGATTGGATTTTAGGCCCCTGTTCTGCAATTCCTGGCTCCCACCTGATACAAAACTATTATGAATGTGATAATGTCAAAATACAACAAAGGCAGAGTTTGTTTATTATTAAATGCTACTAGCAGAAGGAGGTATTTTTTGTTTGTTTTGAGGCTTCGCGAAGTCAAGTAACAAAGTAAAACCTTGTAGCCAGAAGGCTTAATCATGTTAAAGCAAAATCTGAAAAAAAATTCCTCTTAATTAGCAGTCATCATTTCCTACATCTTGTTTGAGACCTATTTAAACACAAGCGGATCTGTCAGATAGCTACCCTGAGACATACCTAAGACGCCATATTCAGAAAGGGAGCTGTTGCACACAGTATAGGGGGCCTGCTGCTCCCAGAGATGATTCATGGGAACACACGTTCTCTTGTCAACTTCTTGATCATGAAGCACGTGATGACGATGGCTGTAAATAGTTGTTGAAAGAAATTTATTAGCTAAGAATAACTTTGGGCTTTAACAGAGCTATTTTCAAAAATAAACCATCAAAGCTATGTTCTAGAAAGCATGCAAGCAACACAGTTATCTTTGCTTTACCTAACACCCTGGTTTGCTTGAAACCTAGCAATATAATCATGTTTAAATACAATTGCTGCACTATAAGGACTTCCACTGACTATCCAGGCTTGTTCTCAAGCACTCATGGAAACTGAAAATGCCTTATTACTAGTAGAACTGGGGGGGAGAGGGGAAGGGGTGGGGAGTTGTTGCTGTAAAATAGACTGATTAAAGTAAAAAAACCAGAAGAACAAAATTGTTACTAAAAACATTTCACTCTGCCTCCCTAGCAAATTCTATTAATTGATTAATTCTATTAATTCCTTAAATCAACTGTTGCCTTTTATGCAAAAATTTAATCTAATCTAATCTCAGCACCAAGACTTGAAGCAGTTGTATCCTCTTTCCTGCTGTTTCCACTCACATGCACCATTTACAGTTCTCTAGAACACCATTAATCAGCATTAGAATGGGGCACATAGGAACACTACCAAACCAGAGATGACTGAAGTAATTACTGTAATCCATTAACTCTCTGAGCAGACTAACTGAGTGAATCACACCAATATGTCTAGCTTTACAACTGCTAACATAAAGACAGTTATTATACTGGTAACAATTACCACGTGTTGTATGGCTGCCAACACTGAACTGAAGACTAAATCTTTTTGTATTTCCCTTTGCTATAATGAATGCTCGCAAAAGAGCTCTGAAATTTATTTAGATGTCAACAATATAAGGTCAGGAAAAGATAGAATCCTTGAAGAACAGCACAGGGAGGGAAGTAGATAGAAAGGAAAAAATACACACACCAGATAGCTGCTAGGCAGAAATAATTTTTGCCACTGTCATTTTATTTTTGTCATTCAGCTAAAGATAGAAGGCCTAGCTAGGCGATAAGCTTCTTGAGCACAAAGGTTTGTGTTTTCCCAGCAAAAGGTGATTACAACGAGCATAGAAGGCCAGCCAGAAATATACAGATGTACAAGTCAGATATTGCTGTTGTGCAATTGTCAGGTTTACTGACATCAAACTAGAACAAAATCAAGTCTCTCTCTCCCCCTTTCCTTCCCTTCTCCAGCGTGTGTCTCCAAGAAGAGAAGGGGCACAGTCCTTCTATCTGCAGCTTTATCTAGCTTCTGATAATGTTGAGTACTGAAACAGGAAGAAAGCAAACTGTCACATTGAATAGTGACAGAAAGTACGATTTTCTAGACAGCACTTCAGAAGTTCCAAAATAGTGAAAGCACTCCCATTGTGTTGTTTTCATTATGGCAATGCAGTATCTTCAGTTCTTCCCAAATTCTAGCTGATACTGTCTCTTCATCAGTCCCAGAGATTTGAGACATTATGTACTTCAAGGATTTTTTGGGAAGAAGGGTCTTCTCGGTACAGAGAGAAGATAAAATGACATATACTTTCTATGTGTTTGCAGTGTGGTTTTTTTCCAATAAAAATGCACCAGCATTTGCAAATGTCTTCAGGAAGTTGCTCACCTTTATTATAAATGACAAAAACTCAACCACAGCTGAAAAAGAGCAGCTTTACTGAGAATGGCATTATCTCTTAGATGTGTTTGTACCACAAGTTAACTTTTCTACCTATTCCTCTGCTGCAATGAGCCTCAATACAGTATAATAGACTGTCTTACACATTTCTGCAGTGTTCTCTTCTGTTTAACAGAGTAGCTGAATATTCTCTGACTTCCTCCAGTCTGAGGCATTTTTTTAATCTCACCCTTTATTGTCCAACTGCCCTATCACAGTCACAAAAATTTACCATCACACCATATGCTAATATTTTGTAGAACCCACAACCCATCAGGCAAACTCAAAACCCAGTAGTAAAGCAGAACCAGGTTACTATAAATCAAACATCTGTGGTACCAGCTTCAGTTCTGAACTTCACAAGAATTTACTTGAGTGCCTTTTTACCCCTTTTCTGAAAGACTGAATAATAAAATCAGATGGCACAGGAATCCTTAGCTGGTCTTTGCCAGTCTGAATAGCTTTTTATTTGAACATGGTTTTTATTTTTCCCTATATTGCTCTGAGCATAAAGTTATTTTTATCTTAAACATCAAGAAAATCTGGACGATAGTTCTGGAAAATCCTCTTCCACCAGTTGAGAGAACTGGGAATGCAGAGAATCAGTATTCTCAAGACAAGTCTATAGGTGTGTGCTAGACATGACTAAGCACTCACCTGAAATAGGTGGGTACGTTGCTAAACAATGAATATGTGTGTTCCTCTCCCAGGAGATGCTCACCACTTTACAAGACCATGGTACTGAAAATCAAGGAGGATGAGAAATCGGGGGGGGGGAAATCTCCCTATTTTCAGTTTTGTTTTCAGGTCTTGTCCAAAGGATTTCGTTAAACTGCCATTAGAATGGGAGCAAAAAGAAGAAAGCCCAAAAGACAGAATACCAAATGAAGCTCAGCACAGAAACAGAGCACTGTACCAGAGAGGAAAGGAGCCAAGTTTTACCTCTCTTTTCTGCAAGCATTAACAATGAAGCACAGTGCAGCTGCTAGTTCATTCACCCCCAGCAATGGGCTTCGCATCAAAGGCTTCAATTAAATACATCATTAACATTCTACTCCACAGAGAATCAGGTAAGGCAGCAGAACTGTATATATTTTACCAAGTGATCAGATTCTGCGTTCATTCATGCTCCACAGTCATTAGAAGTCTCGGTACAAAGGACCTTATTTCACTTAAAAAAGCCTTGCCAACTGGCAGCATGTTTGTTCACAGGATACCCAAGCTCCAAGCAGCCACCACTGGAATGGTACTTAAAAGACTTCAGAATCCGCAGCAGCAAATACCCTTCTTTTACTTCTCAGCCATTAGAGGGATTGCAGCTGAATTTTTAGGTAAAAAGCAGAAAAAAAATAAACTTGATTTTCAGCAAGAGAAGGAAGTATCTAAGAACATTTGTTCTGCCTTAAATACAATTCAGTTGTATTTAATTGTATCAGTTCTGCCTTAAATACAACACAAAAATGCTGTTTACAGAGACACAGGCGATTTGATTATTCTTGACTGCCAGAACCTATAACATTCAGATTGATGCTGAATAGCCTCAACTTACCCACAGAAGACCATATTGTTTAAAAAATGCCAAGGTGTTTCTTTAAGCATGGGACAGAATTTAAGTTATCTCGGTACTCACCTAAAAGTACCCCTCTCCACATCCTGTCCACTTAGTCGGACATGGATCCCTTCTTTCAGAAAAGAGCCAAAAGCCATGTATTCTGATAAGGCCCAGTCAACGACCCTGTTCTTGGTCATTTCCAAGCGGGCTTTCAAAATCCGAGAGAGTCCTACATTGGAATAAAGATCAGAAATCAATGGACCTACTTCAAAGGTATTTTATATTGACATTATATTGACCATTCTCCTTCCCCACTGGCTAAGTTAAACACAGATCCTAATAGGGTCTACAAACTGTCCTTCTAGAACTGAACTGCTAGCAAAGTAAAATAACTTGTTTCTCAAGCAAAGGGTTGCGTAATGTTCATACCTCGTTTTCAAAGAAGAAAATAAGATTGGCCATGTAGAAACTACTGAGGACAATTAAAAAGACTCGTGGTGAAATACTTCTTCCTAAAGTTTTATTTTCACATCTCTAACACCAAGTACTGTTTTATAAGAGACTGAAAACATCAGCTATTCGGTTTGTGATTTTTTTCTTCTCTCTCTCTCATTTTATCTTGGCATTTGTCTTATTAGACTTCTGGAGACGTTACAAAGTGAAACAGGCAGGATTAATCGATACTATGAATATCATATAAATAGGAAATTGTAGCAGCTGCCAACAGATTTTCAGTTGGTAACCAATAGCTGGTTTTTTACAGTGAAGATTTTATAGCTTGCTAAGCCAAAACACAAGTTACAACACTGTGACTTAAAAGTCACAGTTGGGGAATAAAGCTTCAAAGCTGCACACAGATGCTTCCAGCTTTGAGGCTATAAGCCTTGTGTATTCAGTGTCACTTGACACCATCTTATTTTCAAATCTGAACTGATGCTTTTGGTAAGCTGTCCTATTTGTTATTTTCCCATATTTCCCTTTGTTACTTTACCCATTTTTACAAAAATCACCCTGCTTGCTTTCCACATAAAACTTTTCTCTCATCAAAATTGTTGCATTTTAAGTCAAAAAAAACCTTGAACATTTTCTCTTTAGAATATACAAAGCATTTGATAAAACAAATAATCTTCCAATTGTTTGTTGAAAGACTGCGAGATATTAAGCTGTTTCATTCTAGTGGAAGAACAAAGTGCATCAAAAGGTGCTCTTCCCCTTCTAATTCTCCCAAAATTTTCTCTCTCATGACCTTTTAAACTGTGTAAAAGAATCTAGCAGGCCAAAGTTTGCTTTGAGCCATAAATCTATCTTATATACTGGCAAATATTACTTAGTGTCAATGGTTAATCAAGTTACTAAAGAGAGACCATCTTACCTTTTTAATTAGCATGTCTAATACTGAATTTTATTGGCTGACTATAATTTCAAATTTAACAGTGTCACAACAAAGCACACAAATGTTTAGAAGAGATTTAAAAGTTCATCGATTAATTGTATCTGCTCGACAAGCTTGCAGTTGATAACTGGGAATGTCCTACCATCATTAATTGTAATTGTTTAATTGTCCTAAAGGAACACAAACACATAGAACATCTACAGCAGACACACTTTATCCCTTGATGGATGACTCTGGAGAAGAAAGATTAGCTAGAGATTTTACACAGGAAAAGAGCTCTTTCTCCTGATCCTAAGTACATTCCCTACAAGCCAACAAAAGAAAAAAGTTCCCTTAAAGTGTCTACATGTTTCCCCATAGAATGAACACGTTACTGCTCCCTATAGAGATGCTAGACTTCAACCTGACCAGGGAGTAAAAGAATTAACTCAGAACTTCGACACAGTGTTGGGGCTCCCCAGTGAGACAGGCACATTTAACTTCTTACTGTAATAAGATGCCAAATTCAGAATTGAATCTCTTCAGACCAAAAGCCAAGACTTTGAGAAAATGCTAGATTTGTGCTATCATCAATGCTAAATGATAAGTTGAAAGAAAAAATGTCTGAATTTGCCCACTCGGAGTCCCTTCAGCTGTACTAATCATAGTATATCAGCAACGTTGCCGGTCTGAAAAGACCAAGCTACATTCCTGAGTAGAAAATTATCTAACTACAAGAAAAGTGTCTTAAGTGGACTTCAAATTACCACTGGTTTTAGCATTAAAAAAACCCACACTAATAGTGCTTCCTGAGATGGGTGCCTTACTTCCCAGTAAGTCCCACAGATGTGCTGCATAGAGGCAGCATTTTCCACAAGGACTTGAAGAATGAAAGGAGGTATTAACTGAATGTTACAAAGAGACTTTTAGCTCCCTCAGAGGAAAATCTATTTTAATGAGGTAGGGAACAGAAGTGGCATGATACTGAAAGAACATTATGCTGAGAACAAGCAGCAGGACCTTAACTGTCACATTCTCCTTGCTCATAGGGTGGAAGAGTTAAAATAAAAGTCACAGGCATTCTCCTCTTTGGGAAATGGCCCAACAGCAACTCGTGTGCAGAAATATAAAATCTGAGCAAGAAACGTAGCCACAAGGAGAAACAAAGACTCCAGCTGACCTGCATGTATTTTGAAGTCTTTGACTGGCACTGAACTAGCTACATTGCCAATGTGAGTCAGCAGGTCTTCTGAAATGCCAGTTGGAGGACAAGACATGCTCTTGGGTTCTCCATCCACGTTAAAGAATCCTGGAAGTAAAAGATTTGGTGAGATATCCAAGGACTGATTAAGAAATATCTACATTATCCACAATTTATTTAAAAACTCACAACTCATAGAAGACATTCTAAGCAGCAGCCTAAACCTAATTCTTCACCTTTCGCTGGGAGACACAATCATTTTGATTGTCTGTATGACAACAGAACTTGATCTTACAGACACACAATGATCCAGCTATGTGGGCAGAGGCAGCCAATAAAGGCATATGGCACCTCAATCCCTCAGGAAAAAAAAAAAAAAAAGAAAGAAATAGAGCATGAGACATACTCCTTCGTCCTGAAGGCATAGACAGGTGACATTATAGGGAAAACACTTCTCTGCTAAACTGAAAAGACATCTTTTTCAAAGTCACACCTTTGCACTTTTTTTTTTTTTTTTTTTTTTTTTAAAATCGCTTATCCTCGGTAAAACGGAGGCAAATCTCTGTAAAATATTTAACAGCATCATAGTGGAGAAGATGGTTCGACGCTGCCTCCGTGGCAACACAGGAGGCCGATTCGTTTGGGTTCTGGGATATATATAAATATATATATATCTATATATATATGGCTTCCAAGTGTTTGAAAAAAAATCGCCTGAGCTGGTGTGGTTTAAATACCAGCAAAACCCCATGTACCCCACTTTGCATAGTCAACGCTGCCTAGGAGTCCGTCCTCGCATCCCCGGGAGTGGAAGATTTCTGATCCCAAAGCTCTTTTAGAATTTGATTTCTCGATGGAGTTGGATTGAGAAAGGCCTTTCAGCCAGTGGCAGGTTTTGTTTGGTATTTTTTTTTAAATTTAATTTTTAAAAAAAAAAAAAAAAAAAAAGAAAAAAAAGAAAGAAATTAAGTTTTTCCAATTGAAAAAGTTGGTGGGCTCCAATTTGTCCAAGGTCTCGAAGAGTCGCGACATCTGACAGCTCTTGAGTTGTAGTGAAATTCATTAAACTGGCTTGAAAAGGCCAAAAAAAAAAGAAGCTGCTGCCATCTTTTCCACTATGTCTGAAATTCCTGTCGTTCTCCATAGAGAGCTCATAACACTTGGTTACCTGCACATAACTCCTGGCTCATAAGAAATTATGAAACTTAACTTCTCTTTTCATTAAAAAAATAAAATATTCAAGACTATCAGCTTTTATATAAAATAT
>JAVJGG010000094.1:12159806-12187563 GCA_035590195.1 Aviceda cuculoides | reverse complement strand
TCTTTTTTTTTTTTTTTTTTTTTTTTTTAAAGAAAAGCATCTCTTTCGAGTTGATCTGGCAGAATGTCTTATTTACTATTAACGGGGCAAACCAAAGGTCACACTTAATTTTAAAGGAAGACTGTCTGATAAAAAACATTTAAGAGTCCTAGAATATGGACTCAAAATAAAAGCACAATAATATTAATACTAGGATAAGTACCAGGACACTTCTTACCAGGCCAAGGTGAATCAAGCCAGTGCTTGATATGTAGGATCTTATTATCCTTAGATCTAGTATATGCTTCTTCACATATTCTATCATACTTTGCAATTTCTTCCTGTAGAACAAAAACTTTCTTTTTAAAAACAGATAAACATAACACCCTTGTATCTTACAGATGACACCTATCATTCACTATGATAAAAGCAGTTTTTTAACTTCTGAAGAAAATTTAGTTACAATTATGCAAACAAACAATTTAATTTTATCTAGGATCAAGTTGCCTTCTAGAAACATGCTTACCCACATTACTCTAAATAAATTATTTAGTTTATTTGACAGGGATTACAGAGGAGAGTACCAAGAGCTGAAGTTGCCAGCATTACTCTAGAATGAGACAGAACGGAAGTACCAAATATAATTTAGTCAAACTTTAAAATCAGCATTATCAAGCACTCATGCTCCTGGCCACCGAAGCCACTAAAGACTAGAAGAGGACCTCCTAGAAAACTAGTCTGGCTAGGAGAGTCTAGCTCAGAATCCACTGGCCACACCTGTCAACAGCAACAGATACAAAGCCATATTCTGCACAGGCAGAATGCTTCTACAATATCTATGTTTCAATCCAAACCTACACTCAAGTTACTGAGCTAGGTAATCTTTAAAGTAATTAACAGCAATGTTGAGCTCGGTCTGTACAGCAAAATATCCATCCAGGATCCTGGATCCAGTCAGCAAAGCCCATGCCACTACTGGCACACTCTTACAATGATTCAGGATAGCTAGTTCTGCATGAGCTGTGATCATTCTTGCAGATAACAGAATGCACCTACACAAACTGCTTTTTTGTTGATCTGCAGTACTGTGTCACTACACAGTTAGCCACATCTTCTGAGAAAGTCCTTTGTTGCATCCGCACTCTACACATTCCCTTTCAAAAAGATTAAGGCAAAGACCTAACCAGCTTAATACAGGCATCAGACTACACTTCATCCTTCTGGAATATTTCAGATGATCTCTGAACTTAGTTGAATTATTGCAAGAAAATAAAAAGGTTAAACTGATTTTATTGCATTATTGCTGGATACAAGCCTACCAAGGTTATCAGTATGAAGCTACAGTTATACCAATGAGCATTCAAATACTGTCTTACTGCTGAATCAAGATTCTAGAGATGAAGAACAACAGCTGACAAATGCCTCCATCTCCAACATTCACATCTGATCACCTTTTACAAATCTCAAAACTGAAGAAATTTTTTTCTGTGCAATACGTATTCGTTACTTCACAGCACTTTCAGTCCCTTTATTACAACAATACTATTTATTTTACATGAAAATCCAAACCAAACCGAATCAGAAAGTGTCAAAGAGTGAAGACATCACAGTAATGAAAGGAACGTTTTTAAGCAGTCAGCGTACAGTGACAGTTGTGTCTTCCTACTGACAGCTTCTTAAGTTCCCTTTAACTCTGTTGACATGTACCTCAAACTCCTGCAGTGTTACAGTCCCATCTGCAATCAGTTTGTCAGCATACTTCTTCAGCACTGGCACCTGCTTATGAATCTGCTTGTACATTAGAGGCTGGGTGAACATTGGTTCATCCATTTCATTGTGCCCTCTCCTACGGTAACAAACCTACGAAGGGAAAGATTGTTTCCATTGGCAAAGAAAAATTTAAAAGGAAATCTTTCAATTTCATAGTTTTACAGAGATTTTAGGAGGTTTATGGTACAA
The DNA here is from genome assembly GCA_035590195.1 of Aviceda cuculoides. NCBI lineage: Eukaryota > Metazoa > Chordata > Aves > Accipitriformes > Accipitridae > Aviceda > Aviceda cuculoides. The sequence goes on along the minus strand of JAVJGG010000094.1, from coordinate 12,185,625 downwards.
AAACATCTATGGATCCTTGTGGGCCTGTTAGTTGTTTGATTTTTTTAAATGAAGAAACTAAAGGCCGTTAAAATCAAAATACGTCTCTTGGCTGGGTCTTCTAAGCCACAGAAAAATAAGAGAGTAGTACATAATACACAGAATGAAAACTTGAAAAAACCAAGACTTACCAAGTCAACCACCACATCTTTATTGAATGTGTTTCGCCATTCTGCAGCTACACTGCACACATACATCACTGCTTCAGGGTCATCAGCATTCACATGAAAAATGGGAGCATTGACCACACGAGCAACATCAGTAGGATATGGAGATGAACGGGCCATACGGGGGTCTGTGGTGAAGCCAATCTAGAGATTCCAGAAACCTCCATTAAAATAATTTGGGCATCTCCCTCTAGTTTGTTTTGAATGCTTGAGGTTTTCATTTAATACTCATTTACACAGCAGTAGTATCAGCTTTTCATTTTGGCTAGCCAGCTTCTTTTTGCCCCCTTAAAACCAAAACAAAGCAAACCTAATCCAATTAAGTGTTACAAATTGAATGAAATAAATGTAGGTGATAAAATATTATCCACTCAGAGCTGCTAGATACTATGACCGTTTTCAGGAACATCTTAACCATTCTAATAAACAGAAGAGACAATGCACCCAGCTAATAACAAACAAGAATAAAAATAAATACAGTAGCAACTATTCAGCAGACAAATTGACTGGAAAATGCTCTACTTGTTACCTGGTTGTTGACCACAACATGAATAGTACCATTTGTGGTGTAGGATGGGAGGTCACTAAGATGAAACGTCTCATAAACCACTCCTTGTCCTGCAAAGGCAGCATCCCCATGTAATAATATGGACATAACCTAAGGGGGAGGATTATACACACATATCCACACATATATTAGAAAGCAAAAGTGCAATTTAGGCTTCTCAGCAAGATTTTTTTGCTCCATATTTCTGTAGTGCTTATAAAATACAACTGTATATTTTATAATAAACCATAGACTTCTCAGCATTCTGCTGCCTTTGCTCAGTTCACAAATGAAAGAAAGTTTTAAGCCTACTTCCTGAAGTTACCCTTGAGGTACCATATCAAAAACCTTATCTAGTTGAACAGGTGATATATCCCTTTTGTGAAGGAGGAAGAGAGGAGGACTCTGTGATACAAAACTACTGGTAAACTACTTTTATTAAAAATAATATGAAAAACTACCAGTAAGAGTTACTATACTAAACAGTCTTTACCTTTTTCCCTGCTGTATCCCCTCGATAAAACTGTTCAGCTTTTGTTTTCCCTTGCACAACAGGATCAACTGCTTCCAAATGAGAAGGGTTAGCCATCAGGGACAGAGTGATTTTCTTGTTTGTTGCTCTGTTGATCCTCTCATGGTACATTCCCAGATGATATTTTACATCCCCAGATCCCTAACATGCAAGATGTAGTCACAATTCAGAAATGTCATTCATACCAGCTGCATCCGATTGACTATACCTAAAATTTGTGCTTCAGTCTGAAAAATGCATCTAGCCAATTGTACATCAGTATGCACTATGGGTTTGGCACTAACTTCAAAATGGAACACTGTTCCTATTTTATTATCTCAGTGTCACTTCCAGTATTGGATAAATATTTACAGAATATTGATACTAATTTCATTTATATAAAACAAAGAAAGATGCTTAGAGCTCATGAAATTAGTCAAATGACCTAGAACTTACTTATCTACAATCATTCCTGAGATTCCTTCTGCATGTTAGAGGTACAGTATAGTCTTTAAATTTGTTAAGAAGTTTCACCAAATCATATTCTTCAAACTAGAAGACAATGCATTTCAGCAGCTGATAATGCTATTTTCATAATAACCATGACCAAAATGACTAAAAATTACCATGAATGTTGACCTCTCTATATAGATCTATTGAAGAGGCATCCTACCTCATCAGCTGCTTCAAGTTTGGGATCAAACTGACAGAAGATCTGCTCCAGCTCTTTTCGGATTACATTAGCCAATACATTCAGCCTACCTCTAAGAAAATTCCAAAAGAGTTATGTCTCAAAAATGGTAATAACAGAGTTAATAGCATAAAAATTATCAAATCACCAAGCCATGCTGTCAGAAATTTGCAAGTAAGAAGTTCACTGCAAACTTTTGAACCTGAAACCCTTCATTCTCCTTCCCATTGCAAAGTTTCTCCAATGCATTCCCACAGACATTTTGTCCGTACTTGGATAACTAGGTGTTACATAAATTTTGTAGCTATCTAGCAGTCTTAATATAACAATATTAATAAATAATTAAGGCAGACTGCAAAAATAAGTCTGATACTATCTCACCAAGCTTTCCCAGTTCTAGACTTTATGCAATGGGATAGATACCACAGCTGCTGCCACATTTGCTTGCAGCTTCAAAGTACACTGAAGTGAGTTTTGCTAGCATTTACCTGTGAAGCCTGCAGACTCTCACTGATGGGTATTTGTTATGGTTCTGTGTTACCATTACTCGCTATGACTGATTCTTGCTACACTAGCTTCTCTAATATCAACTTTGTTAATAAAATTCTAGAACCTGAAACTTGTCTTAAGACAATAAGCCCATTTGGGGGGGGGGGGGGGTCCATTGACATTACCTGTGAGGCATCCCCATAATAACATATTCAATTCCCATTTCACTGGATTTATCAATGATGGTCTTAAGTGCAGGAATCATTACTTCACATCCTTCCAAACCAAATCTCTTTTCAGAAGACCACTTGCGAGCAAGGAAGTCTTCAAATCTTTGCCAAAAAGAAACACAAAAAAACCAAGAGACAGTGTTTGTATTAAGATAAGGTAGCAAATACTTTTTGTCCCAAATCTTTTGGTAAATAAAATTACATTACACTATTTTAAGACATCTGTGACTACATGGTTTTTTTAGGCCTCTGGAAGTAAGTCACCTGTAGGGAGGGAGACATCGGAGAGAATTAAGTCTTCTTTCTCCTTCATCTTAAAAGTATTTACCAGGACTTTGAAACAATTCAGACAAGAAGAAACTCTCCACCTCAGACAAAGTCACTTCCCAAGTTAAACTCTGCTCCTTCCCATGTACACAAAATATATACTGACCACTGGGAAGGCAGAGTGACAGCAAAAAAGTCTCTTCTATGGATTGAAGAAAACATAACAGAGAACCTGTATTTTCTGGAAGTAACGATTAAATACTTGTAGAAAACCACAGGAGAGAGCATGCCTATTTCATAGGTCCTATTCAATGGCAGGGCTCTTCAGACTGTGTGATGTAACAGTTGGTAATGTGCCAAGAACTAGGACACTGGCATCTCTGCCTCAGCTTCAGTGGGAGAAAGATGTCAATCCTTGGCAGCTCTATGTTCTTTCACTTTTTAATGCATTTGGGCCAGAGGCAAAGTGAGTGGTTAAAAAGCACCTTTTAACAAACGTTGAAAGAATTATGTGTTGTAAAGCTTGGAGATACGAAAGGCAGTGAAATGAAAAGTTGCCAAAAGACTCTCCTTAACTCACCCATCAATAGCCTCATAATTCAGTCATCTAAGCAACATGCCAGACCCTTAGCTGAGCTATGTTGCCAGAATTCCTCGTGGAAATCTGTGGGGCTATGCCGTTTTATATAAAATGAAAGTGCATCCCATGTCACCAGCAAGTCCCATAGGGCAAATCAAAGTGGTGTACACGCTGTCTTCCTCCTCTCTGCAGCTGCAAGTTAAGCCAGTACTGGATGATCAGAAGGTTCATTATTTAAGGCAAACTGCTGCTAAGTGTGCAGAACTACAATATTTCACAGTCACATCTTGCAAGTCCCCTATATACCACTGTGAGTTGATAAAGGCTGGTAGCTCATCAGCTGTCACTGCATGTATTCAGTACCCAGTGAGGAGCAAAAGTCTTAGGAAAGATGGTTGCTGTCAGAAGGGATAATCTAGAAATGCTTGACCTGCACAGGCTTAAGAAGATGCCCAGATCAGACTATACGACCAGGGTCTAACATATTTATTAATGCATACAAGAAGTGGCTCAAAGATATACAATGAGTATTTTACAGGAGGAAGAGTTAGAAGTGACCCTTTGTTCAATAACCTATCAGTGAACACCACAAAGGATGAGAAATCCTACTTTAAAAAAAATTCAGTTTCAAGTACCTGAACTATGTAGTACTTTGAATGAACTTTTTTGAAAACAGTATTCATGAGCAAAATGATGACTATCTGCTTTACAAAGCCACGAATCTCAGGAGGGCAACCAGTTTTCCACAAAACCAGATTTTTTTTCTTCATCATTTTCAGACCAAAAAAAAGCATGCTAGAGATAGCTGCATAGAAATTTATGTAAAACTTTTTTCTTCCATTTTCAGCAGACAACTAATTTTGCAGAAGATGGATGTTTGGCTCCTTCACTCTACTAGGAACCCCAGATCTTTCCACAGCTTAGACAGGCAGGAATAAAAGCACAAATTCTTATCTCAAGATAAATGGAGATGGTTCATACTGAGGGCTTGTTAAACAAACTTACTCAAGTGCAATATTCACTTGACCACTATGTGACATTTTTATTTCTGTTTACATGAAACTTTTAACCAGAGAAACAACCTTGCCATAAAATTGGCAAACAAAACACCTGGCAAAAATATCTTCCAACATCTCCAATGAGCACTTCATTTTTAAGTCTCTGAACATAGAAGCTGAATCAAAAAATGTGTCTTTATAAATCTCTAACTCTTGTGTTTATCAAAGGATATGCAAATTGTTTCAGATTGTAAGAAATGGAACAAATCTTGTGCCTGAGAAGACAGTCTTGTTCTAGGGGTGAGAAAGTAATTCAGTCTCTGGGATCACCATATTTCTATACAGATAGCCACAATGGGAGCAATCAATAAGCTGTTTCAAACACGCTTTCATATATTGCAGAGACCAAAACTCCTGCTGCCAGGTCATGCAGCAGTACAGCACATCTTGGCTGTACCTCAAGAGGAAAAGGGCAAAAACAGGACTTGAAATCACACTATGCCTCTCAAATCCAGTCCCATCTTGGCACAGCTTTCCAAAGAGACTGTTAGCATCCCAGCAAGTCAAACAGTGCTCATGTCACCGTCTCACCCATCTAAAAATTCCCCTTGAGCTGACTATTAGGATGGCTTCCTTTGATCACGTGCTACTACAAAGATGCACAGTAGATAGAATATAGCAGAAGATCAGTATCGAACATTGTTCTGACACCTACTTTCTGAAACAATAAAACAGATGCATATCACTAGTCTGTTGAAACAATTTTTTCCCCAGTTTTTCTCCACAAGCCAATGAAAACATTGCCAGATATGCCACTAACAGCCGCGCAAGTGTTACAGACCACAACCTGCCTTTTAAGAAAATAGTATAGTAAAAGTCACTACACAGACCCTGACATACCTCACAGCACACACTTTCCTTTGCTATCACTGCCAGGTTAACTACACCCACCTGTACTCCAGTAACCCAGATTTCATTTAGAGTCTTCACCTCCAACTCAGCAGTTTACAGACCACACCAGCTTTCATCCAGCAGTCACAGAACAGTTTCCCAGTACCGCCCCAGCGTACCTCATTGAGCGTACCAGCCTTGCCAACAAAGTCCTTTTTTCCTCATTAGTAAACTTCATAACTCCTGGTGTCTCAAACTTCTGCCGGATCCACTGGCACTGCTCCACATCATTGATGAACATAAACTCCAAGCCAATGTGTTGGCAGTAGGTATTCTAGTATGTGAAAACACCAACACGAAAGCTTTAGGAGTTAATGAGCCGTAAGGAAACAAATATATTTTTTAAATTATATTTTCTGTATATATTACTCTTCTGAAAGCTATCTTGCTCTTCCACTATGTCTTGCCCACAGCAATCCTATACGCGAATAAATTATTTTACTGAATCTAGTTTTGTACCAGCAAGCTTTGTCTACAAAGTAGCATTTCAAAATTTTGAATCTGAAAGATTCTCATTTGGTAATACACCAAAAGTAGGCCAATAAACCTGCCTTAAACTGATGCATATTTCACCTAACTCGCTACTGTTCTTACAGGATAATAGAATATTTTCTTTAGATGCACCAGCAAAGATTTCAGGTCGTTTATCAAAATTTAGCCTGTCTTTTTTAAATGCTACTTGAAATCAAGCAATAAAGACAATGAGAAGACAGCTATGAAGCCTCATGCAAATTATCTCAAAACTGTCAAGTCTCAGAAGGCTGGAAATCTGAAAAAGAATCCAAGCAGCTGAGAACAGAGAAAGGACAGGGAAAAATGCAAAGACACTTCAAGAACATCCTTGTTGCAATTTTTAAATTTTCTTTTTCCTACCTTAAAAAGAATATTTCACCAGAGAAACGTGTCCAAAATACAAGTCAACAGAAATAAGACCTATTATGAGTTTATTTTGAGAAAAAAACACTCTGAACACATAGTATGAGCTCTCTGCTGCCTCTAAAGAGGAATTTAATGTTAACTTCAATAAAAAAAGATCCAAAGCTCTGGAGAGAAGAGGATTATTTCTCTTTAACACAAATCAGTTCCTTGAGGCTTTTAGATTTTGCTATTGATTTTGTCCATTCATTTGCCCATTACAATTTTAAGTGTTATCTCTTGAAAAATGCTGCACAGACATGCTAGAAGTGCAAAAACCAAAAAGCAAATATAGAGCTCAAATGAACATCAGAGATGTTGTGGCTTAACAACTTGCCATGCTTCAGCTAAGCCGATGTAATAGTCAAACGTGCAAGTTAACACATTCTCTCACACTTGCAACAGGTCAAAGTCATGAACTCTTATATGCTCAGTAATAATTTTTATTTGTACATTCTTATAACTCAGTTCCATATTTCATCCTTTAAAATATTTCCTCACCCCTAGGCCTTTTTACTCCAATGGATTTCATTACCATGCAACAGAAATCTCTACAACTTCAGAACTCCAAAATCCTGGAAAAAACACAATTAGGAATACCCAATACTTACTCACTCAGTAGTCTACAAATTCGTTACCATTCCTACTTGCTGTTTTGCTATTTGGAGTTGCCCTCTAACTATATTTATTCCTTTAAATTATTTTAGCTTTGATGACTTCACATGACATAATCATATCACCCGTCAGATAATGAAACTCTAGAAAAAGGATTGGGGATGGAAAACAAGGACCATTACTATCTACAAGCTACAGCTGGGCTTTCATGAATGTGGTACCCAACTCTCATATTTTTACTCAGGTAGAAGTCTCACTAAAGCTAGGGCTCTGAGACCAACCCCTGCATGTCCTGAGTACTGTCTGCAAAGGAGTTTTATCTGTGGTAGGACACTTAAAAGACAAGTTCTAAAGGCTCTACTGCTTTTAAACAACGTCAGCTCTTTACAGAACTAGGGCCCGAATTAGCATTCTACCATGTTCACTCTTTTATACTCATCCTTAATCTATGTATTTCAGATATCCAGGCAATGAAATTAATGGTGCTGCCACCTCTAGAAACAGTACAAGGGTTATTTTTAATGTAATTTGAATTTGTTACATGCTCTATTAATAATTGACAAACAATAAGGTTTTTTGTGACTGACAACTGGAAAAAGTTCACTTCTGTTTGCATTAAAACAGTCACAGATCAAAAACCATCCCACTGACCTCCAGCCTTTTGATGATCTCTCTTAGAGAAAGACTGTTCTCACTTCCTCCTATGAAGGTGGTTGTAGGCAGCTGAAAGACTTTGTCCAAATCTGATTCATGCAAACCATAAAACCCTACAACGGGTACGTTATCAATTTGCGAAGCAGCACAGGAGACAAAAAGGAAACAAGCATTGATTTTTCAAACCACCATGAACTAAGTTTAATAAAGCAATATTAAGAAAGAAGGTACCAGATTAAAAATTGAAAGTGTAAATATTTTGGAGATATCTATTAATACAATGCACTTTAGTTTGGATTTTAAAAAGAAATGTTTTAATTAAATAGTTATTGTTTGATTAGAAGTACCAAACCATTCTTTCTTAAATGCTCAGATAGAACAACTGAAATTAAAATTACCCAAACCTTCTTATATTTTACCATATTAGCATATATGCCATCAATTCTCCATGTTATATCTTGCACTTCACTGTTTAGTAAAATAACTAAATATAATGACTGGGATTTCTTCCTTGCTTTGCCATGAACAACAAACACAAAAAGAACCACTTTTCACAGACAGAACCAATTGGCTGGAAGCATGCTAGATTAATTTATACAACATCAACAGATTAAAAGAAAATACAGAACATGTTCAACGTAACACTGTGCAAACACTCTATTAGAAATTCCAAGCTATCTCTATTCACTCTCTTTCTCTTTATAGGGAAGTTAGTTTGAAATACCCATGTAATTACCTGTACAGCTCTATTTCCCAGTCAGCGACCCCTTATAAAACAGACTTTCACATCCCAGCCCTCCCACTCCACCAACTAAAACAAGGGCTTGTTTAAGCATATCATCCCATCTTGATTTAGATATATCTAAACTTGTTCTGACTGAGAATATGGTTTAAGAAAATATTTAATTATTATGCAGTTTCAAAAGCCAAAATACACAACAGACAAGACTGAAAGACTGGTATCAATGCAAGTTAAAGGCTTTGCATGATAAAGTTTAATCTAGAACTGTCAAACGAAGAAAGGAAAGACAGTTTCTTACAAGTGTAAGAAGCAAATGTATAAAATTTATAATACACATTACATACAGTTATAGAAACATATATACATAAAAATTATATGTGTGTGTGCACATGTAAAAATATTTTCAAAATTAAAACCAGCTTCTCTATTTTTAATTTTGAACTCTTTATCTTGGTTCCAGATAAGCTGCAGGCATCCACTTCAACACTGATATGACAGCCTGCACATAACTGTTAGATCAATACAGAATAGTGCTCCATATTCTATTAAATGAATTTTCTGAAGCTGAAAGTGAAGAAGCAGTTTGGAGATGAAATACTAACAGAACTTAGCATTTAGAGTTGAAGTCGGGCCATAGGACTGCTTTGCCACCACTTTTATGCTACAGCACTGTCTATAATAACACATTTTGTGGTTTAAAAATAATATATTTTTAAATATTAATTTTGGTTTTAATAATAATTTTAATAATATATTAAACGTCAAATCTGGAGTGACCAAAAAAAGTGTTCGTGTACCACTATTTCTCCTTTTCGGTACCATAATAGGTTCTTCTAGCACCAAATTAATTCTGTAATGCTAAAACAAAACAAAACAAAACAAAATTTAAAAAAAAAATTAAAAATAAAAAAAGAGAAAGGAGGAGGGGGGAGGGATGCAGGGGATGAGAGGGGCTTTAGTGTCATTTGAAACAAAGCAGTGCTAACATCCTTTTTTTTTTTCCTGACTTTCTCTCAGACTTCACAGGCTCTTCATGTTCTGTCATGCAAAAACCAGAACACATACAGGAGTGATTTGGGCATACACAGAACATCTGTGCTTTATACTGCAGCACTGCATATTTACTGAAGCATCACCTCATGTTTAAAGAGATACAACCTTATTGAACTTGAATCGTGCAGTAGGTACACCTGTAACTAGCTGCATTTCTAGAAGCAACTCCCAGAAGAAACTTCCTACCAGAAGACTTCTCAAAAAAGAAACCAGAAGATGGGACAAAGAAAATGCACAGAAAAATCAAACACTAAAATACTTTCTGTACCACCAGAGACCTTTCATAAGTTTCCTGCCTGGAACATTCAAGGTTAGGCAACATTTGAGATCCTTCTCTTTTGCTGTGCCAAGACGAAGTTTGAAACGTTGTTTCCCCTCACAAAGTTAGAAACGTTGTTTCCCCTCACAAACTGAAATATCACACCAGTTGCACCCTCAGACACAGCCCCCCATCTCATTCAGAGCTCTAGCATATTTTTCCCATGCTCGTGAGGGCTTCAGTATGACGCCTTCTGACCAGTCATGACACTCTGTACTTCAAAGAAATTTGTGCTGACATGCTAGCAATCACCCATGCTCCAAACAAATTATATTTACTCAGTAAATGTCTAATGTATTTTCTTGTAGGTACTTCCCTTCAATTAAAGCTGACAGACTTCAAAGAGAACCCCTGATTTGTGTAAGCACCCCTCTATTTACTGTCTTAAGCACTCCACTGCTTTTATATGATCAAGGGTCAGAACTGCTTCTTTCTCTACCAATGCTTCTTTCCCTACCACCAGAAAAAGAAAACACAGCAGCAAAGAGACAGGAGATGTACTTAAAACACATTCTGCTTAATTTTACTGTATCTCCTACATGCACTATGTTTTATGTCTGGTGCAAAAAGCTTCCTTACATATCAAAGAAAAATTGATTTAGTGTCTTTACCAAGTAGAAAACCACCTTTTAAACATACCAGGTAGACTGAAGAGTAAAGAAAAATCAATCAGATGGTTTTCCATTCAAGCAGAGAGGAGCAAAGAAATTGATCAGTGCAATTTCTCAAAGACATGCCCTCTTAGCAACCAGAGCAACCTTTGCAAAAGCAAACCCCTAGTGTACTACACTCCTCCAGCAGTAAACTAAAATGATCACCATTGGATTATATACACAAGTCAAGAATTCTACACTTTCTGTGTTTTCTTCTGATAACTTCAAAAAGACTTCTTCAAGTTATACAGAAGGAATAAGTATCAGAAGCTAGAATCCAAATTTGGTATGAAATTTACCCTAAGTTCCTCTACCCAGAGTTTTGTTTATTGCTTGTTTTTCCTATTGACTAGTCTTCAGATGTCCCCAGTCAAAACAAGTATCAAGCATAATGCTATAAAAGTAATTTAGATTACCAGAATCTTGGCCTAACATATTGATCAGTATTAATTTCTCATGTGGTTCAAAACCATAAGATTTGGGGGTTTTATAAAGTGTTTATAATCATCATTCATCAGAAGGTGAATTCACAGGAATCTCAGAGTAGAAATTATAACAGTAGTCCTGAAATTCGAGCCTCTTTACAGATGCTCAGAGAAACTATTTCATGATACCAGCAAGCAGAAAAGGCTCCCTGAAATGTCTTATTAAATCTCCTCAGCCCAATGAGTCAAAAGAGGCAAATGACCTTTGCAAGTAACAAGGCACACAGTGTACGCACCAAGTTTATCAATTGTAGTGATTAAGTCAGATGGAACAAACGAATCCAAGTCTGCATCCAGAATTCCAAGGGGATCCAGCTGAGCCACATGATGGCCACGGATCTGAAAACGGAGAGAAGTGAGAGAAAAATGAAATCACACTAACAAAAGTCAGACGAAGGGAAAAAGTACTGGTATCTCTCCACAGCATGTATAGCAGCTATGAAGTCCAATAAGCAAATACCACTAATGTCACAAAAGGGTCATATTTCCCAAGTTTTCCCATAACAACAGGAAATAAACATTATATCTCTGGATAGGTATACTACCTCTATTAAAAACTGCTGAATACACATTAGAACATAACCTTTATTTTGGCTGACATACAATTTAAACTGGAATTACACTGAAGTCTAAGTAAAGAAAACTACTAAAGATCGTACTCTACATCTCTGGGAAAAATAAAAAAACTATGACTTGCCTATAGATCCTATCATTTGCTAATTCAGTCACTTTGTATTTTTGCTTGAATCCTCCTTTCTGCACCTGCAGAATACTAAAATACAGCATTGCTGACCTAAAACATAGATTAGTGCTGAAGATGTTTATATTGGAAGTGAAGGTATCACTCTTCATGAGCTCTGCTCCACATCACATAGCATCAGATAGCATTTATTTTAATTCATGAAATTTCATTAATTTCATCTATGGTAAAATTGACATTCAAGACACCAAAGAACACAAATTCAACAGGGAATTTAACCAGCTTTCAGTTACCAATATGACTGGTGTTAACGCATGCCACAAGGTGCTATGAACTAATGCCTTATATTAACATAAAACATTGCTACAGAAGAAATAACTAATTGATTCAATAAAGCCACACATAAAACACTATTTTTTTAGTATAATGTCTCTTGTGCATGATTCTCATACACCAAATTAGCTCATTAAAAGCTTTTTATAGATTAATATATGAATATTTTCTCCTTAATATTTTTCTTTTTAAGGACAAATTCAGATCACTTGGGTAGAACTGCATTCACGCTACTAGTATCCTAATTGTCTCTGGAAAAAAAAAAATCTTAATAAACTGCAATATTAATAATGAATTACATCACACAGCAATAGAGTGTGATTAAAGTGTGGTTCATCAAGAAGGGACTTCTAAAAACACCTTTCAAATGTTCTATATTTGCAGGAGAGTTCATAACAAAATGCTTTCTACTCATACGCAAACAGAAATATGGCATCTTTTTTGGAACCACCTGCCCTGTAAATTCAGCCTGGCCTCTGAGATTCTTTGCGTCTCATGAATCACCAGTAATAAAAGTCTGACAGGCCAAATGATGCCCACGGCAACATCTGTGCCACCTCATTGTTTACAGAGGCGCAAAGTCTATCTGACTGGAACTAAGCAAACAATTCTGTCTCAAGCATCATCAACAGCAAAGAATTCACCTCCCTAAGCTACATCTGCTCTGCAGTATTAGTAGGAAGAGGAAGAGGAATAGCAAACCCACCAAAACCCAGAAGAGCAAATAAGTAAAGTGGTGTGCTATATTTCACTCCAGGAGCAGTTTTATCTTTTATTTAAAGAGAGTATTTTCCTCAATATCAAGTTATTTTTTAATAACTTCCACTTCTTTCACTGGATACAGAAAATACTAACAACATCAGAGATCAACCTTGTGAAAATACATGCATGGAAAATTTTCATCAATTGCCATAAATTTGACTAAATGCAAGTATAGACCACCTGAAACTAGACTTGAAAATCACGAGTTCTAGACAGAGATAAAAAAAAAATATACATTATAAATTAATTTCTTGAGTCTTCTTTTATCTAGACTCATTTTTGTTAAGCACACACATTTCACTGGAAATCCTTCTTTCAGGGCATCCAGTGCTCTGCATTAGAAAAAAAGTAAGAGACTAACTGCCTTTTCAGAAGACCAGCTCAACAACCACAGAGCAGTTTACCACAAAAACCATAAAATACTGACAGGTTTGAGAAATGAAAATTCTGTATCCTTCTCCATTTCATTTCATTATCAGGCAAAGGAAGGTCACGAATTGATTGTATCCCTTCAACACTGAATTTAGAGGGTATTAAATACCTTTTAAAAACAGACAGCTGCCTTAGGTAATCCTCTTTTGTTTGTCACAGACACATTGGTGCCTGCCATTTATACAGATGTTTCTGTTCCATCACTTGAGTTGGACAGCACACTCTTTCAAATACAGGAAACAAAATGGCAATCCCTGAACTATTTTCAAGTAAATGGTGTCAAAGCAGCCTAACATTTTCCAATTTTCTCTAATTCTTCAACAAATTTTTATTGCAAGCAAAAGTGAATGGGCTAAAGTGGTTGGTTTGGGCATAGCTATTTCTAAGCAAATTTTGTATATTCTTTATATTCAGAAACCTTTCTACTCTTTTACAACACCTCTCCAACAGCTGGAATAACATGGTTCATATCTGAATCAATGGTGACAATGCGATGTGCACATAAAAAAAAGTTTTTTAAAAAAGTTCTATTCCTCTGATGATAGCAAACAAGAGTTAAAATTCTTAGTGCAGGGCAGAACAGATCTGCTCAAGTCAAACTGTAACAAACTTCTTGGAAAGTTACATACTTATTTAAAAAAAAAAAAGAAAAAATATTTAAAAATCAAACTAGAATATTTTGCTCAACACAGATCTGCATGTTTAGAGGGGTTTTTTTGTTTCACACTGTTTTTAAGCCTTTTATTGAAACTATGATATTAAACGCACGTCTAAATAAAAATGTTTAAACTTCTTTTACATTTAGAAAACATCTAACCAAAACCAATGTGCTATTTCCAAAATCCTTCTTCTTTTAAAAGGAAAAAATGAAATTAGCCTTAATTTCTTAATTTAATAAAAGGGTCAAAAAAATCTGAGTATGAAAAAGTCAGCTTTGACGAATAGCTCTCAAAAAGAAATTCATCAAACCTGACCCAAATTCAGTACCGTCAGCCTCCCAAAATTCAACTTCTGGTTAATTCATTATTTCTCCTCTCTCTTTTTACCTATAATCCTGCTCAAATCAGGAATCTCAAAATTCACACTAGACATATGAGAAGGCAAGCGCATTTCCTCCTTTCTTAAAGAAAGGTAGTAATATTTAGAACTGAAATACAAACATTTCCAGAGGTGAAGACAGACTTGGATCATTGAAAAGTTTGCTGTTGAAGAGAGAAAAAAGTTCTTACTTCACTGCACACATCAGGAGATTCATTAATACTACTATATCCAGGACAACTCCCTTCATATGAAGCAAAACTATTTAAGATAACTTAGTGTTCCAATTTGGTCAAGTAACTTACTGAATCGGAGGTACACATACAAACACAAAAGAAATCTTAATACAGTCAAGTGAGCCAAAAGAATAGTAAAGGCTAAGCTTTGACATGTTTGGCTCCTGCTCCTGGTAAACGGGGAAAAACCAACAGATTCATATTCCCTTTCACAAATGACTATCTCCATCAAGAGCTTCCAAGTTAAGTCTGATGACCAGCATCAGGGCTGTGGGCAATCTGAGTCCTGAGTTTGCCAAGCCAGAGGAGCATCCCACTCTGAATCCAGGACCTCAGTGTTCAGACACTGTGCAGGGAAGAAAAGAACGTCTAGTTCAAGGCATTTTGGATCAGAAGCAAGACAACGGGCAAGAGTTAAGACCAGAAGACACACAAGAACATAAAAAGGAAGAAAAATGTTGTTTGCAAAGGAGAGGCCCTCCCACACCTACCCCAAAGTACACTTACTTGGTATGCTCTTATCAAAGACTGCACAGCAAGGTGATCTTCAACAAGCTTTTCAGCTTTACCTGGTGTCTGGGCCAGGCCATGGCTCTGAAGAAACGATGCCTTTCTTTCCAACTGATCTGGTAGATGGGGATCATATGCTTGGCCAGCATTAGCATTTCGGAAAAACACATCCCAGGACTGGACATGTGTACAGAGAAGGAAAGAAGAAGGAAAATTTATCACCTCAAACAAAAGTCTTAACCAAAAGCAGCTCCTTCAGGCTGCAAATGGTACCTCACTACATTACAGTATCAAGTACCACTAATAGCCAGCAAAAAGGGAGCACTGATACTTTCACGTCTTGGTAGCAACTGTGTGTTTCATTTACACAGAGCCTTTTTCATCTAATTTCTTACACCGAGCTGGTTCAGTGGAAAACCTGCAGCACATATGAGTGCAAAGCATCTTCGTACATTATTCATTCACACAGCTCTTTTTAACTGTGATGTTTATTCAGGCAACCAGTAATGGGTATGATATTATGCTGCTGATAAAGCAGTATCAAGCCTATAAAACTGAAAACCTTAATAAATGAAATTAATCCATTCCTTTAATGATACTAAAAGAATTTATGATACTTCAAGACACTCACTGAATATGCTAAATCAGAATAAGTCAGTCCTTAAGGGCCTTTCTTGAAGAAACTGTTTAAAAGCAATTACAGCTTTTCTGAGTGAGGCTTTTGGTCTAAGATTCTTTCCTCGCTAGCTTAGGTTACCTTACTATGAAAGGAATTATGGACCTGGTTTCAGATGCAAGTCATAACTTTAGAAGAGTACATATTTCAGAAGCTGAATCACAACAAACAGAAGACCCTTTTATTTCCATCTGCACTTTTACACTAGCCATTTCCTCCACGTATGTCCGAATCTTGTTTTCCTGAACTGTTTCCATTCTGACGAGATGGTCACTGTCCGAGGTTAGAATGGTATTAGATATATGGATGCCAACAGACAGCAGCGGAATGGGATGAAACATCTGAGATGCTTATACCCAACAAAGAAGAACGCCTGCACTAGTAGGGGACTGATCAATACTTATGCTTACCTTACAGTTTCCATAAAAGTTAATGAAAGGCATAAAACACTTTCCTCAATTTGGCTAACTTAGGAGAAAAAGGAAGCTATTTCAAAACTTTAAAATCTTTGTGACTGGAATAGAAGAACTGTAAAACCTAAATTTCATTTTGTACGGTGCATGTTATTTACCCTGGCTGGGAGCTTAGAACTAACGCATTTCCAGGAACCAGTGACAGAAAAGACAAAAAGTAGCCCAAAGATTTGATTTTTAAAAGAACAGAACATTACTTAATATATTAATTACAGAATACACAAAATAATCAAAATAATGTAATACTAACACTGCATGACAGAAAAAATATTTATAAAATTCTGTTTTCATTAACAAAAAGTCTCCATAATGAAATTTCTACAAGCTTTAAGCTGTTGAGAAACACTATGAGAGGGGCAGCATACAAGATTTAAACATTACCCAACCTTCCAAGTTCAAGTTATGGAACTAGGGGGGACTCACTGGACCCGTGGGCAGGAATCTCATCATTAGCATGAAGCTACTACCCAAGAAACACTGCTTTAATGCACCTCTCTTACTTCTTTATTAATACAAAGCTGCATTAATACAAATATGATAAACTTACTTGATTTATCACCCTGCTCTTACACAGCCTTGATCTAAACATAGCCATGTATGCCATGACAAATTAATGCAGACAGATCATGCTTAGTGGTCACTTCCAGACACACTGATAAAGAATTCATTCCTCCTCCCTTCTCTCATTTATGCCCATTTCCTATATTCTTCTTACCTTGACACCTTGCTAGCCACACTGAGATCAGAAGTCTGAATTTACACAGCACCCTATAAATGGTCTACAAGAGTCCATTAGTGTAACTGCATTTCCTCTGATATTCTCTCAATACACCTTCTTACTCTGTATTAAGAACAGTATTGTTATTACATGCCTATACAGCACCTAGTTCAAGAGTTTGCAGTTCCCAGACAGTGAAAAACAGATACAATCCCTTCATTTTACAACTAAGGCTACTTAGACTGGAGGAATTATTTTGGCAATACACAGTTATTAACTTTCATTAAATTAGGAAATTCAAAATGCACATCTGGATCCATGACAAATCTGACATTTGGTATTCATTCAAAGTTTTAACAAAGAATATGCTTTACTTATGTTAAGGTTCCTTCCCCACTTTTTCCAACACCATGATACACATAGAACGATGATAATAACATAACCACTCCTTTGTTGAGTCAAAAGCTTTTCATTTAGATGTAAAAGTTATTACAGGACAGTCCCATAAACAATTGAATATGTTTTTAGACAAGTGCTCTGCTGAGACAGTTGCTAACAAAATCCAAACAGACTTGCCCAACAAGCTACCTGTTTAAGGAGAATAAGCATAGGACACTTTCATCATGCAAACTCACAAATACAAAGAAATACCTTAAAAATGTTTACATCTGAAGATGCAGCCAGCTGGGACAGAAGGAACCCACACTGTTTTTTCCTATTGCATTTTTGAACCTATTGATTTGTTGGGCAAGCTTGACATTTAATCAGAGGGGAGGGAAAATACATCATTTGGCTACAGAAAATTAGTTTTTTCTAGATACACATCCATCAAAGCCTGTACAGGTTTCTATAGCGTCTTTCAAGATTGATACCAGATTATAGTCTTCAAGTCCTGTGTATCAATGTCAGTCTTTGGCAACAGCATTTGCCATGTGACTGAACAGACAGAAGACCAGCTTGGTCTCACAGTAGACCTGCAGGTTCTCAACTAAATTAGTAAAGTTCTTTAAGAAAATGGTAGAGGAGAGTTATAATAGAAAAATACATCTGTAAAAAGTAAATTACTACAGTGATACATGTGATGCATGATACATTCCTTTTTTTTTTTTCCTGTCAGCAAATCTATATTGTAGTTAACCATTATTTTCTCAAGTAGTATAACACAATTCAAGTGATTCAGTGGCAATACTCTACTCTTATATAATAAACATTGTTGCACTTAGAATAAGAAGTAACATATTTGTTATCTTGATGGTTTGGGTTTTTTTCTAGTGACATCACAATATTTATCAACTGCAGTAAGGACAGTAAAGCCTTAGAAGACACACACTGAGCATCACTACATCATTTAAAAAAAAAAAAAAAGATAGAAAGAAAAAAAAAGATGAAGTCAAAACAAAACAAAGCCCCCACACTTCTTCCAAGTACATAAAACAAGGAAGTGATTACACACTCATGGTACAGCGGCTGCATACAGGATAACATGGCAGACATTATGTACTCAATATCCAACCATGCAGTTTTGTAATTAATCTTGTGATAGTAATAACTGAGCCTTGTCAAGTTTCTCTCTTATGATCTATGGCCCTGACACTGCACTTCAAGGAGAAATAATGATGCCTTTTTCAGAGCCCACATCATTTTATTCTGATTGTTGTTTTGGCTACTCAAAGGATAGGAAATTCAAAAGTTAAGGAAAAGCAGGAAATCATCAGGAATGGATTTGCACAAAGAATAAAAGCTCCTATGGATATAAATACATATTCCTTGATATATAACCATGGTATACATAGAAAGGAGAGGTTCTTAGAAAAATATGCTAGTAACACTGAATATGCTCATTGGAACATGATAGCCATATTTCAAATGGTTTTAAATAAGCATACATGGGAAGACATGTCCAGTCAAATCCTCTGAGGTGGAAATAATTTGATTAATTGGAGTTTCTAAGTAAAGTGAATAGAGTATAATTTTCAAAGCCCAGGAAAAATAAAGTTTTTTTCATCTCATCAACCAGAGGGAAGCACATGCCCCCTGATAAGGAGATATCCAAGAAGAAGAAACATGAAGAAAAATGGGAAATAAAGATTAATAAAGGAAAGACAATGTAATGTCTAAACGCCTAGCACAAACTGGCTCTCTAAACCATGCCATACATACTGATAATGAAATATGAGTGGCCTGCAGAGACAGTCGAATTATTAACAATACCACAACCAACACCACGTAATCCATCGGTATCTCTTGACATTATTTTCCAACACTGCCACCACTTTCCATAGCACAATGACAAATTCACAACTTGCCAACAGTCACAACTGCAGCATGAATTTTTTCTGTATTTTTAAGAAAACAGGGCGAGTTCAACAAGCAACATTTTTAACCTGTTTTATTAAAGCCCAAATTGAACAATTTCTGTCAACAGAAATCTTGGGCTGACACTTACAGCTTTCATCTGATGAAACGAGATGATTTTCAAGAAACCAAGAATTAATTTTGTTGATGAAACCAAGTAAAATCAATCAGCATCATTCTCCTCCCTGCCTTTTTTCTAGGCTGTGAAAAACCTAATTATTTAGGCAAGAATAGCTGTAAATTAATCTGCGATGTCCATCAATCATTCTTTTAAGCCTCATAAACCAGGCACACAGTTAACTTACTTCAGTTCATTGCTGTTGTAAACATATAACATATAGTTAGCCTGGAAAAGAATTCACACACTCCTAACATGCATCCCTAATTACCTGGGATCCACTCCCTAGACCACACCCTACTCCACCAGTACATTTATATTCCTCTGTCAATTCACTTCTGCTAATTTCTCGGTTGCTGTTCAAGCTCCAAACGGCATCACCTCGTCAGGATCCATCGCCCAACTGTGCCTGAACTGCCAGACAAACTGTACAGTCCTTTTCAGCATTTCCGCCTAAGTATCAGCAAAACAAGAAGCAGGGCGACGTCGCGCAGAAGCCTTTGCTCTTTGCTAGGTCGGTGGGGCCGGGCCAGTCGGCGGCCGCCGCCGCGGAGGACGTGGCCGGCCTTTAGTGGGGTTCAGCACCCTGGACAGATCCGGGGACGGCCCGCCTCCCGCCTGCCGTGACTCCACTGCCTAACACGTGCGTTCATTTACTGGGGTTTCTGCCCCATTCCAAGTCTGCAGGAGGCCACGGCAGCGAAATTCACGCGGCTGTAGAGGATCTGAACAAGAAACTTCACTCTCCTTGAAGGAAAGAAGGTTGGCGCAAGTCGACGTAACTCAAATCAAACGACTGAAAACAAGATGTCACCACGATGTCAGCAGACGCACTCTACGCATGAGTTCATCCCTTCACTGTCCTCAAAATAAAGGGTTAATATCGTTCTATAGCACCAACACATCACGAGGGCTTCTCGGACATTAACTCAATGCAGCCACACAAAGTGCTACCCTGCTCTACATTGGTTGGAACTTTAGCTGGCAGTTGCATGACGAGGAATCAAAGACAGATGGGATGAGAGAAGGAGCCACCCCTGCAGAAGGGCTCTTCAGTTCCAAGTTCAGGTGCAACATAAAAGACCTAGGATCTGTCTGCTATGTGAATAACACTCAGTCTTCAGAGTTGTCACTGCATATCTCACCTTCCAACAAGACTAAATTCATACACAACATCCAAAAAAAACCAGCTACAAAACTGTTTTTTTGGTTCCCCCCCCCCCCTCAACATGCGTCACTTCCTCACACTCTAGATAGAAGTTGGTGCTCTAAGTCTGACAGTCTAAGTGACATTTTGATATACATGCCTCAAGGGTAAGGGAACACACAACCAATTTGGTAAACATTTTGGGCACAATTCACATTACTTCTCTAGAAAATTACTTGTCTGTCTTCGAATTTATCAGACTTCTCATCAGCTTCTTAAGTTACTATACATGTATCACCATAAGAGAGCTTTCCTTGTCAGCAGAAAGCTTGTTAAAAAATAAGTCTATGTATTTTGCCAAGAAAGGATTTGGGCAATAGATTTAAAGTAAAAAAAAAACGCAAACAAATATGTGTCGCCTGGAGAGAGAGGGAGAGACAGAAGAAAATGCTTTTCAAGATACTTAAAAAGGTTTTTCTGACAATTTCAGATTCAGTTTTAAGTTTACAGCTTCCACAGCTACCTAAAGGGAAATGAACATTCATCTTCTTCAGACAGTTTAGAAGTACCAATATCAACACGTACTATTTAAATATAAAATATAATCTGATACAACTTTATTACAATAAACCAAAAAAGAAGTTTTATTTCTTGGTTCTTCCAGATGTAACTAATTACTTAACAGATTCTTGAACAGGATTTCCATGGAGGAAGGCTGAAAGTTTCTGAGCAGCTTACTATTTCCGGTCTGGACTTCTCATTCTTTCCACTCAGCTCACCAGGCCTGTGGCTCCTCTGTGCTTTTTTAGCTGCAATATCACACCTTACAACAATCAATATGTGGGAAATTAGTTTCACATTTTCATTTCATACAAGACCTCTTTCTGGACTTTTTATAAAACAAGTTAAAGAAGAAAAAAAAAATCAATTCCACTCTCAACCTAGTATTATCACTTACAGTCAAGTTTTAGACTTACCTTATGTACGCTTTTAGGGTTTTCAAGCCACGCATAATACATTTCCTCCACATAATTCGAATTACTCGCACTCAGGAATGGTTCTGAGGTTCCTGATGAAACATACCGTTGGCCATGTAAAAATAACCTTCTGGCTATATCTTGCTTTTCCAGAAGTTTAATACCATGCCACTTCAGCGTAGCCGCAAACAGCTTCAGATGACTCATGTTTGTTTGTTAGACAGAAGATCCAAGTCTATTAATAAGACAAAACCAAACCTGATCAGAAAAAAGACCCAATGAATTGCAGATGCATTTCAGCCTCACAGTGAAAACTGAGGTTTATGGCTAGAGTGCTCTTCAACAGAGCTCAGGCCCAGGCATGAAGTCCTCTTCAGGAGAGAGGCCACTCCATGACTGATTGTAGAGCTACACTTACAGCAGTGGAAGTGTTGCTGATGGCCAGCCCCACATCAGTCAGCTCACCTCACAGCTTCTGTAACTGGTAACATCATCCTGGTTCCTGAAGCAATCATGATACCACTCTGTACCACATGCCCCCTGAGCCCTGGTTCCTTGGGAACAAATGAGTCTACAAATCATTGACTTCTCTGGAGCTCTTGGCAACCAGCCTTTTACCAAGCCAGTCTGGGGTAGGTCCAATGAACAGCGTCAACCACAAACGCAGTGGTTGAAAAAAAGCCTGCTACCTCAAATTTATGCCATGAATAATGCAGCTGACAAAATAATTAAAAGCATTAGTTAAGTGTTCATATTGACATTAGCCTTCAATCAAACAGTATTACACTAAGAAAAAGCTCAGTTTAATTTGCTTTCCTAACTAGCAACATTTATCTTGTCCTTCCAATGACCCCTTATGAGTTTTTTAACAAGGAGAGCAAACTCCCTATAATTTTGAACACAGTGAGAAAAACAGTAAGGGTTGAATCTTGGGAATGCTGAACACCATCAGCTCCAGTGCTAGCAAAGGGAATCAAAGCTCACCTTCAGAATAAAAAGAACAAAAGTAGCTTACAAGTAGACAAAAATAGTATAATCTTAAAGCTGAAGTTGCTAAAATTGTGAAGGAATAGCAATAATGTAAAAAGAAATTATTTTGTTTTCACTATAGAAGTATTTGGAAAGCTACAAGAACAAAAAGGGTTGGATACTAATTAAAAGGAAGAAAAAATCAGATTTAACTCTGAGGTGTCTCTCATTTCTTTTATTGTCTATCCAGAGAAATAATTTATTTAGTCAGAAGGTAAAATCCAAGTTTTTTGTTGTTTAGTGTGATTAGTTGAACAATTGATAAAAACAAACACAAGTACTGAGCTGCCAAATGAACTTTAAATTGTTTTTAAAAAGACAGTCATTTTGAGTCATATATCAAATTTTACGTTAGTTACTACATGTAAAGATTATTTTATCTCTAATTCAAGAAGTAATAGATACCTTAAAAATTCTGTATAAACATTTTCTGTATATAGATGCCATCAAATTATTTTCTCACTGTTTTTCCTCTTCCCCCTCTCCCTCCAAAAAAGGAAATACATGGTTATAAAATTCCTAAATCTGTAAGGAATAGGAAGAGCTATATTTTTCATCATCCAATTTAAAAATGAATATTGGTCTTTAAAGAGAAGAAAAAAAAAAAAAAAAGGCTCCTACAGAATCAAACAGTATTACTGCATGCTCTTCCCTGGCATCACATTTTTAACATGAGATTTTTAACATCTATTTTGAAAGCTGCTGATTGGACCAGTTTCCTAGTCGCTGACTTTAACCGTATCAGCCCAGCAGTGAACTCTCCTCCTTTATCACACCAAATTCCCTTGCCTCCTCTTTCAAGACTTCTGCAGCCTTTTCACTCTCATCCACTAGCAGATCTGATGCCCAGCTCGTGACACCAGCTGCCATCATCTACTTACTGAATTTTCCAAACGAGCACTTGTTCACATTCTCCATGGTGCTCAGATACATGGAGAGAATTCTCCCAAGGCAGTATCACGAAAGCTAGCATATAGGGCTCCTTTAAACCTACAAAACCTCTTCTCTCCCCACTTGGCATTTTCAGCAAATTGGCAGTGGTTAGGCTACTAGTATGCTGAATCCCCTATACATTGGCATTACTTCCTACCCACCTATATTCACTTGTCATTTCCCATTTCACAGATTCAAAGCTTATTACAACACTGACTTCCTCCTGTGTCAATGCCCTGTCTGATTAAGGCTCCCAAACTTCCACACACATACCTGAGGGGCAGACACTCATTCCTAAAGGGTAACCTACCCTCATTTGAAGTGATTTGCAAACTGCTGGTAGAGAAGGGAATGAGAGGAATGTTTTTCTGTTTATCATACTTCAGTGGCAAGCTTCTTAAGTACAGGTAATTTCACATTCTTTCTTCCTCATATGTCTGCCTGGAGAACATGTAGGTCTTTTTTATAGCAGTTAGCAAAGAACGCATAGCAAAAGAACAACAATTCGTCAGGGAGATTTGAAAATGGATGGAAATGACATAACATGTCATGGAAACAAAGAGCTTAAGTGGTACTAGTCACTTCCCTCCATTTCCACTTAAACTTGAAATGGGATCAGAGCCATACTTCAAGTTGTAAGTACTGAATACGCAATCTATAGGAGCGGATATGGGCTATGTCACTCCTGTAAAGACATGAAGATCATGGGTGAAGAAAACTGTTAGACATTATTCCCATCTCCTGAAAAAGTAATGCCTCCCTTTTTATACAGGTATGAAACAAAAATGGACAAAGCCACCAATCATGTAATTCCAGTCAGATTTCAACTACAGATTAATTTCACTCAACAAAACTGACTTCTTCCTAGCTCTTCCTTTTGCACACACCACTCTTCAGCACAGATGTCAGCTGTCAGCAGCTAAATGAATTGGAGACCACCAGCATGATCATAGACCATTCCAGCCCACTCAGCCTTGAGACTGTCAGTCAAAAATCAGCACAAAGGACAGCAGGCAGAAATCACAAATAGTTAGGATTGTTCCACTCCACTATGTTTCCTAAATCAACCCTGAAATGAAAACAGCGACTGGAAAGGAATCAAACTGAGCTAAGAGCAACCTAAAGGAAGATATTAATTAAATCTCTACCGGAGGTCAAAAATAAGAAAGAAGCAGTGAACCAAAAGAACAACCTGATATTTAATGCACCAAAGCACCCTTAAAATGGTGGAAGTAAATGAAAGCCCTAAGCGGCTGAAAATTTCTGCAGCTGTCCTGCAGTATGGCATGTGTGTCTCAAGCTACGAGCTCGCTTTCGCCTTGGCCCTTTCAACTCTAGAAGTGACCTAATGGCATGGAAATTCTTGGGAATTATTCTACCCACATTTCTAGAGGATAATAGACGCATATGAAAAAGAGACAGCAAGACCCTTCTGACAGTAAAGTGTTTATCCAGCTTTTTTCAAGATCACTTTAAACACAAACACATTGCACAGGCTAGTATCATATGAATCAATGTTCTCCTGGTATTGCCAGTACCCTTACTGGGTTTCTTAACCCACACATGAAGTCCTGCTACCAGTGCTAACAAATGTTCTTTATGCTCTGCAGAAGTAGTCATCAATATGTCTGGTCCATATTTCACAAAAACACTCCTTCATCTGCTATCATGGTCTTTTCTCCTATATTCCCCATACAACTTGCTCCTAAAGCGCTTCTTAAGATTGAGTAATTCTAATAAAACAAGGCTGACAGTGAAAAAAATGGATGAAGATAATAAAGTGTCTCCAAAAGCCTGTCACGGATAATTGAAACTAGAGAGGCACAGAATATCCTTATCAAATAAGGCTACTACTTGAATATATACCTCCACATGCTAAATGTTTCTTTTCCTCCCTGCACAGATGTGCCAGACTGTGCAAACAAGCATCACTCTCCATCCAAAAAGTTGATCTGGAGGACGTTTACAAGCCCTGCGTTTGCCACAAGGCGCACACCCTAAGTCCTGGGCAAAGGAGGCGTCTCTGTGCAGTAACACTGCCCGATATACTACTCGCCCCTCAAAAAAACCCGCCTCCAGCAGGTACCAAAGGGGTGACATCGCCACAGATGCTAAGCTACCAAACCGTTGTAAAAGAGCAGGGGGGAAACATCGGGAAGGGCTCGGTTTTGTTCTTCTGTGCCGGCTCGTAACACAAGGACGCGTCCTTCCGCGGCCACCCGGCAAAACCTTGCCACGCCACCCTCCTGGTCACCTTGGCCGCGAGCAAAGGCCGGAGCCAGCGAGGCTGTCGAGGCGCTCCCGGCTATGGCGGGGGCCGAGGTACCACCGGAGTCCCAGCCAGGAGCCAGGAGCCGCCTTCCCCCCTCACCCCGAGCCGCGCCGCGCCGCCCCACCGGTAGGCCGCGCTCCGGGACCCGGCGATGCGGCGCGACCCCTCACAACCGCACGGCGAGCGGCCCCCACCGCCCCGGGG
>JAVJGG010000094.1:12136318-12157035 GCA_035590195.1 Aviceda cuculoides | reverse complement strand
ATTAAACTGTTCTTATCTCAACCCACGAGTTTTACTTCTTTTTCCTGATTTTCCTCCCCCATCCCACGGGGGGGGGGGAGCTAGTGAGCGGCTGCGTGGTGCTTAGTTGCTGGCTGGGGTTAAACCACGACACTGGATTTCCCTCCCCCCTCTCCTGCTCAGCTTTCAGTGCCTGCCCCACCAGCTCTTGCTGTACTAAGGCCTTACTGCTGCTGGCTTTCCTTCGTTAGGTGTCACTTTGCCACTTTGGTCTGTGCCTCCTGAGCTGTACCTTCTTACCGCTCATCTGTTCACTCTACAGTGAGCTCCTGTGACGGATAATCAGCTATTTTCTCAATTATTCTATTTTCATTCTTACAATTTCCAATTACAGTTCTCATTTACCTGCCCATTTGTATGTCCACTTGTATACTTACCTCTCCCTCGCACCACCCAAAGGGAGATACATACACTGGCTTTGCTTCCTGCTAAACTATCACACTTTGAAACTGGCCAGAATGAAAGTCTGTCAGCAGAATGAAAACTTAGAAAAATTCATAGCAGACACAGAGCAAAGTTTGCCAGCTTGCTTAGCATCATTCTTGTGTCAGCGCTGCACTGAAAAATTGTTATGCATTAGAGAAGCTTTGCACTGGGTAAAATGTGTAACACAGCATAGTCACAACAGCACTCCTGAAATGGAAGTCAGATGTGAAATTGTCTGTTGTGCTGAAAGACACAGTGCCTCACCATGATTTATTTTTATATTTATCCTTATTTTCTGTAGTATTTTCTTACTTATTTCTGCCTCTTTTATGTCTTAACTCAGGCATGAGTTAACAAAACTAGAACCAACCTATTTGAACAAACCAAAGCACATTTTAACAAAACTAGAACCAAACTGGTTTTGGAAACACACTGTGTTGATCACTGAGGGCACAATGTGACCCATCGTTTATTCCACGGTATGGGATTGCATGACTCTCCCATGCCTTGCCTTTGTCTTTGCTTGGTTTTGGTACATCGGTTTTCCTTGCCAGATCAGCAGCTACTCGCAATCAGCATTGCGGTTCCTGTGGTTAATTGCTTCACACAACTCGCTCTGTAACACAGCATGACTTCTCAGTAGGCTTGTTTCTTCAAAGGGTAATCTCATAGGAGGTGGTCTGGATACAGGATTACTCATAGAAGGACAATCTTATTAATAGGTTCCCCTCCTGAGATAGATACATTTACGTACTTTTGGCAACTCTTCATTCTTACTGGTAAAGTAATTCCAGTAGAACCAATGTTTACCAGAAGTTCTCTTAAGCCAAGCTCCTTTTTACTTTATTTCCCAATATGTTTATTACACATGAAGACTACAAACTAGCATAGGTTCAATTCTAAAGTGTCATCTCTTTTCAAAGCAATGCAATTTGGAAATGGTAAATCATCTTCTCACTTTGAGCCTAACAATAAATACAGTGAATGTCCTACGGGGCTCTGGTCATTAGGCTTGTCTAATATTTAAAATTGAGACTTAAAAACCTTGGAGCGACCTAGACCAAATAGCTCCAACAAAAGATTCAGTCAGTTTTCAAAGGGGAGGCTTTGGGGTTTTTGCTGCTTGTCCTAGGCAGACAGTTCAAATAAGTGCTAAAAAACTTTTTAAATCCTTATAAACAGTAGCAGAGTAACAGCACTCACTTCTCCAGTTGGGATTTGTGCCAATTCCTTGTACAACATTTCTCCCCCTTTTCTGCAACCCTCTCAGTTGGAGTATTCTGAAATTAATCTGGCAGACACCTGGGTTAACCCCCTCTGCCCAGCATAGGAGACTTTCCTGGGCAAGGTCCATCACTCTGGTTGATTGAAGCTGCTTTGACCGTTCCCCCCAAAAGTGCTCTACTGCCTGAGCAACTCCCATGGGAGGATTAACCACAAATTCTTGTTTAAATGTCCCCAGGGTGTAACAGAGACCTTTCCACTTCTAGCCCTGGGCCAGCACTCTCTGCTGTCATCGCATGCCATAGTCTCCCCATGCAGTATCCACCATCCTGCCTGCTGTTTAGCATCCTGCACTGTCAGCACTCCACTTACGTCCATTAGTGTGAAAAGATATTAATCATAAACATACTTTTCAGCCTCGAGTTCATCCCCGTGTTTTCAGGAGGAGCCAAATTACTTTCAGCAGCAGCTGACAACTGCCGAGTACCGCCAGGCAGTTCCTCTGGCAGATTCCTAATTCAAACTTCCCTGGGTTTGCTGCACAGCTTTTGTTTTTATTCTAGCAGGCATATCTGCATTGAATGGGAAAATGTTTTTTGGTAGCAGTAGTACAGATCTGCTTTGAGCTGCTATGTAGCCAGGGTAACAGTACTACATTTTATGGTGAACTTATTACACTCCCTAAAATGGCACATGCTTAAGCACTGGCAGAACGCTTGTTTGCAACAGCACAATGCAGTGCTTCATGCTGATGTTCTCAACAGTTGGTTCAAGTGGATTCCAGCATCTAGGAATACCCTTGCCGGATACTTCCCTGTAGAAGCTACACAGCCATGTTCAGCACATTTTACTACTACAAAGCAAACAGGTGAAACCATGGCCTTAGTGAATCACCAGCAAATTTCCATTCACTTCAGTGCTTTCCCCCAGTCTCTTTTATATTCCTTTTTTTGTCAACTCTATCATTTATGGCAGAAGCATATTAATTATCTCTGAAACCTCCTACGGCGAAGTTTATGTGGGGAATTCACATGGGTTATTTCCATTCCCTTTGCTAACCGAAACCTTGGCTTTGTGTGCCGTGAGCTTCAGTAATATCCCTGACTTCCCAGAATAAACTTCCCGTGGTAAAGGAGACACAGGCTGCTGGATGTCAGAGGGACAGAAGAACTGATCCCAGTTTCGCACTGCTTCTTGTATTGGGCAGGTTATAAGTGAGGCAGTGAGGAAAGCCAACGGCGTGGAGGGCTGGGCTGTGCCAGCAGAAGCACAGCCAGTAGCTGGAGGGAAGCAATTACTGCCCTTTCTTCAGCCATAGGGATAACCAGAGGGGGTGGGGGGGTCAGCAGGAAGACAAAGCCAGCAGAGCCAGGCTCTTCACAATGCTGCATGGCAGGAGGATGAGACAGTGGAATAGAAGTGGTTCGGTCTAGATACAAGGAAAACTTTTTTCACTCAGAGGATAAACACTGCAGCAGGGACCCAGAAACATGGTGGATCCTCCATCCTCAGAGGCTTCAAGACCCGACTGAACAAAGCCCTGAACACCCTGGTCTGATTCCAGTGTTGATCCTGCTTTGAGCAGGAGTTGTCCCGGATGACCTCCAAGGTTCCTTCAAACCTGACTGAAGCATCTATGATTCGTACCAATTTCACAACAGAAGTCATGTCAGATCTAAGGTTAAGCACGCAATCATTATTTGGTCAACAGACAAACTCATGTCAATAGTTTTATATGGATAGCATCTATCTTGGTTTTAATTATTCTCTATTCTAAAATTTCAGGCTGTATTGCTCTGGAGAAAACAATAGCTTAGAAGTACAGAGTGTTTTATTGGAAGACCAAGATCACTGAAGACTGCTCCTCAACTGAGTCTGGCCAACAGGTTGTTTTCAAGCGACTTTATTCTCCAGACATATTCCTGGGTAGAATCAAACTGCAGGAGCCCATTTGTATGGCCACGGATCCGTTAGAGAGAGAGAAGCTAGGCGATAGACCCAAATGACAATCAGGAAGACACAACTTCTGCCTGGCTGTTTCACAAGTCTTTCCTAATAAATTAGCCCACTACAACTACAAGAACAAAAGCAACTGTTGCTGTAATTATTTCTCTGATATCTCACTGTATTATCATTAAAATCTCAGAGTAAACAAAGAACTACAGCATACACAAAGCAGCAAGTGAGTCAATAAGAGAGGCAGGTTAGGGAGGAACTCTGGCATACAACATTTACTATAGCTGCCAAATAATGAATTCACATTGAAATTAGAAAGAGCACTAAATTTAATTTGTACTAGTATTTTAATGGGGAGTTAGTAGGTTGGCAGGAGAAACAGCAAGAAGTTTTCCCACTAACTGTGGAAGTAGATCACCACTGGCACTGCAAAAAAGCCTGCCAGCATTTGGCATGTTGACAATGAACGAAGCACTGCCAACTGCCCTTTCCTTAACCAAGAAAGAATTGAAAATACTATTTTTTCTATTTTACTAGTGGATTAGGAGAAAACTGCTAGAAAAATGTTTTCAATATTTGCTGGTGTTTTATAAGAGGATCCTAACAAAAATAGAAAAAGTTCTTTATTTTTGATAGCTCTTTTAGATGTAGCTAAAACACGCTGCATTTTTTTAGTCCTTTTAGCTGAAAATAAAACATCAAGGTACCCTGACTTCATCATACTCAACTAGAAAATTATCCTCGTCTCTTAGTCTGTACCACTGGCTGTGTTTTCTTCAGGAGGATCTATTTTGACTTTTAATGCTACTTATCCTGATGAGGGAATGTTTCATTATCTTCCCACTTCTTTCATTTAGGAAGAAAATAAATAAGGCAAGACAGTTCTCCATCAGTTAAAACTTCTGGGGTATCTGAGGTTTGTAGCTCTCACTGGGAGTAAGGTTTGCTAATGAAGCTTTTGAAGCCGCAGTGGCGATGTCTGATTGTAATTGCTGAAAGGTGACTCTTGAAGAGGTTTATTTGCACTAATCAACACCATGTTGTGCCTCAAAGCTAGAGTTCCCTTAGATGCACTGTCCCTACCGAGTTATTCTGCAATAACTAAACAGGCTTTTCTGTTTACTTCTGTTCTGGCACCATATCTGTTTTTTAATGGGATCCTTTGAAGCTGCTCTCCAAACCAGTTGTACAGTTAAAACTTCATAATTTCTTTCTAACACTTTTCTCTTGCAGCCCCCAACCCCTTCTCCTTTGGTGCCTGAGCCAAAGGGACCTTCAGTGAAAGTGTTAATGTAAAATATCCAAGGGCTCAGGGGTGGGCTGTAAATATCGAATCTATTACATGCAGAATAACAATAATTTCTTATTTTCCTGATGGTGTCCATTTGGAAACATTACATTCACAGTGCTGGATGCAGCTGGACAATATTAGAGAGTGATTCTTGTTCACAGCTGGAACAGCTCTACACTTCCCTGAATTTTTGTGGCCTATATTTTACTATACAATTGTTCTCCAGTAAAGTAGAAAATAGTCTGAGCATCTCAGTTACCAAGGTGAGCCTACTGTTCATGCTTCACGTGGACAATCAGTCCATTAGCAGACACCATATCACTGAACAGATTTTCAGAAAAATAGCATTGGTGTTACAGCAAAAATGCAACAGCTCACACCAAACATACCCCCAGCATGTTGTTTTGTGCTTGTTTTATCAACTCAGAATAAATTGTTCTAACTTTGCTCTGAATTCCTTTCAGACTAGATTGCTATGCAGTTCAGGCTGTCACATCACACGGGTCCTCTTATTTTACAAAGTCCTCACCCATCGATGCTGAGCTCGTTGGATCGTATTAATGCTTATTAACACGAGGCAGTTGTGGCACTCAGGATGCAGCGCCATGACTGTGTCCAGCTCTCCAGTCTTCTCTGCAGGTCGGTTACCAATGGGTGCCTGGATGGTGCTTGTTTTACTAACGCGAAAGTAGGACTGCTACAGCTCCATTTTAAGGCATTCTGAGATGGATGAAATCCTAGTCTGATTGATCATAATATCACCTTCAATGCACAGTATACTACATGAAGAAGAACATCATTAAGTGAAAGGCAGAACCCACAGTGGGATGAGTTTTGGATTGTAATGATGCTAGGTTTGGGGTTTTAGCACTATTGCTGTGGCAGCCTAAGGCAATTACAGACGTTGCCTTAACGAACAGACCTTTCCTGCGTAGACCCATTCCCCTGGATGTGCACAGTGCCTGTGGAAGGCTGTCACTGAAGCCAATTACAGAAAAAAATTGAAAAGCCTGTAAAGGTGTTTGGAAAGTGAGAAATAAATCCTACCTGTCATTTCTTACTCAATCCAACTAGCAAATCACGATCTTCACTCATTACCACCCGTGCACATTGTAGCAAGGGAAGGATCTAGCTCTGAAGATCCAGGATTGCACGTCACTTTGGGGACTGTGATTAGCCCAAGTCTTAAGTAAATGAGTTCAAAGTAAATGAGTTCACTCAATACTCTAAAGCCACTAAGTGTAGCTGGCACACACTGTCAGCACAGGCGCTCTGCGTGCCAAAGAGGCTTAGCGGGAGCGAGCCGGGAGGCTGAATTATGATTCCTCTTGCAGACAGGGTGAACCTTTCAGGCTGAGGCTGAGATCATCGGCTAGACACTGCTGAGGAGCAGAGGGGCAGTGAGGCCATCAGACCAGAACGGAGATATAAAAGCAAGCACTTCAGTAAACAAAGAGGCTTTTGCAAGGAATTAACACCTTCTCAAGCATAGGACAAAACACACCTGGGTTTCACCCACCAAGTCTGGGTTTGTGGCACTCCCGTGTTTTGCCTCTGTAAGGACAAGGTGCTGCCTGTGTCTGCTGGGCACTGACCGGGCAGGGGACTTGCACGAGTCACTCACCTCCTCCTGGCTCATTCTTTCCCTCAGCCCGCTTCAGAGAATTTCCCCCACCTGGGGATGTTCCAAATACTCATATTTGGAAATGCTTTAAAATACAAACTGCTAAATACAACATTAGAATACTTTGGCCACTAGTTGCTGCTTGTGTTGTGTCTAAGCTCTAGAGAAGTATTAAGGTGGCAGAGAACACCTGGCATGATTTGTTGTTTCAAGATTCTGGTCCTTGCGATCCCAACATTCCTGTGCACACCATTCAGTAAAACATTGGCCAAGTATTGCTAGAGATCAGAATTGGAGTTAAGAAGTTGGATTTAACTCCCTTAAGTCATAGCTCTGTCAGGTCATTGTCACATGAATTTTCAGAACAGCAAAGCCTTCCCCTGCTCATTTAAGTATATAAATGCATTATTTTGGTCATAGATTGAACATTTTTCATGGGTACAATTTTACACAGATTGGTTAGGAGCTTCTACTGGACTGTAGCAGAAACCAATCTCAAAGTAATTTATTAACATTTTGAGGCTATCTGAAGGTCACATGTAATCAAGATTTGAGGCAAAAAGAGGGGGATGCTTGTTTAAAGCAAACAGGAATTTGATTAGCCTTGAAACCCTTCAAACTACTGGGGCCAAAAGCTTTCCTAGCGGGCAAAGGAGGTTCCTGTTGTCAGTCAGGGTAACAAAACCCTTCCAAAACTGCCATGCAGAAGGTGCAGGTTCATCCGAGTGTTTCCAGCTCTCATGCCAATGACTGACAAACAATTTTAACACTTAAAAAACTTTAAAAAACCAAACAAACAAAAAAAGCCACTCAAAAGATTTAGAGCCCCAGATGCTGAAGTCAGATGACTTTAGGAGGTACTTAGTTGTCATTAAAAACATCTAGTCCTCATGATTGCCTGCAATCAAGTAGTCTAGTTTCACATAGGAAAAAAAAAAAGCTCCATATCTGTTGCATTTTAAATTTAATCTGCTGGATTTGGCTGCTAGTTTTTGCGTACATGGAGTTGGTGGAATGAGGGAGGGGTGGACTCAGTCAATCAGTAAGTCTTTTTTTTCATCATGAATGCTCAGGGAATTGTCATCAACAACAGTAAACTCTAAATGCCACTTAGCTGAGACTTACAATGTGGAAGAATTAGAAGCCTCCTTTTCTCAAAGTTATGGTGTGTTCAGTCCTTGCCCAGAAGACACTGATTTTTTTTTTAAAATTTTTTTTTTTTTTTGCGCTTCTCCTCAAAACGCAGAAGTTTTGATTTTCCACAGAATGTAAAGTCAAACATCCCTTCATTCCTGACCCACATTTGCCACAGGTCAAGTAATTATGAATGAAAATGCCACTTTGTTTATATGAGTTCTGTTTATGACAGAGATTAAGTTATGAAATTTGTACTCCTGGCATCTTATTAATACTGTGCTGCTGTAAAATCCCTCAGGCAACAGGCGAAATAATGACTTAAAACTGCAACAAGATAATTACCTTACAATGCAGGCATTTTGAAGATAGACTTAGCTCTGGATTTGAAAATACAATTTTTTTAGGACCTTATCCTTTATATAAAAGGGTGCAAAACACTTACAATTACCTTAATTTATTTCCATGACATTTTGGTTTAGATCCAATCAATTCCTAGTACATTAAGGAAAACCTTGTCATTATTCAATAACGGGATTTAGCTATTCAAAGCAATTTTCTTAATCTTTGATTTTGAAAAGGTAACTCTTCAAATCTTAGCAAAATTAACTTTGTGCCATGGTGAACACTTTGATATATACAATATCTCTATTGCGTCTGGTGTGCCAAGATGCTTTGATGAATGAAAAAAATTAGCAGATTCAGCACTTCCCTTCAACTTCTAGCCGAAAGCCCAGTGTACACACGCAGAGGAGGGTTCTTCTGAAGCATCTCTAAAGCAGATGACATAAACTACATCTAAATCTTAAGTGGGCACTCTTCAAAATCAATTGATTTGATTTAGCTTCGTCTGCTTTCAGATGCAAGTAAACAAAGCTTCTTTCTGCTTAGTGATAATCCACACTAATGTCATGAACCAAGTGTCCCTTCGTAGGTAACACCTGATGTGGAAATAGCACAACAGGTTAATTCAACAAATGAATTTCCTTTACGAGTGAAGCAGGTCAAATTCCTGCAACGGGAAAAGATCTTGATAGTGCATTTCATCCTTGTCAGTCCTGCAAAGCCAATACATGCCAGAGGGGACACCCTGCCTTCCCTATGCATGGAGACAAGTTTCTCACTTGCCCAGTTACTGAAGATTACAGAAAGGGACAGCAGCTACTCGGGACCATTAACATGGGAACATGGTTACTGATGAAGACGCACAAGCCCATGGAAATACTTCACTGAAAACCTACTTTCTGGTGTTCAGCTACATAAAGCAAAACCACTTGACCTAACGAGGCAGCCTGGAGAAAATTTTCCATTAATTTCTTATTCCCAATTCTAAAGTTGCAACGTTCTGGCCGTGTAAAGTGCTTATGCTTGTCATTTCTCCACTGAGCTCCAAAATGAACACGACTTCCCTGAACACAGTCTGAAATCACATCGCTGTTTTCAGGAAAACATCACCTCCTCCCCCCCGCCCCCGTAAGCAAAGCAAGACTATTATCAGCACTCAGTCAGGGCAGTCTTTCATGAACTAAAAACATTAATGAAAAAACAGGCACCTAAGGAAACCCATACAGGTATTTCTTCCTGGTCACCAACATGTGGGAGATGGCAACCCACCAAAGGGGAACACAGAAACAAAAATCAGTTGCCTCCCTAAACTGTTTTCTGCCCTCTTTGCTAACACCTGCAAACTTGGAAAGTAAAGGCTAATCAGAAAAAACCTCCTCCCCTATAACTTGTCTTAATAATGTTTGCTGAGAGAATCTAAGTATTTTATTTGGAAAGCATGACTATAGCAAATTCCTTAAATAAATCTGAAAACATGGACATTTACCCCTGATCCTGCCTTTGTTTTCCTGGTTTGGTTTGTTTTTAACAGGTACTCTTAGCAATTTCTGAGAATAAACTTCATTGTTCCCCAACAACGAAAATAATCTTCTATCTATCTCCATAAAGTGAGCATAGAAGACAGGTGAAAAGATTGCAGCTTTCCCCTTTTGCCTCTTAACACACCCCTCCACCCTGAAAAGGAGATGTCAGGTGCTCAATAGCCATTACAGAGCACGTCCAGCCAGGATTTACAGACGTTTAATTTCTCACATGCTCCAGCCATTGTTCCTAATGCAAATTAGAGTTTACACAAAAGCTAGCAAACATTGTACTTCCAGGCGAAAATACCAATAATGCCTTTAACCTTTAGCTAAGGTCAGACATATTAAAAAAGTGACAACATAAGGATACATTAAAACAAACAGTTTACAGTTTCTCATAACTGCCTTCCTACAAAAATGCTTTCAGAACCGAAGTTCAACATTTGTGTAGGGACAGTGGTTAAATGCTAATACCTGTATGTATGTATTGCATCCAAACTGGTAGCATCTTGTGTAGCATCACATTCTCTTTCTTGGTAACACGGACTTTAAAAACAAACCTGCTCCACTGTTTTTTTTGCTCTCTTCCTATTTAGCGAATGCAGTTTTTATCTGTGCAGAATCTCACTTCGATAATGTTAACTGCAAAAGGAAGCAGTTGTAGTAGGCATAAGGATTCCAAGCAGTTGCAGAAAGCAGCTCTTTAAAGGAACAAAAAAAAAGCCATCGCTGAGCTGGGCCTTCCATGTGACTATAACTGAGAACAGGGTAGACGAAGTGTTTGTGGAAACTTCGGTGCAGCGTTAGTAGGTAGCTACCTGCTACGTGAATTCTCCAAGAGGAGATTTACACAAACCAACATTTACCACTCGGGCAGAAAGAGGAGTTAGGGCTTTTCAGTAATCTTTACCTAATCGGGCATGCTTTTACCATTTTACACCCAATGAAGAAATCCCCTTGTTGCACTCCATTGCTCTGAAAACTTGAACATCAAAGTAGTCCTCTTA
Source organism: Aviceda cuculoides (assembly GCA_035590195.1). Lineage (NCBI taxonomy): Eukaryota > Metazoa > Chordata > Aves > Accipitriformes > Accipitridae > Aviceda > Aviceda cuculoides. Next base: position 12,146,466 of record JAVJGG010000094.1, on the reverse strand, counting down.
GATACTCCAAAAGGAAAAAAAAAGGGCAACAAATCTCCCATTTTTAATATCACCTGTTCAATTTACCATTAAAAAAACCAAACCAAACCAAACCAAACCACAAACCCCTGTCTTTTTCTTGTTGCTGTTAGGCAGATAAACTATGGAAAGGATTTTCAGTGCAACCTGTTTTCCATTTGATCTAGAGAACAGCTGACTCTAAAGGCTGAGGTGTGTGAACTGCAGATCCCAGACAGCCAGCAAGCACAGATTGTAAAGATGGTGCAATCTCTTTCTCGACTGGGTGTGGGTTCCACTGTGCTCTGCTTGCTGGATATACAGTTGATTATCCGTGTATTAATGATCCGCACTCCTTGTAGTTTGTGACAGCTCCTTTAAGCCTCTGCAATATATATATATCAACTAGCCAGCAAGCATAGCACAGCGTACGCGTATCTGCAACCGTAACAGTGCACCACAGTACTGCCAAGAGGACGTGGAACACCCCAGCACTTCTTTCAACTGCGTACCAAGTGCCACTTACCAGAACCCTGTAATGTAACCCCAGCTGACAGCTCAGTTGAGCAGAAATTGATGGTATTGGTGTAATGGAGTTATCAGTGACAGATACCTCCTATGCAGCTTCCAGGTCACACTCACTTAAGCAATGATAAACGAGCGTGAAACACTGTTAGCACAAAACAAGATCATAAATACTCAATTTGTAGTTAAAAAACCCCACCAACTTCAGACAGCGGTAGCATCTTGCAGTTTCCACGATTTTATGGATGTTCTCACTCTTGTCAAAAATATACCACAAAATAGTGAAAGGAGACTTTTTGCAGGTTTAAAAAAAAAGAAAGGAAAAAACCTCCAGTCATCCATCTAGAGCAAATATTACATCACCCTATGCTGGCTAATACAGAAATACATCGGTGAACCTTGCAGAGTTTGTAACAGCTTTTGGTATCCCAAGGTCTAACATCCATCTGTCCATCCTTCTGTCACAGAAAGCTGCTTAGGCTGAGAGGATGTGTGGAATGTAAATGTCAAAAGTTGCAAAATTCAGTTGTCCGGGACTCTTCTATCCAAGTACTGACATAGGTGGGAAGCCAAAGGTTTGCAGTGGAGAAAAACTGGAAAAGTCCATGGGGAAGCAGCCCTTGCAATTGTGCTTTATCCCCAAGGAGTTATCTACACAGGCTCCAGTTGCTTTTAAGAATGAATAAAGCATATTCCTGAGGATCTTTGCCGATTACAGTTAGATCAGTGACAACTTGGGACAGGAAAGACTGGCAGCTGCTTCCCCACTGCAGCAGCAGAGAACGTGAGCGCCTTCTCCTGCTTTCCCACCACCTGGGATTTACTGGGTACAACCCAAAGGGCATCAACCCTTCTCCACCCAGCCACCACGCTACCAGCAGTCCCTCATCTCCAGATCACCCAACACTCGGCCAAATGCCTCTCACAGAGCGATAGCATTTTGGCTGTTTACATAAGAAGCATTAAATCTAAAACCAGGAATGACAGACCACGCTTGAGGACGAGCGGAGATCTAGCGCGCAGCAGCCAGCGAGCGCGTCGCACAGGGCACCCCTGCTCAGCCACCACCAAGCTGCTCGCTCCTGCGGCTTCCTTACTGGCACTGCTGTACTGCAGACTCAAGCCTTTAGTATTAACCCTGCAAACTCTAAAAAGCCCAGCTATGTCTAAAACCTTAGGAGCAATCAGAAATTGTATTTTATCCTAATTTTCTGTATTGCTAAAAAAATGAGCTCCTTACTGGCTTAAAACAAGATTTTTGAAAAACAGTTCTAAATCTTTTCATTTGGGAGGACTGTCAGTCTCACTTTTACAAACCATGCAAACATTTATGCAACATGTTCATTATTTATATCTTTTGAGGGTTTTATTTGCTTTTATTTAGTTGTATTTCCTTCATGAAGTTCAAAGAATCATCAAACACTTACTTGCTTACCAAAACCAAGTTGGAAATTAACATCGAAATGTCTGGATATGGCCGTACACACATATGAAATCTTACACTCATGCTAACACCCTTCCAATTTACTTTAGTTACTTGCTTTTTACATTGCTATGCAGACGGGAGCATCCACTACAATATTGTACAGTAAGAATAAATTACTTAGCTATATTTTATGTGTCAAAATACTTGCATTACTAAATTTACTGCTAGAACTATCTGTTGTATTGTGTCACGTACACTCAAATGTGCTGCAATTTCTCTGTCCTGGAAAGTGTATTATGAAACAAAGCACACAATATTGCTTCAGTCAGAATTTTTTAATCATATTCCTACAAAATCATGTAAACAGTAGCATAGAGATCCAGAAAAATCACTATAATATAATGGTGCATAATCTGTAAGTTTAGAAGAACGTCAGGAACACTTCAACAGTTTATAAATTAATATATACAGTAATGGGTACTCATCGTTAGATAAGAACACCTCAAAACTGAGGAACTTAGGTGCAAGAGCTGTAAAACAACAGGAGTGCTCTGATACCAAACTTGATGATGAGGCAACACTGCAATCTATATGACTGCCTGTTGTTGTTTCATATTAAGCGTTCAATTTAGCTGCTAGAAAGTATAAAACAAAAGTTTTGGTAGGAAGTTTATTTTTATTTGAAATCATATAGCAAACATCCCTAAAGTAATAAAAAACCCCCAAAATGGAATACTCCATAAACTGGTTTCTAGAAGAGTGAAACTGAAGCTTACTAGGCTGCACAAAGAGGTCATCGACATCTCCATTCCATGCTACTTCAAACAGAGCACTGAAAGGCATCTCTAGCTAAAGAAAACATTTCAGGTAGTTTATAAATGGAGAGTGGTAGGTGGAGGGAAAAAGAAAGAAAGATGCAGAGCACGTATTGGGCTGATGCAAAATTCCTGCTTCCACATGCAGCATTCTGGGCAGTTTAGCTCTTTATTGAATTAGAAAGTCATGGGAATGTAACACCATTGTTAATTTGTTAACTCTGGGCTATTTTGCTTAAAAAAACCCTCCAAAACAATAAAGAAAAATATAATCTTCAGCCTGTCTGCGATCAAAGTCATATTCAAAGTGTTCTTACAACATTGCCCTTTACGAGATCAGGGACACACAGCAGAACGCAGGATATATCACTCTTATTTAGGTGACACATTAAACAGAAAATGAGTTATTATTTTCCTTTTCTCCTGTCCATACAACCATATTTCATGGGAAGGGTGGAAATAAAAGTATGGTAAACATATCCTAAAGAAGTAAAAGGCATTCTTCCCCATATTAGAAAATTCTCAGATATCAGTGAAAATATGGACTGCATAAAATGACTAGGATTATCCTGGAAACACTTGACACTGCAAAAACTCTCTTAACTGGATACCCTATAATATGATTTTCAGAGAATCTTTCCAACATCAGATATATTTTTCTTTTTCTAGAGTTGAAGTAGAATTTTATGCCATCTTGTTTTGGTACATTTTTCACACCTGACCAATCACTTCCCCTTACAATGAAAATTAATGTTGCACTAATAAAGATGCATTTATTTACAATAAAGGAGAGGTCATATCTAGCCACCTAAAGCTTTTTGCTGTATTTTCTTCCAGTTGTTTAGGAACAAATTCTGTTCACCTTTTCTATAGGAAATCCTGAGTAGTAAGGTGAAGAATGTTTGGCAGATAGCACCAATTTTCCATCACTTGTCTTAATTAATAGGGTACCGTTATCATCAGCAATGCATCTACAAGCACTATCGTAGTTGAACCTAAATGCCCAAGCAAGAGCTTATTGTAAAACACTGTTATTCCTGTTGCCAGAATCTGAGCCAACACTGAAACACCAGGAGTGGGAGAAAAGATTTCCACTAACTCTGAGGACGCAGGTTGCAAACACAAAAAAAGGCCTGACATTCTAGCCCAAACCTTTTCCTTCTAATGGATAGGGGTGGAGAAAACTACAGCTGGTGGGAAGAACAGGAAGGAACCCTTGAACTGCTGCTTGTCTCCTTCCAAGCAACACGCTTCCAAGCTGCCCGCTTAGCATTAATGTAAAGGTGCAGCACTCTGAAGGTGTTCTTTTGGGTCATTTATAAATGACCCAAACCCTTTGCTATTGCTTCCACCAGAGCAGCTCAAGCAGCGGGTGCTTTATTGTAAGCCAGACTGCCAACAGCTTCCAGCATTTAATTACCATATTGTGTTTCAGGCTTGGAGAGGTTTTGTCTGACATTAGCCGACAGGATTTGTTGATACTAGAGCCCTGGTTCACTACATATCCTGCTGCAGTTTCTACCTGTATTGCTAAACTTGTAATAGCAACCATGACAGACCAGAAAATCTAACACAGAAGAGGCTAAATTTAGCAATTTGGGCTTAAACTTAAGCTGGGTTTAAACTACTAATAGACAAACATTTCATTGGATTGGCCCTGTACATAGACCTGGAAAAGTTTTATCACAGATGTATCTGCAGCTTTGTGTAAACTATTAATGTACTACAGCAACACTAATTTGGTATTCACAGAGATAGTAATAGCACAGTTTTTATACATCTTTTGCCCTCTCTTCATTGTCGTTATTCCCATGCCTAAAAAGACACAGGCACAAACTCCTAACAAGACTTCACGCTCTTATCTGTAGCCTGCAGACTTTCCTCCCACTGACAGGTAAGTGATTTCCATTTCCTCACTCAGGTTATCCCATGGGGATCTTATACTCACATATATGCATACTGTGATAAAGGAGAACTGATATGACAATATAAACACAACTAGCAGACCTTAATTCAAATGATATTGCCAACAACAGTGAACCTTGAGAAACTCCAAATATACTAACATGTCTAAGACCTTGTTCAATGTTGTAACAGATAGCACCAGCAAAATGGTATTGAAGAGTGTCAGGTGAAAATGTTTCCCTCTGCTAACTTTGGTCACATTTCTCATTTTCCCACCCACCCATACTTTGTTTTTTTTCTCTACTTCTTCATGCTAGCTTTTGTGTCTAATTCAATAAAGACAATGCAGTTGTGAAATGCATTATAGCTCCCCAAGAATCTTCCCATTTTTAACCATTTATTAAAAAAATAGATTTAAATCAGGACATTTTAAGTTAAATGAATGAAAAAGTTGATAAGAACAATGAAGGTACCGTGGCAGTCTTATGGAGGTAATCAAATTATGACAATTTTCAGTAAAAACAATCATTACAACCCTTCTCTCTAAAATCATCCCCAGAGTTACATTGCTGCCTGTACTCCAGCACTAAGCTTACATGAGAAATCTAGGTAAGATCTCTGAAAAATAAAGGCAAATGAGTACAGAGAAATCTTCTGAAGTCTTTCAGCAATCTCTTGACTGAAGTACAAATGTGTACCAAAAAATCCTGCTTAACAAGGTATAATGCAAACCAGATTTACTAAAGAAATCTTTTCTGTACACACATGAACAAGGTTTTCATGTACAAAACCAAACAAAAAAAAATTCTCATCTCTCAAAGGTAGGTTTTTTTGTTTGGATGTTATACATAACTACCAATGCAGTCAATATATATTAAGTTAAGCCAATTCATACATTATACCCAGCAATTCACACAATATACCAGTGGAAGGAGATGAACAATATTCTGGTTGAATACATTTATTTTAATCCTCAAAGCACAACCCTTTCTCTTCATCATCATCATCAGTAGAATCTGCATAGGACTCAATGGTGTTGTATATGAAAGAGTACAGCTTGATATCGGGTCCTGAAGTAGAACAGCTTCTGCATTCTTCATTGTAATATCTCAGTAACAGCCTATAAATGTCCCCTTAAAAATAAAAAGAAATAAAAAACATGTAAGATCATGCCATATGAAGAATGTATGATTGCAAAAGACGACTAGAAATGCACACTCACACTGAGATAGTGGCTAGGAGCATCTCTTTAAATGAGCAGTGAAAGAGGAGGTAGACAACTGTATGAGGGGAATGTAACTGTTTCCAAGTTTGTTCAAAACACAGAGAGAGCGCCCTCAACTTCCTGCTGAGCTTTCTGCACAAGCTATCCGAATGTTAGGCTTGCATACATGTTACTTAAAAGTGTATTGCCAATTACCTAGCTTTGTGCTTCTGTCCCAGAAATTAAAGACATTTGACAATTATAGTGGGGCAATGGATACATTGCTTTTCTTGTATTGCTACTGCATAACACATCTGACCACATTTTGCAGGATCAAGCCAGAACCACTACAAGACAAATCTGTATCAAGAAACGCATAAGCAGATTTTCCCTTTTTAAAGCATTTTGAGTTATATTAAAAACTTTTGCAAACCTTCCGTCTACCACATGTACCTGTATTTTCCAAATTCTGGAGCATAACTCCCAAGTGAATTAGAAGACTTCTAGAATCCTTTTCTAACAGATTAACACTGCGTAGTGGACCCTGACTCAGAAGAGCTCCCCACTCTGGAAACAGGTACAAATAAGCCGAGACCCATTTGCTTGTGTTCAGGACTTGATGACAGTAATTCTTATTGGACAATTTCTACTTATAGAGATGGTTAAGTCTCTTTGCTGCATGAAAAGATTTCTTTATGCTCACCAATAGTTTGGCCCTTCTCACAGAGAAAAGTGTGCATGCTGTAAATATCTTGCATCAGCTCCGCATCTCCAAAGGTAAAATAAACAACATCACGTCCAGCCTCAGCAGCTGCCAGTATCTGTATTAAGGCTGAAACAACAAAAAAGATTACACACATGAATACAGGATAAAACAATTTGCTGAAGGGAAAAATACAGCCTAAGTTTACAGCAAATAATCACACCACCAGCAGTATAAACAATGGGTGGTTAAGTATTACTTCCACTTTTAAAACAAAGTAAAGAATACTGGGCACTGCAGCTCAGAATGTTGAAGTATTCTGCTGGAGTCACTAGTGACAACCACCCTTACTTTCCAGATAAACAACATGCTTAAAAATCAAAGGATTTTTTTGGTCTGTATCCATCCCCCAAGCACCATGCAGCCATTAGTTATCCAATAAATGTGTGCGACAGCCTAAGACGACAGCACCATCTTACATCCTGGTTTAAGCTGCTTGCATCGAGTCACAAATAGTAGGGTAAAAAGCATCCATTAGCACATCACAATTTCTGTTCTCTACCACCCTTCAGAAGAAATGGAGCCAACCCTTTCACTAGGTAAGCTACACAAAGCAGGAGCTGACCCAACTTTTAGCTGCCAGGAGATCTATGGTTCTGCAGCCTCTTACTGCGCAATTTAAGGTGTCCATCTTACCTATAACAGAAGCATGCAGCATGGAATATGATGGCTCATTCCGACCTATAAAAAGCGAGTGGCAATGCCAAGAGTGCAATTGAAGTTACTCGGCTTCCAGCTTTATGTCAAACTCGCTGGACCAAGCTGCATGCCCAAGTTCTGTCCATGGTTAACATTACAAAATAGACAGACTTTGTTTTCCTATATGGAAAAGAAAGAAGAATGCTTCCTATCTTGGAAACAGATTTTTGAAGACTCATCTTGAGAAATCATCTGGGGCATTGATCAACGGTCCAGCTGAGCCAAGCCAATGACCCACTGCAATTGGAGAAAGTGGCTCTGGTCCAGGCTACATTTTCTCCCTTCTCACCCCCCTCCTGACTTTTCTGCAGCTCTTAGGTGCTCATCAGACATCTCACTGAGCCAACTCCATTCACCAACCTGGTGCAAAAGTTATATGACAAAAGAATAAAAGCTAATTGTTTTCTGCTAGATCTGCAGTTGAATTGGCCGAGGGAAGGGTTTGCTAAAAGCCAGAGCTGATGAAAGGGAAGGCACCAGACCATATAGCCAAGAACAGGGAAGGGGAGAAGAAAAACCAGGACCCTTTTAGGTAGCACCAATATATTACAAGAGTGCAGCTTTTTCACCAACCAGTACTGTGAGGCTGGAGTGTCACAGATGCATGCAAACAGTCACACATTCATTTCAGGTAATGTTACAACAGTCCAAATAATGGACCCCAGCAACTATTTAATCTATTGTGGCTTGTCTTATTTCAGAGCCTATGGGTGCAGTTCTGATATTAATTCTTTCCTTTTTCACCCAGTAAGTAGAATTAATTAAAATGTGATTAATATTGTCTTTGTAAAGATTAATTTTAAGTAAAATAGCATATGTACTGCATTATCACCTGCTACTGGAAACTAAATAGAAAGCTGTTCATAGCTCAGCTCAAGAATCTTTCACATTTTTAAACAGAGACCTAATAAATTGCTGCATTCTTTAATCAAAAAAACCTCTTGTAAACCAATAGCTAAAATTATAAATTACATGATTCACATGTGAAATTAATTTCAATCTGGGAATGATATTTTAATTAAACTACTGAACCAGCTGTGGATTTGGTAAAGCTTCAGTAGTTCAGCTTTTAAAGGGTCTAATTAACTAGCTTGCATAGGGGAACAGAACCTAACGATCTTATTATTCATTCCAAACAAACAATGCAGTTTCATTTTACAGAAGATATTAAAAATATCCTACTGTTTATTTTGAATTGCAGTAGACCTTATGAAATGAGGGTCAAAATTTCTGTCAAGAATCAGGCTTCACAATTTTCTGGGCGTTAATGATATACAATACCATGTGAAATTTCCATGCTACTGATTGTCCTGGTTTAGGCTGGGATAGAGTTAATTTTCTTTCTAGTAGCTGGTATAGTGTTACATTTTGGATTCAGTATGAGAAGAATGTTGATAACACACTAATGTTTTCAATTGTTGCTCAGTAGCGTATAGACTATGTCAAGGATTTTTCAGCTTCTCATGCCCAGCCAGCAAGAAGGCTGGAGGGGCACGAGAAGTTGGTAGGGGACACAGCCAGGACAGCTGACCCAAACTGGCCAAAGGGATATTCCATACCATGTGACATCATGCCCAGTATATGAACTGGGGGGAATTGGCTAGGAGCTGCAGATCGCTGCTCGGGAACTAACTGGGCATCGTTTGGTGAGTGGTGAGCCATTGCATTGTGAATCACTTGTTTCGTATATCCCAATCCTTTTATTATTAATATTGTCATTTCATTATTGTTATTATTATAATTATTATTTTCTTCCTTTCTGTCCTATTAAATAGTTCTTATCTCAACACATGAGTTTTACTTTTTTTTTCTCCCCCCCTGATTCTCTCCCCCCCACTGGGTAGGGGGGAGCGAGTGAGCAGCTGCACGGTTCTTAGTTGCTGCCTGGGGTTAAACCACAACAGGTGTCTTGGAGCCTGCTTAGAGTCCTTTTGGCCACTCATAAAAAGGAAGGGTTTCACAGTTTAAGATGCCAATTATAATATACAAGTCAATAGTTAAGCTTGACCAGAAAGGATAAAATTTAACTCTCCATAAGCACATTAGAGATTGGAAAGACCCAAACAAGATTGTCACAGGAAAAAGCACTTGTATAGTATTATTCAGTGGAAAAACCTGTTGTTAAAACTGCAGTGCATTATTTCTGCAGCTTGAGGGTATTTTTTTAAACCAAAAGCTAAAGAAGAAAGAAAAAGAGAAGGTAAAAGTTAATTTCTATTAAGCTTGTCTTGCCCGTCGCAGAATACATAAGTCCCTTCAGAAATTATGATTTCCCTCAGTTTGTCACCAATAAGTTCTCCTTTTTAAAACAAAAAAAATAACCCAAAACCTCAAAACAATACCCATAACCGGGTCATTCTCATTAAACCTCCCTTTCCTACAAGCACAGTACTGCTATTGCCTTCCTTGCTAATTGGTAGCTGTTTCTCAGTCCTATCTGTCTTGTCTCATGCAGAACAGGGCTGATCCACAGTACTTAAATTAACAGAAGTATTTTTCTTCTCAAAGAAATATTTATGGGATAATTATTCCCTTAAACTCCAGAGAACTCTGTGTTAGGCCTCACAAGGGGAGGCTCACGTCTGGAGTAGGACTGCAGAATAAGTAGGTTGGTAGGTTTATTGCAACCATGACAAAATGGAAAACGCGTGCTGCTACCCACATATCTGTGATTTCTATCTAGGTTATCGCACAATATATGCATCAAGCCTGTCATGCTGCTGTCGTGGGTTAGCCCCAGCTGCCTTCCACCTCCGATGCTTTCCCACAATGCGACAGGATCCGTCAGTGAACAGGGCATATTGCTTCTCATTT
>JAVJGG010000094.1:12120642-12136218 GCA_035590195.1 Aviceda cuculoides | reverse complement strand
CATCACTTGTTTTGTATATTCCAATTCTTTTAGTATTATTGTTGTCATTTTATTATTGTTATTATTATGATTATTATTTTCTTACTTTCTCTTTTATTAAAGTGTCCTTATCTCAACCCACAAGTTTTACCTTTTTCCTTCCAATTCTCTCTCCCATCTCACTGCAGAGCAGGGGGGATGTGAGTGAGCAGCTGCATAGTGCTTATTCGCTGGCTGGGGTTAAACCACAACACTGATACAGAAAGGAGCATCACATGAAGAGCAATAGAGCCTGTGGTACAGGGGCCTGGAGGCATCTGGGCTCTCTTGCCCCTTGCACCCAGCTGATATGATCCCATTTAACTCTTCTAGACTCGCAGCTGAAGGAATGGCTGTGCTGACATACCTTCTCCTACCACCCAGCGAGGGTGTTAGAAGCATAATACAAATCCCTCTAGGGACCCAACTATCCTCACGGGCCCTACACCTTCAGTCCCTTTTATCCAGAGGGAAGGATGTTATCACCAGGGACTCCTCTCCTGCAGTACCCTTGCAGCAGCGCAGCCAAAGTCCAGAGATCGGTGCGAGGCAAGCAGAGCGGAACTCCACTACTGCAGGTGCAGCAATGCTACGCTGGGCGAAACGCCCCATACTCCTTGTGTCGTTGCTTATTGTGTAAGTTCAGAACCACAGTACTATCGTGGTAGCACCTCAATATTGCACGCATTTACATGAGGCAAGATGCATGCTTTTCTCTCCTTCCACTAATCCTACAAGGGTCTTTTTAAAGCTGACAGCAGTCTTCCTATTGAACTTCGTTTTCTCAGATAAATAAGAACACCAATTCAGCTAAAGAGTACTTTCTCACAATCACTACGAGTTAAATTTATGTATTTATGAGATGCCTCATCAGATCATCTCCTTTGCATTTTCAGTAAAACAACACTTTTCCAATCTTTAGACAGTTGCACAGAGCCCCTGTGTCTAGTAAGTGTTAAATTATCCTCTGGTTTGATGAGCAAGACAAGATCTTCAACTTCTCCCAATTATATAAACATACTTTTTTCAGTATTGAAAGTCTTAAGTTTATAGTAAAATTTTGTGGAAATACCCCTAACTTAACTGGAATCTGGCTTATTTACATACCAGGTCTTTAATTTATAAAACCAGATTATTTTTTTCCTCCCTTAAGACAACTTTAGTTTTCACATCATCTGCGACCTTGAATTAAACCATATTTTAAACACAATCATGCACCTTTAATTCATGACTGAAAAAAGTCATGGCAAAATATCATAATGCATTATGGAGCTTATCCAGTTATATCCAATTATATCAATTACTTTGGTGGTTCTGAAGTCTTTGTTACAGATCCAGATGCTACTTCTGAAAGGACAAGGGTGTCTATTTAAGAACATTAAATGAAAAAGCATATGAAAATTATTTTGTCATTGCAGTATGCTGTCAAGCCTGTGTAGTCAACAACAGCTATCTATTTGGGTTCAGTGAAACTGTGATATTGATAATCTCAGAGTTTTCTAAAACATACTCAGAAATGAAGAATTTATGACTCCCAATGAAGTGTAAAAGCTTATTCTTCAGTGTAAGAAATTTGCTTATAATGAAATGAAACCACTGAGAGAATTTGCAGTTCAGAATAACCCTACACAGCATTTTGGAACAAAAGGAAGAAACACCTTTAGCACTTATGACTGTGCAGGGAGTATCTGTGAACTAGAAAAGACTTTGTATGGTTATCACACATGAAATGCAACTCTATTCTGACAAACCACACATGACAAACTACTGTACTCTTTTAGTAGCTCTTAGTTTACAAAATAAAGAATGAAGCCATCTTGTTTCTAGTCAGCATCAGCTCGGAGAAAAATACCACATACTAAACAACTAGCTCCATATCCCATAGCATATCACTGTCATTTAATTCTCTTTATTAAGTATTGATTTTTCACAGTCAGCTACAAAATTAAGCCGAGTTTACAACAAGAGTAACTTAAGTGCAAGTTAAACCAGTGTCTGTCTTTGTAAGGTCTGCCAAAAGAACAGGAGAAGACTTGAGAGTACACACATAGATTTAGATGAATTTTTCACAACAGCAGCAGTGCTGTAACTTGCTGTTAAGTGTTAACTCTTGCAGACTTTGGAAAAAAAAATTAAGTTGATCCAAAACCAGAGGAAAAGTTACATAAATGAAAGCTCAAACTAAAATATTAAGTTAAAATAAAACTGAGACAATGTTCAAGACTTTACATGCTCTTGTTCTGGCCAGAGTTCATATCCAAGTTACAAAGCACCACATCCCATGGCTCATTTCTATTGCCTACATCAGAGACTTTTCTTATGGGCTACCTCACTAAATAGACTTAACTCTACTGGTCTTTGTCAGTATGATCCAGTTTTGAGCTCTGACCGATGGGGAGAGGAAGTAAAGCACTGCAGTGAGCAATCCCTATTCTAAAAGTCACATCCAGTGTTGAACAAATAATGGCTTAGATCAGATCAGCCATATTTTTATCAGAAAGCCATATGTTAAAAAAATATACATGCTATATTACAGTTCAGATCCAAGAGGAGTCCTTATGCAGATCAAAGCATTTATTAAACCTTCCTAATATAATCAAGTATGATCAGATCCTGCAGTAAATACTACTTCTGATATTGATGATCTGCACTAGGCAGCCCATTTTATCTAATGGAAATAAAAAAACAACTGTCAGGAAATCAATGAGCATTGAGGAAAAAAATAGATGCTCAATGAATAAAACACATTAAGAAAGAAAACTAATGAAGCTGGTAGCCTGGTGATTGTTTGTCTCAATATAACTACTTAAAGCTGTGCAGAAAAGCAAATTTTAAATACTCTCCAAATGTTTGAAAACAACAAAAATGTAAATTTCTACTTAGAACTATATGAATCAGGATATCAACTTAAATGTCAGGATCCATCAGTTCTTGGCTTGATGGGAAAAAGTCTTAAATGAATGTAGACATCTGATATCTGCTGCATTATAAATACTCTAATTAAAAATAAAAGAACATGAGAAAGTGAGTGATATAGCAGGCAAGTCAGGAAAAAAAGAAGCATGTCTGAGTGACTGGAAACCTCTCTGGCATACAGCAATATATTAAGGAGCAAAACTAAACATTAAGCATGGCCAGCAAGCTTGTGAAACCTTGCAAATTACCAGGTATTTTAAACAGCTGTGCAGAAATATGAATTTTAGGCATAATCTAAAAAGTCTGCTCCAGAAAGGTCAACTGATTTATATGACTGAGAACTGCAGTGAACACGTTCTTTCGTGAACTAATATTGCATGTTCGTGCTTTTGAAGGTTTCAGGTCCTTGTAAACCCAGCATTTCACCATAACGTACTTACCTCAAACTTTAAACTGAAAATAGCATATAAAAGCAGTGTGCATTTTTATTGTTTAAGGCCACAATACTCATGGCCTAAAGATCAAAGCTAATGAACCAGTTCTATGTAGAGTTTAACTACTGTTCCAATTCTTGGCTAAAATGTATTAATTTGAAGAAAACAAAAAAAAAAGTACTTGAACAACAACAACAAAAAGGCCAAGAATTAAAATTTAAGTTACTTGATTTATTTGGACATTAATGAATTGCTACAATTTACCTTTTAATCGGGAGTCCCCTCCAAAGGCACCACATCCCCAGTTTCCTGTGGCTATTGCAGAGAGATGCTGAGGCGGAACATTGGGCCGAGAGAAGCCGCAGTAGGCCTGCAAGCAGACGAGAGTCAGAAGATGAAGCTGACAGGCAATTTGGTGCAATATTTTCAAACAGTAAGGTGATAGCAATAATCAGTATGATCTTCTAGCAATACCAAATTCAAACTACTTCAATTCACCACTAGTCTTCCTTTAAATTTAAGGTCAATCACCGAAGAATTTAAGGCAGGAATAATTTTGCCTTATTTGGATCCAAGTTAAAAATTAGATACAGGTGCTGATTCCTAAGGATTTCATCACAGCTATAGGAAACTTTTCAGGATAGACAGAGCAGAGAATAACTTTAACTGTAGATTGTATCATGTTTGTTGGTTTTTGGCCCATTTAGCACACATGACAGCTGAACCGCTGCATCCAGTACTACTGAAATTCCTCAGAACTGAAAATAAAATACAAAACGGGCATCCTAGAATACAGGTCTGATGCAATAAATGAGGGTAGGAGGAAAAAAGTGTGATATTCAATAAGAAATCTTGAGTAAAGGCAGATGCTTCCATGTATAGAAAAAAGGATATATCTCTTTGGGAAGTTTTCAACAGTACAAAAATGTATTGAATTGGTACAATGGTCTGGTACAGATTGAAGTACCCATGGTTTCACTCCAATCTGATCTAAGCTGCAAATTCAGACTTCTGTTAGTTGTAATTTAGCAGGGTACCATGATTCAGAGTTTGCGTAAGGAGCACTTACACATCATCAGGTACATACAGCTTCTTGAGCTCTTTCAAGTCAGAGCTATTAGTGTGCTTAATGTTCAAAGCATGTTTGTACAAAACTAGTGGGCCAAGCAAGCTAGTACTCTGGCTGTGTGGAAAATAATTCTTCAAACTCCATCCTCCCAGTGAGGAAAATGGACTGGTGTTGCAATAGGATGCCATTTTCTTTTCAGCTTTTACTTAATGGGCATGTATTTCTCAACTCGCCAGGACATGGAGAACAGAAACTGTCTTGTCAGACACAGTAAGGAAGTCAGCAATTACTTGGAAGGACTTCAGCAGCAATGAAGAAAAATATCTAAGTGCATGCTCCCATATGATTTTGCATAGCAAATAAAGGATAAAGATAAAACTAATAACTTTTTAAAAAAAGAGACAATGCATCAATATTTTAAATAGGTTTCACCTAGGAATACAGGAATATGAAGAAAGCTTTCTGTCCAGTTTTAAAGCAGTTGCTTCCATATGGGAAGCAGAAGAGCTGTACCTTTTGAACTACATAAAGGAATCTGTTTTTAAGTTGTAGACAACTTCAAATATATGGTATCTCATATTGTTTAGAAGTTGTGTGATGTTTACGATTGGTTTGTTTTCATATAAAACTGTTATATATAGTTCTCACAGCTAACCATTTGAAACATAACTGTTCTGCATACCATAATTCTTAGGGAAGCATTTCTTGCCAAATATGAAGCTGTAGCTTTTTTTAATTGGCGACTATCAAAATAGGCTTAATGACATTTATGAGTGGGAATGCAAGCCCAATTATAAGTCAGTTGTTGCTTAGGATTTGGAAAGTGGAAGTTGCAACTGGAAAAATTATTGCTAGTGAGAGTCTTTATTAGGCAATAATCTCAAGGGGCTAGCAAGGATGAAACAGTGACATCTCTTACACATATATCTGCAAATCTTAATGTTGAAATCAGATACAATGGGGTTTTTTCTTATTCTGAACAGCTGACTTTAGACAATATTAATCTTGTTTTCTGAGTATGGGTTAAACCAGACACAAGGGTCAGCCTCAGACAGTGACCTTTTGAGAAAACTAACCAGGAGTGAACATCTGCTTCTTTAAGACAAATAGATCTTATAAGGAGAAATCACATAGGCTTATACAAAAACACAAGTTGTAAGAAGAATCACTTTGAGTTGTTTCAACCATTTCTTAATGTCTAACAAAATAACAGACAAACAAAAGAACCTCTGGACACTGGGCTCTGTCTACTAATACTAATACACTCAGATTGCAAAGCCTGTGTGCATACACTGCGCTTACAGAGTCCTGGTTTATTAAGTCATAATAGAAATAGAGTTGCAGCTTATTCCATCAACTTGTTTTTACCCACAGAAAAATCTTAAGGTTAATTTTAATTTTAAATCAAACTGAAAAAACCCCACCACAGTACATTTGAAAATATGTTAAAATATTATAGAACCTCCAATAAACTTAATGAAATTTTTACTGCAGTAAACAGAATTAACTCAGGCTTAAAATTTTCTTTAAATACCAATCAGTCCTTATCAAACATCAGCCAAACCAACACACTGTATAAAAGTTGCATGGATCTACCATAATTTATTTTAAAAATCCAAACCCAAACAATAATACTGAAAATTGTAGGCAGATAATAAATTCACTAGAGTAGGTAATTTGAATTTTGTACTAAGATATCACTGAAGTTTACAAAATTTATTTACTCTTTTTCAGGGCTAATTTCATTACCAACCATGAAGAAACAAGCTGATGAATGTTACTTTAGTCAAGATGCTATGGTTTTATGACTAAATTAAATTAGTCCTTCAGCACTGCACATCGTTTCAGAGTGGGGAACAAACCACCACTACCAAAAAAACCCCACAAAAACAAACAAACGAACCCAACCCCCCCTCTTCCCCCCTCCAAAAAAAAAAGAAATGAGCTTTCAGGTATATTCCCTTTCTCTTTCCAGGTGAGAATTGGGAACACACTGCCCTATGTTTGAATTTATTTACAATGCATCCTATATTATTCTATACCCTCCTATACTACAGAAAGCAGGAGACTTTAACAGGCCACAGACCTTTCACTACCTATGCCTTATACTAGCCATGCAAGACCCTCACCCTGGCCCATTAGGCTTTTTATTATGAGAATTTGCTATGTGAACTGGAGATTGATACCAGGCATCTTTTGTTAGGAGATAAAATTTATGCATGGGATAACAGCAAAGGCCTTGAAAACATTGGCATAGGTTGAAAGCCAAGGCCTCAGAACTATAAACAGCTCACTGATGGCAATTACCAGTCATTGGAAAAGTACAACCTCAAGAGCTGGGAAAAGACTGCTTTAGCTTTAAGAAAAGAAGCAGCAGCAAAGCAAGTAGTAAAACAATAATATGAAAATCTCAGCTGTACAACATAAAGCACCTACCATGGCTTGGCAAAGTAACCCCACATTCCCAAACATTATGCAGCACACAGTCCAGGGCAGAGACTGAGGGCTGGGAATCATCTAGAACCTCAAATACCTTGTTTAAGGACAAGATCCCAAATTAGGGAGGGCACAGGAGAGAAAAACGATGCCCACGGCAGTTCCAGCTTTCCCTTTCAAAGTGCTCTTCAGCCTGGCAACTTTGATGACTAAGAGTATAAAGGACCACAGCCATTGGACCAGTGCAGTTTTGTATACACACAGCTAATCTAGGGTAAGATCAAGGACTGACTGCTTTGAATACATAGTGATAATGATTAATAATGTGTAAGAATTATTAGCAGGAAGTGTGCTGTTTCTGAACATTAGTCTAAAAGTTTTGTTTAAAGGATTAAAACTGGCCTGATTTATCAGTCTTCTGAAAACCCCTGTCACTGTAAGCTCTAACTGGCATGTATATACACATACTCAGTTGCAACAGCCCTTACAGCTATTGTTCAAATAAAGATATGAGATTTATGAACAGCTGGATCTGATCTCAAGAAGACATCAATATATGAAAAGATAAAACTCCCAGGTAATATGGCAATACTGCAAAAGCAAACAAGAAAGGCGGAAGAAAAGCAAGTGGCACCATATTTATGAACTGTCACCATATTAAAACAGGAGGCACCCCCTTCTCCACCTTGACTGCAGGGCTGAGTAGGATATTCAGCAGAGCCAATCAAGGGAAGAGAACTTAAAATCATAATTTAGAAGCAGGACAGGGAAGAGTTAACAAAACGTACATGCGCCTTTCATTTATATTTTTGAAAGTTAAATAAAAATTATAAGAGTCATTCTATTTGACAAGCTGCTTCTTTAACATTGGACAGCAAACCCCTGAAGTACACCTTTTATAAGAGAGACAACTAAGCAAGACTTTCCTTAGCTGAAGATAATAATAGAAAAATATTTGAAAAGCTACTATAAACATTCGACTGCAGGCCACTGTAAGAAGTTACTGGCCTTGTTGAGCTCTCTTCTAATTTTCTCAGGACCAAACTGATCAAGGAAACGTCTGAAGTGAAATGCATCTATAGCAACAATTTCAGTGTAGCGTCGCTGCCATTCATCCCTAAAATTGGAGGGAGAAGAAAAGTAGATGACATTAGTTACCTAATATTGGGGATATAATCATGATCCAAAATAAGCAATTCCCTGCAGAGCTTCTCTGTTAGAAGAAGGTAGAAAGGTGAGCTCATAACAAACAATGGAGCACTTTTTTTTTTCTTTGTCGGTTGGGAATGAAAGCAGCATCAGAAGTGAGACAGGTCTCCCTATAAATTTAGAAATACTCTGGCTAGACTTTGGGCATAAACATGAAACAAATCTAATTACACAGACGTAAGAACACCACAAGGTCAAAGAAAAGCACTTTGGCTCTCTGTCTTCCTCCAACATTTAAATGAGAGTACATTGTGTATGTTTCTATACTCAATGAATAATTTTGTGTATACACTATGATAATCTTGTTGGAGAAATAAATTCAAGAGCTCAGAGCTTTCTACTCAGATTCATGTTATTAAATCTTATTTTGCCACACATCAGCTGCACTGTGGCACCTGAGGTATCATTGTCAAACTTCTTGTGGCATTATAATCCACAGTTCAGTCAGTATCTTAACAAAAATCTGGATTAAATATGTATAACTGTAAAAGATGTTGGTTTAAGAACTGACATATTGGCAGGTACCATTAATTAGCATTAATATCTCATTATTAATGAGATAACTTTCTTAGCTTGTTGGCTCTACTGAAGAGACCAGGATCAAACAGGCAAATTCTCTATTAAGGCAAATGCTAGTAAATACTTAAAGCACCAAGTTTTCAAACTTATAACATTTATTTACTCCTTCACTTGAAATATTTATGTGGAACTTTACCTTGGGGTCTTATCTTCGTGGCTTCTTGCCCACCGGTAAGTTTCTGCATAGCCTGTATATTCACTGTACTGCTCAGTACCTGAAACAAGTTATTTTCCATATTACTTACAAAATACGTACATATTTTTTCACCTGGCAAATGCTTCATAGGAATCGCTGCTCCTCCAAATGAACATGCAGCTCTCAGAAGTAATGTAAAATAAAGACTCATATCTGCACCAAGAATACAAGATCTTCCTATAACCAGTAGAAGCTTCTTTTCCACAGATGATGCGTAGCATCCAGCACAGATCATTACAAGTGGAGATCTATGTATGTTGTCCAGTATAAAACAAGAAGATAGTTTTCAACTTGGCCACTCTCAAGTTCAATAGCTTCTCCATAAACTGTCTGTTGTCTTTAAGGTTTTACTGGCTAATACCTGGTTAATAAGACTGTAAGCCTTCACACCACCAGTATTTTGCTTTTCTTTTCTCTTTTTTGAGGCTACTACCCGTAAATACAATGATAAAATAGTCATTCCACTATTGACAATGAGGCAACCCTACTTCATCACAATTTAGCAAACATCTGGGCTGACAGTTTAGGAAACATAAGAAGAAAAATATAAAGAGATTCAAAAGTGTATGTGGCAAGCTATATGTTTATACATTTTATTTCTCTAACAAGTTTTATTTCTCTAATAAAATTAAAATCCATAAAGCCAAAGAAAACCCTGATGGTCAGAAACCAAGCAAATTTCCAACATGCCAGTGTTACACAGTTTGTAGCCCTACAGTCTCTTGAGGGCAACCTTACACAAGGATAGGTAGGACTGTTAAGCTCCCTAGTCTCATTGCCCAATACACCTCTTTCCCTTGTTATTGTTTTGTTTTACATTAGTTCAGCATGATTTCTGTGCTATGGTTCCTGATACGAATTCTCAGATATCACAGCAATGTATGGCACTGAATGGACTGAAAGGCCACTGCTCTCAGCTGCAGTGGTCAGTACCAAGAAGCTACTTCTGTAAAAGTTTGAGGACCCACAAAACCATGGTCTGGAACATACTTGGTTGCTCTATGAAGAAGTTCAGCAGGATATCTTGGCAAGCATCAAGGGCTGTAAGAAAGTAGGTCATTAAGACCTCCAGTAATTTTAGCTATTATGCTCTGCTACGCCAATTCCTTTTTCAAAGATTTATCCCAAGACCAAGAAGGAGAGCATTTTGACTGAGAGTAAGGACCATAACCCTTAAAAGGCTGCCTTTCACCTCATTTTACTAAATTTCAGGACCCTGCTTCAAAACCTGGTGTTGCACAAATGCTTCAAAGAAATACTCCTAAAGTAATGCCCCAGTAAAATCACAACTTTTCCCCCTGTTCTGAGCTCGCAACAGCTGAATTTCAAAAGTAGGGGACTGAAAAGAATACCTTGTTTGGAAAATTTCGGCTCATACAGGTACAGTTTGTCACAAGTGATAAACAATACAAGTAAGAAGAGAACTGTTAAGCAACCCCTTAACTACAAACAGAGGCACCAGCTATGCCTATAAATATAACAGAAAAATAGGTTTTAGAAAGATGTGCAAGCTGACAGCACAAAACATCTGATTACTAAGACAGGAGTAATGCCTAACTATTGCACAGATTGGTGATACTCTGAGAACAGAAATGTTTAAATTTAATATCAAAGTTTTCCAATCTCTAAATAAAAATAAAAGGTTGAAGAATCAGAAACATAAAACTATTCACTTTTAACAGGGGAATTTAAATGCTTGCTTTCAGTAGTCTCAAGCATAGGAAACACAAGCTGTTAAAAACTCTTTAAAATGATGCATATACTTCAAGTAATTTTCTCCATCTACCCAAATTAATTTTAACTGAAAAGACTTATCAGCACGTCTTTAACTCATCTGCCCTATTATTCACCCATTATTTATTTAGATTTGTCTAGATGAATTACCATACTGAGGGCACACAAATATCACTCAAGGCTATTTTGGAAAGCTGCTATGCAAAATGAGTGGGATGGTAAAAGACTCCTCACCAAGAACTCACTTCCTGTTACAAAATCAAAGTCCCCAGAACTGGGTGTCAGAACATGCCTATATATTCACACACATCCATGCTCTTGTACAAAGGACAACTGTGAGCAGCTTAAATATTCAGAAGTCAGCCTTCTAATTGAATTGTAGGCTACCAACCATCAGTAAGACTTTTCCTGACATAGGTAAAATTCAGTTTTACTGATATGCTTGGAAAAAGTGTCTGAGCAAATAGTAAGAAAAGACAAACAAGAAAGTTATGCAACTCTTTTGAGAGCTCTCTTTAGGGGACAACTTAGCAAAACTTTCAACTTTGAAAAGGAAGCATTTTGTTTGGTGTCTAGCTTGTGGAAAGAAAAGACTAGGTTATCAAGATATTGCAACAGGATAGATTAAATGACGGTCAAAGTATTAAGCTGATTTTTTCAAGGTTCATTGTTTTCATTAATTTTTAGGGAAGTGCAGTGTCTGATGATGAAAACACCAGGAAACAAACAAACAAGCAAATACACATATATTGGGGGTGGGGGTGTAAAAATCAATATCAGAAAAACTCAAAGAAATCACACGAACTCTAAACTCATGTCCCAGAAACCCAAAGTTAATGAAAATCAATGGGTTTTAATAAGTGAAGCTCTGGAAATTTGTCAGGCAAAAATTGTTATTCAACTGGAAGCACTTTTGCCTGTGATCTACTGGGATACAAACTGCTGTTGCTGGAAGAACAGGAGTATGGGAAATTTGGATATGCTAATGTTTCCGGTGAATCTTTTTGTGGCCAAGCCACAAATACAGCATAATAGCACAGTTCCATCAGAACTTTAAAAACAAGCTACAAAAACTAAAAAAAACCCTAAAGTCAAAAGAAAGTATATACAAGTACCATTCAAAAATACATTCTTTGTGAAACTTGTAATAGTTACAGCATCAAACGAATGGCGAAATTGCCAAGTGTTGGTGCTTATGGGACCTCATCTATCTAGACAGAGTTGCAACTATTACTGAATAAAAAGGAGTACATGTGAAAAGCGCAAGAGTATAGTTTTGTAGTCACCAGTATAAATGCACATTTACTGCCAAAAGTGAGGGGAAGGTCTCTCCCTTTCAATCAGTTCTTCTGACCCTTGTACCACCATTAGTCTTCTGGCTCTCCAGACAGTGGCACGATCAGCTTGCTAAATCCAGCTGAAAAACAGTTTTTCCCCTCCAAGTAAATTTTCAGCTGAACCCATTATCTTATCTCATCTACTGCATGGGTAACGTGCTTAGAAGTCTCTCAAAATGCATCACTAAGATGTGGTCAGGACTGGCCGTTGTTCAGTCTGTAGATTTAAAGCAAACAGGGAACACAGCTTCATCTGCTCTTAACACCACCTGAGTATACGTGAACTCAAAGAGGAAAAAAAAAAAGAAGGGGAAAAAAAAAGAAAAAAAAAAACCCTGAATGAAAATCACTGACACTTATTCATAGCTCTAACAGAAATGCAGCTGTGGAAATCTTTGGCATTGCTGCTGACATTTCTGTAGGTAGACGTCTGTGTGGAATAACTTGACTGTTTGCATGACCAGTTCCATATTCATTACAGCAGCGATCTTAACCAGATACTGTGCAATCACAACAAATTTATCCTCAATTTCTCAGACTCTTCTGCAAATTTAAGCTGCACAGTTATACCCATTAGGCCGCTGAGTCAAGATGCATCACAAATAATGTAATTTATCAAGAGGATTGTGACACGCAGTGGAGACTTGGCTAAGAACTGAGGTGGAAGAGCTCCGGTGATGAAATTAAAATGATGGAATGGCCATTTCCATTAGCGAAGAACACCATATCACAAATACTAATTGCAAAACACTATAAAGTACTCAAGAAAACTAAAAGAATAATGCCGCAGTAAAAAAAATATCCTCACCTTTATTTGTTCATGCCAAATCACTGGGGTTTTTTTTGCAGGGGAATGGAAGAAGGTCTTTCAAAACATCCATTTAGTATTTTCCCCCGAATCAGTTATTACAGACTGATAGCTGTGCTGTTTTTACCCTCCCCAGAGGAGCCTCACCCAGAGGACAGTATTTCAACATGTTAATCTTGTTATAGTATCATATCCAAAATACACAACAGAAATCAGCGATGGCCAAGAATTCTCTGACTCATTTTTTTAAAAGGTAATCACAAAAGCCAATTTATCAAGAAGTTTTCATAGAAAAGGCATTAATTTTGGCAGGGTAGAAAAACAAAATAAAACACTGTCTTAAAAAGATTACCAAACATAAAACAAAAACTAAAAGATGTTCTGCACAGTACAATCAATAGCTCAGGACAGACTAAGATTTGCAACATCTAAGCTCAAATTTTTACTGTGCACGCATGCAAGAGAAAGAAGTGCTTTGGAAGGACTTTTCCAATAAATGTGTTCTAGTAGCTGTACAAATTCCTGACTGTCGAGGTAGCTCAGGTAACTAAACCCAACATTTTTACTACAGCAGACTGAAAAATATAAAATATACATAGTGTATTACAGTAATTACCTAGAGGATCTCTCTGATCAAATATTTTTTTCTTTATAGCTGTTCTTTAGAGTAAATAAAAAATATTATAGCATCATTTTATTTTTCAGTCATGAAAAATGCCCACTGTGTTCCTGTGTATAGAACTGAGCCACACACAGCATGACCTGGGCCTCTCCAGTTCTTAATGGCGACATTTGGTGTTTTAATGCTAACTGTTTTGATCCAATGGATAATAAAACATTCCATTTTCTATGAAAGAGGTGGAAACAAAAGGAAAAACGCTTTCAGCAAAGCACTGGACAGACAGCTCATCTCCATACACAGCCCCTCAACAACATACTGGAGAAGTGTTTAGTTTTTGATGATGTAATTAGGAACCCATAATTATCTTACAAGTAACACGAACACATGTTTGTAACTTAACAAGATCAAATTCCTTTAGAGACATTTCCTGACTTTTTACTGTTTTTAATGGATGCTGATTTTCTCCTCTTCCAGTTCCTCCCCTTTTTGTAACCAAAAGGCAGTTCCTTTTCTCAGGGTTTTCAATCCCACTGATCACATCAAATTTTACGAATTCGAGACAGGAACAAAAAACCCCCTGCTTTAACATAACAGAAACATTACCTCCTAATAGCTGGGACCAACTAATAGCTGGTAATTGTGGCTTTTCCCTATATTGCCCAACAGTATTCTCTAGCTAGACCTAAAGACACTGAGTCCTCAAACACAGTTATATAGGATAAAAAAAAGTTCTGTCTGCTTGCAGTCACTTTTTTTTTTTTTCCAAAATATTTGTTTGTTTGTTTGTTTTGTTTCCTTCACAAAACATCTATTGTAACAGCAGCCCTATGGTCTTAAGAGGTGGGGTGAAGAAGGAAGCTCTTTTTCAAATGAGTGTTTTTTTGGTTTTTTGGTTTTTTTTTTTTTTTTTTTATTTTTTTATTTTTTTTTTATTTTTTTTTTATCCCTACAGCATTTAAAGATACTAAACTTCAACTTGGAATATATTTTCTATATATAAAACCAGAGTAAGATGTGAAACATTTTCTGCAGAGACTAACCTGTGATGATAAGACATTCATTGTGATCCAAGACTTCAGTGATGAGCCTCGATACAATCAGTTCTGGGTTGATTAAAAAACGAATTTCTTCTTGAACTAATCCTGCCCCAGTCACACCACCTCCAACAAAACGGTTTGCAAAATCAACCTAACAAAAATATATTCAGGAGGATTATTAGATAAGCAAACAGCATAAAATCCTTTCATTTACCAAGGCAGACAAAGTCCCATACAAATTTCAATAATTCTGTTGAAATCTGCTGGTATCACTTGAAATACAAGCAGCAGGACAGAGCCTGTTCAACAGCATGTCTTTGTATTTTTTTCCTTTCCAATTCTCAGAAAACTTAAAAGAAGACAAGTGAGATATTACACAGCAAAATAAAGAAGACAAGTGAGATATTACACAGCGAAATAAAGTTTTGCATCTCAAATGCTCTGAATCCAAGTTTTGTGGGTTTTCTTTGAAGAGCACATATTTAAGAGTAAAATGCATTTCAGTAAATGTGAAAGATGAAAACTGCAAATTACAGTATTCTTTTTGCATTTTATGAACACTGAAGAATTATTAAGTTGTCCTTTAATAAGCATTCTGCCCCAGCTGTCCACACTGAAGCATTTTTAGATTAGCATAGCCCCTGTAACAGTTGTTCTGTACCTAAAATTTTCCTACAAATTCTTATGAATTCTCCTTGAAATACACTTGAACAAGGCAAGTCATTTGAATCATTAAGGTTTCTGCATGAAACAGAAGCTCTGGACTCTTTTTTGCTGCAATAATACATACTTTGCAAATAATATTTTTATATAGACAACAGTTTTAAAAGGATTTGGTTTATTCAATAAAGCAATTACTATTTATGCAAATTAACTGCTCACATAAATTTATAATTTTGAAAAGTCACTTCATCTTTCAAATGCTATTAGCTTCTTACTGATTTTTATTTAGATAGCTGATGAGAGCACATTTACAGGAGGGGAACAAAAGTTGCTGGAGTGATAATAGCATCTGTTGAAATTACAAACTGATTCAGGAGGCAGAGTCAAGTCTAAAGCACACCAAGAGCCGGCCACTACAACAGCAAGCGTTCCTGAAGTCTATTGTGGTGGGTTGACCCTGGCTGGATGCCAGGTGCCCACCAAAGCCGTTCTATCACTCCCCCCTCCTCAGCTGGACA
>JAVJGG010000094.1:12102587-12120542 GCA_035590195.1 Aviceda cuculoides | reverse complement strand
GAAGCTTCCAGCAGCTTCTCACAGAAGCCACCCCTGTAACCCCCCCCCCACTACCAAAACCTTGCCACACAAAGCCAATACATCTATCTTGGAAATACCAAAGGACTCCAGTTGTTTAAGATTTGCTGAACTTGATTATGATACAAAAAAGTAACACGAACACTAACCAAACGTTCAGTGCGTCTGGGCTCCAAATGCACTTTTAACTGTGCTGAGTAGCCTCACCTTGGGCCCCCATCCTTGGCCCTGGCACACAGTCCCCTTGTCCTGGACCTCGCCTGAGACACATCATGTATAAGCCCATGCCCAGCCCTGTCTTCTGCTGATGCCCGTTTGCTGACCTTTGTGACCTGACTCATCACCTTGCCTTTGTCTGATGTCCACCAGCCTGTCCGCAGAAACTGTTATTGTCACCATCTCTGGTCTGCCTTCCCTAGTCAGCGACCCTGCCCGCTGAGGCTGGGGTCACTGTGGACTCCTGCATTGTCTTGCCTTGGTCATCCTGCTCCCTCTTGGAGTAAGCGCTCTTCATCTGAGTGGAGTTACTGTGTTTGATAAGACTTGAAACAGCCAGAAGGAAAAATCCTAGGCAATACTCACTTTTCGTGTGCAACAGAAACAGCACATGAAAAGGCATAATTCAACCTTCTCTCACCTCTGAGGTTATAGTACATTTGAATAGAGAGACAACAAAAATTATTATTATTGAGCAGTTGCTGAGTTCTTAATAATTTCAGTACACATTTGAGTGCTCAAGTTTCATAAAGTCATGAGACATTTTAAAGTTTGAGCAAAAAGCACTGCAGAAGAAAGTCTTCCTATTCTCCCTCCTCCTCCTTTGCAGCACTTGTTCCTGGCTAAAGAAGTTGTAATGAACTCTAGAAGGCAGACTTTTTTTTTTTAAAGAAAAGCAAAAAACAAACAACCAACTTGAGAACTCAAATGTGTTCCTTGCTATAGACATGGACGGGACATCCTCCTTATAAATTTTTTGCTGACTGGCTCCAAGACCAAAACAGTGGTGCTGGCAGCAGCAAGAAAGTCTGCTGAACCACTGACCTGGTCACTGTCTGGGGCACAAGAATAATTTTTTAAAAATAAACTGAAACCCTTGACAATTCATCAAGATCACAGGCTGAAACTTTTATCTTGTCAATCTTTGATCCTGGTTTGAACCAGAAGACCTGAAGCTGTCCAGGCCGTGTGATTTCCTGTCAGTTCTTTCTGTACCAGGTACATGTGCAAAACTAGATGAGCTGGGGAATATTGACAGTAGTAAGACTGCCCATGGAATTAATTTTGATGTTTCTTTTAAATGACAAGATGTTATGCAGTGTAAGTCAATTGAGGATAAACAAATAACTTTGTTAAGCTGGCAGACCATAAAAGTATGACGAAAACATGACAAAGCCACATTTACTGTTAGATGTGCTTACCTGTAGCATACCTTGCCCATTGCTTTCGATGGTGCCTTCATAGGTGACATGCAATCTAGACAGTTTTTTCTGAGATCTATCATTAAGGAAAAATATTGTACAGAAAGGATGATTACAGAATCTCCACACAGAGATCCATTTTAAAAGAAAACACATCCAAACCTAAACTTCTTGCACACCTTAAACATAAGGTGGTTTAAAAAAAACCCTGATGGATTAAAGAAATGCATTTTCTTTTCAGAAACAATTTGTAAAGGTTTAACATAGTCAATTGTTTAGTTTCTCTACCTCTTCCACCATAAAACCCCAAATTTGAAATTGCAGTTCTATGTTTTTCACACAAGTTCGTCCCACATTAACTTGCTAACCAGCAACACTTCTGTTTTCATGCTGGTTATCACCCATACTTCATTATATTTCCTGTCATTTCTGAAATCAAGTCATCTCTCTCTTTTCTTCTCCACTCAAGCAACAGCACGAAAGATGTATTACTGTTTTTAAAATTCACTTAAGACTAGTTGGCTTCACAACCAAACAAACATTCTTGGGGCACTCAAACTATTTGTGGCAGTTCACCCACTTCCCTCTGTACTTCTCTCCATAACAATTCATACCAAACATTGTCTTCCAGGCCTGAATCAATTCCACGTGAATGGGATGCAGTTATTAATTTAAGAAATTTCTTACATGAACAGGCTTGGCTTACCTTTCCCAGTCTGGAAACTCCTGGAGACACTGCCTTGTAAATGTCACCAATCCCGTAGGTTCTACAGGCAAATCAACCCCAGAGAAAAATGTATTAACTGCTGGGGCGTTAGTCCTTAGATTCTTTTAAGTGGCAAACTTTTAAAATTACAACAAACATCATTCTTGGCAGAAACACGAAAGCTTAACTTTCCTCAAGAGCAGCTTTGAATTTTCCCCTGACAGCCCATGCTCAAATTGAAAACAAGTAACATGAAGACCAAAATATATACTTCTCTTCTTCCTTTGGAGTTTGAGTATTTTTCTTTTTCCAGATCAAGGAAAAACTATTTCTTAAGTGATTTTCACTTAAACTGTAAACACTACTAGAAAGACTCGATAGCTGAAGTAAAACGTGCTGCCACTTAGAAAAAAAAGAAATTGTGAACCTTTAGAGGTGACTACTGTTCAGTGTCAACAGGCAAGGCACAGAGTACTCAACCCATAGGTGGATGAAGCAGCAGCTCGTATTTCCAAGAAAGTCCTACTATGTCAATAAAGATGCAGTGTTTGTGGATTCCATATCAAGCCAGTTTCAGCCCTGCCAAGATACTAGCGAAATTCACTGTATTTCAACTAAGAAAAGACTCCTGCCCACAAGAGAAAAAGAGGAGCCATTGCTCATTGCAGGAAGGATGCATTACCATCTTCTCTCCTAATTTTACTAAAAAAAGTTCAGTTTTGCAACAGAAAGAAAATATCAACCTTTTATTAGGTGATGTCGTCCTAAAAAAAACTTCATTTGAGACTCATTTCTTTGCTCCAGTAAGTCTACTGTGCTGGCTTGTGACAAACATTCAAAACAGTATGTAAAGCACACGTATCCTTCCAAAAGCCTTAAATAATCCTATGCTTTTCTTCAAAATTATAGGGGTTAAGGGGGGAAAAAAAAGGGTTGCTTGCTCTTAAAAAGAGTGCAGAGCTTTCAATAGTGAAGTGCTTTTCCACAGGGGAACTCTGGTATCAGTGGCAATATTTTACAAATTAAGCGTTCACCTTTTGAGCAGAAAGTCTTCAGCTGATATAGTCTCCACTGTGCTCTTTTACAAGGAATTCAATTACCATTTACAATAAAGAGAGTTGCAAAATTATTACAGTAATTTACAGAGCTAAGTTACTTCAGTCTTACTAATTCCTTGGACAAAAAAAGAACAAGAAATGGAGTCTTTTAAAGGTATGATAGGAATTTTTAATTCAAGAAAAGAGCACTCAAGAATATAATTAAATATTATTTAAAGTTATAATGTTAAGAAATCTAATATGAAATTTAGTTTCATAAAGCATGTTCCCAACAGATTTCATATGCACAGGGGGTCAGGCACAGCTGCCTAAATTTAGGATTTAGTTTGCATGAAAACATTATTACTCAAATATAAAAAACAGCTAGTACACTCTATCTCTTCTCAGACCCACACATAGATCATAATTTACTTTTTACCTCAGAGATTTAGTTCGATTGACATTGATGAAAGTTTGATAGCTGAAACAGGATGTAGCTGCATTTAATTTGTGGTGAACTAAAATGATGAATTGAACCAAGTAAAAGGATTTTTATATTTAATAGCTTAAAGCTGTCTTCCTTTTAAAGCAAACCCTTCCGAGAGAATATGAAGCTAATAGTGAACTACTGACATGTAAAGAAAAAGTTTCTTAATAAAATACTATAATAAGGATATTGCTGCAGATGTGATGTATGCTACTGCAGTAAAATCTCTTTCTCCCCCAAAATACAATATATAAGCTCTGACACAGTTCTCACAAAAATTTTTGAAAGCTTATGCAGATGTTCGAATTCATGGTAACAACAGAAGATCTGACTACGCACACTAAGGAAAATATGACACTAACGTCTGAAAGAGTTGCAGATATCTCGTCTTGCTATCACTTGTTTTATTTGACCTGGGAAAACTTCACAACAGCTTTGCTTTGCTTTGTGAATAGAAGGTAAAAACCTGAAATATCAAAACAAGTAGTGGAAAATCCCTCAGAACTACAAATATTATAGGCAAAGGACTAAATGTACACACTGCAAGAAATCTGAAGCTTGATTCAGAATCTTTAAGCCTGTGATTTTAATGACTACATATGGTGCTAAGCTCCCTCTACATTCTCACTCTGATGTGGTACAGCAAGTAGTTACATGTATTACAAACGTTATACATATATATATATTTATATATACACATACACTTTACATATGTATTTAAAGGAGGGTGAAAATATTTCTGTTTTACACATCCTCCATATATATATCTCCGAAAAAAGAAAACAAGAGTAAGCTCCATACAAAAAATTTAATTGCATGCATCATCTATATGAGAAGAAGTGACATTAATATGAATATCAGTGTACTCAGCAAGCTGGCTTTTGTTACACACTTCCATCCTAATGCTGCATAGCCATTTCTAAATTTAACAGGATTAAATTTTTCATGTATCTGCTTTGTAGCTCAAAAGAAGAATAAAGGATTACTTTTTTCTGTGACTCTCCTAAAATAGCAGAAAAGGGTCTTAAGTTTCTCAGGCTTCCTTGGTGACCGTCCTTCAAACAATCTGGAAAAACAAGAAATAAAAGCAATTAAATAGATATCAGGGATACAGTCCATAGTAATTAGGCTACTTACTAATTGTGATTTGTTTTTTTAACTATTATGCACGTATTTTGGTTAGCCTTGCATTTAAATACTCTACTGTAGAAAGAACTCTCTAGACAGCCCCTCTGTAACACGGGTCTTTAAGAGTAATACATTTGTTCACTTGCTAAATTTCTCATGAAGATGCTGAGAGAATGCCTATCTCACTCACACTGATTGTGTAATATCAGAAAATGTAATTTCAGTGCAAACATCCAGGAAGGCTACTAGGTTTTTTTGCAACGGACTGGCTCAGATTAAAATAAGTGACTGAGGGGTGAAAACATGTATGTTGAGTACTCCAAGATCCAAATGTCTTACCCTACTTTCAGCTCAGTGAGTTGAAGCGAAGAATTAATGCAACCATATTACTTTCAAGAGTGGCACTGCATCAGCAGCATTTCTAAAGAAAAGAACCTACCCCCAGCAGAAATGGATTCACCCACTGGGCTACTACTTGCATTCTAACATTCATTTGTAAAAAACCTAAGCATTAAAAAAGAAGAATCCTATTTTTAGCCATTAAGTGAATGAATTCTTTTAAGGTTAGCTGAAATCCTTTTACTGCATCATCTATCTTCCAGCAACTTGAACACACATTACTTAATTTCACTTCCAACAAAGCGACAAGGCATTGTTACTGGCAACACATAATGGAATTTATCTGGAGGGAAGAATAGCGTAGACTTCAGAAATAATATCCTTTGAGTAGGAAGTTTGCTAAAAGATGTCTGATACAGTGAAAGCCCCGAGGATGTAAGATTCCCCCCCAATAAACAGTCTAAGTAAAGGAATGACACAACATTATTCATTTGTTTCCATGTACTAGAATGACAACCTGCCTTTAAAAACCAGAATGCTGTCAGGTGAATTAAGCTTTTAGTAGTGAAGTGAACTAGATTTTTTCAGTACTTAAAAATTCTTATGAATTCTTACACATGCTGAAGAGATCAATTTCATCCAAAATCTATATTAAGTCACAGAAACGGATTTTAAAAAGGTTTTATGAAAACTTTTTTATTCTTTGAATAATCAGTCAGGACTTTAAGAAGGCAAACTCCAGACTTACAGAGTCTATTTTAAAATGGGCCAATATGCAAGTTCTATCAAGGGGTTGTGCTTGCACAACTAAGAAGGGGTTTGTAAAAGAAAGAGTTGATGTGTGTGCGCACACATCTTGCCTAAACGCATACATTATCTCTGACCTTTTATCTGGAAGTCTCATTCGGCATCAATCCTTTAAACCAGTTAATTTATCTATTAGCCCAATCATGCCTTTACTAGTTTTTTGCCTTTTTACATCAAATTGAAATCTTGCTTATATTACAAACTCTCAGGAGAGAGTTCTTCACATCACAAAGGCGATATATGATTCGGCATAACTAGCAGAGTGGGCAGAAGGAAGTCCAGAACTGGAAAAACTATGGCTGAAATAAAGTCAGATCAAGGTAAAAGGCAATCGCAAGGCAGATGAACTTGATTTCATCCATTACAATTACGCACCAAAATGCAGTCACTGTCAAGTAGGGAATTTCAACCAAATACTTTTTAAAATCTGAAGTGTTCAGCATTGGCCTGTTTTTTCTCTTGTTAAAAGCTGTGATAACTACCTCTCTTCTTTCTCCTCTGGGATCAAAGCTAGAGTAATGCTGATTTGCTTCTGAAAAACCTCATTTACAGCAGATAAGTATTCCCAAAACACCATCTATAATTACAATAATAAGAGATATCTGTATTTCTGTTCTAGCCCTATAAGGCTGGGTAAAAACCACAGGGCAGCACAAATGAGTCTGAAAAGCTCTGGGTTCTGGCACAGGCACTTGCTGTAGAGGGATACTCCATACAGCAGGAATAGAAGAATATTGTGGCATTCAAAATTATCTGTATTTTGACCTAGTAGCTATATGCATCCAGTAACTACATCCATCAGATCTTTTATAGCAGCTAGCTCAAGAGCTAACTAGCTCATCACCTTTCTCCTCCTCACAGTATTTGCTTTTCTTCGCTATGACATAACATAAACTGTACTTTCTCTTTGAAAATCCATGGTTAAATAGAGAAAAATAATTTTTAAGAAATTATTTAAAACAAAAGCAGGCAACACCAGTTCTGCATGCACATTTTAGGACTGAATCCACTACAAATTACATTTGTCCAAAACAGAATGCACTTATAAAGGGATAGCTATTTATGGCAGCTTGAAGACACCATGTCTTAGATTATTATGCTTGGATTTACTTAATATTTTCTGTGTCTAAAATTCATATAAGCAGACCAAGGAACTCTTGCCTTCAGCTATTTCAAGTAAGAATGCTTTACATTAGGAACATGTTTTAAAGGCCAATCAGACCAGTGGAAAAATCCCCACAGATTTCAACGGGCTACAAATTGGCCTTAGACCCTCATAGTATCTAATTATTTTAAGTTATTGATATTCATTCAATTGAATCTGATTGCTTCATATGTTCTTTTAAATTTCCACAGGAATCATATCACGATGACATCAATGATTCAGAAGACTTTCCCCAAGCTATTCTAAAGTCAGAAGAAAAGCACAAGAGAAAAACCAACACACAGTCGTCCCCCCACCCCAGGCAGTCAAGCTTTCCTAACCTCAGCATAAAGTAACCAACCAGTCATCCTTGTGAATGCCACAGTAAAAGCACGTGATATTTACAACAATCGAAAATGGCCCAGTCCTGCCCCATTAATTTAAGTGAGGATATAACATGGCAAACTTATGAACATTTTAACCTTGAACCTTACTTCTGAAATGATCCATTAGGCAACATTATAAGAAGTTTGATTTCTGAAACAAATATCTCTATTTTGAAGAGCAAAGCTAGATAACAGCATCAATAAGATATTAAGTAAAATTCTTCTTCAAGCTCTGAGACACAGATCCTACTAAAAAAAACCCACCCAAAAATGTAAGTGGAAACTACATAATCAATTTTCTGAAAAAAGAACCCAAGGCCAAACCCCATTAATTCCAATTAAAGAACTCATCCAATGAAGTGCACTGTAAGCCCACTTTCAGTCAAAGTAATTGAAATATTACCAGCAACTGCATATGTAAGCTGTTTTGCTTTGTACAAGATGTTACCACTGCCATGCAGCTAACTTCAATTTAGCAGACACAGGAGCTAAGAAACCTTGCAGGGCTGACGACCAAACACAGCTGCAAATTTATCTCTGGTTCTCCAGCTTCCAAGCCAGGGTAGCAGCAATGTTAATCAAATAGAAGACCTCTACAGAGATACACTTAAGTATTCAAGGAATCAAGGTCAGAGATTTAAAAACCTAAGAAAGTAGATGTGTGAACAATGTCATAAACACCAAGTAGATTATTAAAGTCATTGTGGCTAAATGAAAACTCTTTCCTAGCAAGTATTTGGACATTAATTCAATTGTTCTGAACAGAAATCCTATATATGAGAAATAAAATACTAAAAATAATAAGAACAAATACTGGGAAAAAGTAAAAAAAAAATTATTTTAAATTACTCAACAACTGTCAGTACACATACTCTAAAGTTACAAGGCAATAGTTTATACTATTTCAATAATTGTTACAAAAACGTATGCATTTGTTTGGCGTTACTGTTTTCCTAAAATTTTAGGGTGGAAAAAAGCATTTTAAAAGTGTAATCAATATTCTGGTTTTTGCAGTATCATTGAATGCAAACTCAAAATTGTCTTATTGTCAACCAACATTTCCACCTTGGAAAGCTGGAGTCAAAAGCTCTAAAGAACCTGCTCTTAAGTCCTTTGAGTGCTGAGGCAAGCGGCAAATCTGCAAGATACTTCAAAGGCTGCATTTCCAATAATGCAACATCAACATGATTTAATAACATTAAGAGCTACACAAAGTGACCTTGGCATGCACATAGTTTACTGGGGAAAAGCTGAACCTGCTTAAGTAAACAATTCCAAAATACATTGTTTCTGATTAAGGTATAATCAAAATACAGTAGTTTACTCGTAAAATTTAACTTCCAAGGAGCTAAATTGACCCCTTGAAGTTACTTGAAGCACTGGCTCCAGTAATTTTTACAAGCTGAATGAACCATTACAATCATGTGGTTTAACCTCCCAGTTAAGTAATTTTACATCAGTATTTCCATCCCCAGCCTGTATCTTCCCATCCCCAGGCTGGACTTCTTTTAAATGTTTCTTTTCAGAAAGTATAATTGTGTCTTTACACTGAAATCGGAACCTATCGTAAGACTGTCCACGCTGTAACAATATGCAAAAATTTGCAGCATGGATCATAATTCAAAGAATACTTCCCATTCATAAATCCATGGCATTTCATGTGTGCTGTTTGCAAAAGTACGGATACACAATTTTATACTTACAGTCCCCCCCAAAAACTGTGTGCTTTTTCTTAGCTACTACAGGCACTAAAGAGTGCCTTTTACTTTACTACTGTAGTTGAAGATGCATCTGTATTATTTCTTGTATTTTAGCATGATCTCACTAAAAATAACATACCATCTAAGCAAGTGCAAGCCATTTTTCTTCTACAAATAGAAGTGGAAGAAGGATTTACAAGGAAGTAGCATGGAGAGATGAATTTCACCTAGTGAAGGGACTAAGCAGTGGGAAGGATGGAAAGTTAAGGCAGAAATGAAGATACAGAACAGACATTACCTTCAACCTCAAGAACACAGCTAATTACTGAACAGAACTTTAGTCTAACTTATAGGATGACAAAACACTTGGAAAAAAAGAAAAAACCAAGCACCTTGCTTTTTATGTCTTGTTGCATTTCAAGCCTAAGCTTATCTGAGGTATACATGTAGGGGCAGAAATACTCTGCTTATATCTGTGTCCTGGTTTCAGCTGGGAGAGAGTTAATTTTCTTCCTGGTAGCTGGTACGGTGCTGTGGTTTGGATTTAGTGTGAGAATAATGTTGATAGCACACTGATGGTTTTTTTAGCTGTTGCTGAGTAGTGCTTGTCCCAAGTTAAGGATTATTCAGTTTCCTGTGCTCTGCCAGTGAGGAGGTGTACAAGAAGCTGGGAGGGAGCATGGCCAGAACAGCTGGCACCAGCTGGAACCAGCCAAAGGGATATTCCATACCATAGAACATCATGCTCAGTATATAAACTGGGGGGAGTTGGCCGGGAGGGGCAGATCGCTGCTTGGGCATCAGCCAGCGGGTGGTGAGCAACTAACTGCATTGTGCATCACTTGTCTTTTCTTGGGTTTTATTTCTCTCTCTTTTTGCTATATTCATTAGTATCGTTATTATTATTATATTTTATTTTAGTTATTAAACTGTTCTTATCTCAACCCATGAGTTTTGTGTTTTTTTTTCCAACTCTCCTCCCCATCCCACTGGGAGTGGGGGGGGAGTAAGCGAGCAGCTGCATGGTGCTTACCTGCTGGCTGGGGTTAAACCACAACAGTATGTTACTGTCAAACTTGTATTACTCTTCATATGATTGAGGGCTATTTTCATTACAAGGCTGAGCATTCTCAATTGCTAGCAATCTCAATGGGAACAACTAAAATTTCATATTGAGACATGAAACCCTAAAGGAAAAACTAACATAGTGTTGAATGGCACAATAAACTCATCATTTAGTATTACATCAATTGCACTGGGAACACACAAGAAGAATCCCTTCCAACTTTCTCCTGCAATTTTCCACCCCGTGGAAAAAAGAAAGTGCAGTTCCACAAACAGGAGTATCATATTTGTAATGAACTTTTTTTTTAAGCTTTGATTTGCAATGCTAAGCACAGTTGATGAAAACACTTTATTTCAGTAAGGGTTCTGTCACAATATTATTTGACATTTTTATCCAATTGTGCTCAAGGTAACCTTAGTCACACACATATTAAGGACTACCTGCAGATATTAGTGTATCTAGTGTCTAGGAAATCTGTATGCATTAATGTGTACAGAGGGAGAACCCCATCATGCAAGAGCTGGAATGTGTATGTAATTATGTGTGCTTATCACATGATTGCACAGGATAGAGAACAATCTCTTTCACTCTCTAAATATATGAAAGCAATTCAGCCTACCATATAGGAATAACTGGAATTACATTAATTACCTGTATCCTTTGCCTGAAATCCTCTTCTAAGAAAGCTGTTTCAATTGATTATGTATTGAGACTGTATTTGTATAGATAGTGCTACATCACTAAAGCTTTGCTTCAATGGAGATAGTTCCAATCAGTTCCCAGCCAAGGACTTTACATGAAGAATGGAGCTGCAACAAGTGTTTCATTGCTACCATTTACACTCCCCTTATCAAGATAAATGTATTACACGATGTTTCATTCCTGCTTACATACCTGTATTTTGTGAATAGCAATAGCCCGGACCCACTCTGCTCTCCAAAGCACGCCAGAAGGTGCGCAAAACAATCCACTAGGATGCAGGAAAAAAGTACTTTTGTACCATTCATAAAATAAATATTTTTTAAATAGTGTTTATTTAACCTTTATCTCCTACTTATAAGTGAGAACTAAATACTATTCAGAATATCAAAGTTTCAGTTCATGAAATTTGGACTTTATATAAATCAAAAGCAGAATGACACAGATGAGAAATTCTTCCCAGAGAGATGAAAGGCAGACAAATTAACCAGCTTTCTGACAGTACAAAAGGAAACATCGCAGTCCAGATCTCGCACTTCCCAATAGGAAGACATAGACTTACACAAGTCAGGTACAGCAACCTCAGTTCTGCTTTTCTTGTGTCTAGTGTATGTTTCTTCCACTTCATAACATTAATTCCATCCTTCTGTACTAAAACTGCCTCTCTGTTTTCTCTGTTTATACAGGATGTAATTTAGAGTTTTTGAATTCCCTTGGTGTCAAGTAGGAGAAAAACAATACATTCAATAATTCAACCTCACAGGCAATTTCTTATTTAGTCATGTGTCATTGGTACGAGCTGTCATCATCTCAAAGTTATTTAACATCATTGTACTATTCAATATGCTTATGTTTAATTAGAACTTAATCTCTAGATAAATAGTGACTTTTAAGATCTGTATAAACAAAAAATTGAGCAATGTAATTTTGTTGGTAATCTAGACGCAAAAACTATCTTTCTGTCTTAGACACATATACCCACATCTCTATTCTCTGTGCTTTTTATTTTGTACTTTTGTTTATTGTGGCAAGTAGCTTGGAGCATTACAAACATGCTTTAAGAAAAAGTTTTGGTGATTTAGGAGTCTTAAAGTACATCAGATTGATACTTGACTTTGATGAAATGATAAGATGCTAACTCCAAGTACTCAACACCAAGGAATAGCAGGGTAACATGTTTTACCCTGAGGATCTAAAACAAAAGACATCCCACAGCATGGTACAACTAAGTTCTGGACTAAATTACTATATTTACTAAGCTAACAAAAAAATATTCCGATTGGGTATTGTTTTAATCAGTACAGCAAAGTAATTACACCAGACGTTAAGAATAGCGTCCTTTTAAAGTTGTCTATTTAAAGATTATTTCATCATTTACCACACATAAATGCGGATTTTAAATTTTTCAGAAAATTATACTCTACTTTTAAAGTATTCCATCCAAGACTAATTAGACCTTATACCTAAGGTAAGCATAACAGAATCAATTTTGTCAGATCAGTGTCTGTAAACTCAGAAAACCTAGAACCACTTTTCAGAGAAGCAATGCATCTCACAGTCCAAACCCAAGTTCTCTCAAAGTTGCTAGATAATTTATTCCCCAGAGAATACTCATTAGTGTTGCAAAATTGATGTTGTTTATGTAGAGACAATTGCATTACTGGTAAATTAGATTTCAATTCTCCTGCATAAATGTACTATACAGTCTGCCCATTTCCTTTCATATATTATACATTCCATGAAAGACATATATATTAACTAGGGGTGGGGGGGTGTCCCCTCATTTCCAATCACTTAAAATTACTTTAAAGGTTTGTTTGATAAAGAAATTTAGTCCTAGTGGAATACTGGCAGTTTCAGACCAGAGCATCCACTAATATATGTGCCAGATGATCCACCAGACTTATGCCATTAGACATACAACCTTCAATTATGAATTCAGCCTCAACTGCCTTGATGGGAGCTATTACAGATGCATAGTCTCTCCAGTTCAACTACAGTATTTTTTTGAAAAAGGAAAACAGAGTTACTGTAACTTGACACAACAGCTAAGAACGGATCTGTAGCAGGTCAAAGACACAGGAAAAGCAAAGTAGGTCCTTGACAAACCTGTCTCCTTTTCAGTCATCCAGAACACTGACTCAAGATTACAGGAGGTTTTTTCCTCATACTTTACTTTTACATATAATCAAACTAGGTAGTTTCCTAAATTACCAAGTTCTACAGTGTTAAGACACAGGTCTGATAACATGGTCAACAGAGGGGGAAGAAAAACCTCCACAGTGCCAAGTCTTGTGTGATAGTGGACAGTATCTGTTTCAGCAGCTTATAAAAAAAATAAATGCAGGAAAGCATAGTTCAATCTTACCTTTAATATATTTCAAGAAGAATATGTTTTCTATGAAAATTCCATGTTAAACCACAAACTATTCACAAAGAAGATTAATTATAAGCATTGTCATAAGAAACTACTTTAAACAGTGCAACCAACTTCATAACTGTAGAG
This sequence comes from Aviceda cuculoides, assembly GCA_035590195.1. NCBI lineage: Eukaryota > Metazoa > Chordata > Aves > Accipitriformes > Accipitridae > Aviceda > Aviceda cuculoides. The sequence continues at coordinate 12,107,101 of JAVJGG010000094.1, read as the reverse complement.
ATGATCTCAGAAGAGTCAATGCAATTCATGCTCTACCTTCAACCAGCATGCAACTTCCATGGAAAATTTATCAGTAAGAGGAATAAAATGGCAAATTTAATTATTTCTTTCTTTTGTGATGGGATATTTTTGCATAAAACTGCCCAATCTATTTCCATCTTACATACTATAAAAGTGCTTTTAAAAAGAAAAATTGAACTCTTTAAATTTAACTTGATATTTCAAACGGAAGCAGTATTTTATGCTATTTAGTATGATCTAATGTTTGGCCACTGAACAGCTGTCATTCTATCTACTAGAAATCATAAATATTAAAGCTCTCAAAGTTAAACTACAAATTCCATTTTATTACCTATGTTTGAAATGGACTATGTTATTAATGACTTAAGAATCATAATAGGGCCATGCTTGCCAAGCATGAAAGGGAAGAATTCACTTAAATTATTCAGTATTTCATTATACACAGGTGACTACTAGGCTGTAGCATGAGGAACAATCAAAATAGTCAGTGCCACAACATACTATTAAACTAAGTGCTTCAGTGTCAAAAGAGGAATGCTCACTTTTTTTTTTCTCCTCTCATCTGGCAAGACCAACAGGAAGGACAAGTGAGGTAAAGCATAGATGACTTATGTTAATACTAACACATACAATGGCCTTCCTTCCAATCAGTTGCAGCACATGCACCAGCATTCAAACAACTTGCCATCATCATTGTAGTAACAATGTCAAGCACTGTTTCACCAGAAAATGCTTAACAGAGGAGGGGGGGGTGGGCATGGAGTAAATTCTCAATATCTTGCACTGACTGTTTTGTCAAACAGATTTGTACCTTGGGGGAAGTAGGGGTGGAAGTCACATATGCTAGTTAATACCACATAAAAACCTAAAGCAGGGAGAATACTGGGAGGGAAGAGGGAACATGACAACATTTAAATGTGGAAACCATAACTATTTTATAGTGTATAAAAAGATATTAATGCTTAAGTCTGCATAAAGTGAATTGATAAATGACTGTTGCATAAAATTGAAAACAAGAAAGAAACAGCTTACACAGTTGTGTTTCTAACTTAAGGCACAAATTTTATTTTTTCAGTCTCAAAGATTTGAGGGGAGGGGTGGAAGCCTGTTGTATGAATGCAGAAAGGGCATGTGTAGTGGAATTGAGGAACACCACATTTGCTAAAGAAAAAAAATCCCTCAAATGCCAGCATCCGCTCAGTAATTTTGCTTCGTTAGGGAACCATGGCAGATTATTATTCTGTACCCAAAGAACAAAGTCAGTCATTCATTCAGTCATGTAGCAGATGAATTATACTGAGGAAAGAACTAAGTCTGGAAAAAGCTGCAGACCATAATACTGTGGGGAGAAAGAGTTGCTGTGTGGAACAATCTGTTATGCCCATCCCTAAGCAGAGAGCAAAGCAGCAGCTACCAAAGCCTTTACATCAAAAACAACGTTATAAAGAGGAAAAAAAAAAAGTCACAAACATTTTAACTTCAGTCATTGCCTACTGCCTTTTGAGTATATCCAGCTTCACAAAAGGCTTTTTTGTAAAAGCTGAAAATACACACTGCAATGGACCAAACCTTGTCGTCTTTACAAGGCTGAAACAATAGCTGAAAACGTGACATTTTATTCTCTGTACTTGCTACTAAAGAACTAACTTTTCAGGGTGAGAAAATACAGGGTTGACAGGAGGAAAAAGAAATAGGGTACTATCCATCCTCCTTTTCCTCCTCATTTTAGATTTTAACTAAGTCAGGTTATACACAGTAGCACGATACAAAACTGTAAATTCTTGTAGTACTCTCTCCACCACTCACTCTCTTCAATCTCCTTTTGTTTTTATTCTGCCAGTCCCCCTCTCACTGACACATTCCCTCTTATTTTATCCACTGCCTGTCACACCTTGTATTCTACTTCACTTATCTGCTCATTATCAAATGCAAAATACACAGGGAGGGGAAATTGTGGTCCAACAAATGGTTAAGTAGAAAAAGGACTGAAAAAGGAAATTGTAACTATATAAAAATAACACAAATTGGCAAACACTGAGGAAGAGCCACTTTTAACCCTCTAGAACCAGAGGACATCAGTTTCCTTTCTTTTCTCCAGTTTGGCAAGAATATTCTTGCACTTAAATGAATAAAAATGGCTTTCTACCCTATGTGACTAAAAACTAAGCATTACCTCATCCATAATGCAAGAGGAAGGCCTGAAGGTTGTCTGCTGTATTACCCTTTTAAATAACATTGTTGGAACTTATTCTGAGTGACAGGACTAGGAAGCCATGTCAGAAAACAAAGGAGGATGACTGGAATAGGATAGCAAATCCTGGATAGTTAATGCTTTATACTACTGGTCATTCTTTAAGTCTATGGCAGGAAACTATTTACCTAATAATTTGCTAACGCTTTTTTATTTAGAAGTAGTTCAAAATATTATGTCCCAAGTTAACCACTAGTATTACACTGTACTACAGTGACTTTACATTGCTGTGCAATGTTCATAGAAGAGAATATGAATTTACTGCACTGATTTAACAGCATTTTATTCTATAGTTGGCAAGAATTTAACTGCTTGATTTATAACATGCTTAAGTTACAGCAAAAACTGGTACCTTAAAGTCCTTTAAAAAACCCATAAAATTCAGCTAGAAGTGTGTAGCTTGTGCAGTCAAACAGAACTCTTTCCAGAACTTTACTGTCCTCTTTCACTGCTCTGACCATAGATCTTTTTTAATGCATGGATGGTACTTTCCATTTATTTGTTCTTATGAACTAATGGTGGAAAAATATGCTGAACTGTATGGTACATTAATGCCCACCCACAATTCTCTTCTGTAACCCACTGCACTGTTGGAATAAACACTAAGACAGTGACCCTGGTCTCTCTTCTGAAATACACAGTATAAAGAAACGTGTGCTAGCCCTTGAACACAGCAAGCACCAAAACCATTATTAGTACATCAGCATGCCTGACAATTTAGTTACTGGGAAGTTCTAGTCTAATGTAGCTCATGACATGCATACCCAAGTGTGCTGGATCACAGGTAACAGTGCTTTTACATCTCATCTCAGTTTTCAGAGCATATACACTACCTATGTTAACGGTGAGGAATAAGAAAAACTCTAGATCAATAATCTATCCAAGCTGCAGCCTAATAAACTTGAGGTTGATCCACATGGACTTGTATGGAAGTGTCCAGAAGATAACAAACTCATTTCTAATCTACAAGTCCATGTGAACCATAATATTTTGCAGCGGGAAATATCTCCATCTTCTTCCCCCATTTAAAATTGAAATAAGCATATTTAAAAAACAAAAGATGTGAAGAAAAATTTCTAATCAAATCTGTCTGTAAACTACCATTGAGCAAAAAAGAATAAGCATTTGTTTAGAAATCAGAGTATCTTTAATTAAATTCTTATTGTGGTCTTGAAACCTTTTTAGGCTACCTTGTAGACAAAAAATTACAGGTTTATTTTAACATGCAGCTCTGCAACTGCCTTAAAATGATAAGAGACCATATGGATACTGAAGAATCGAGTCCTATTGATCTGACTTAATGTGCAGATCACCACTGCTGACATAAAGGAGACAACAGTAACATGGCTAGGGAAACACTGACCTTTAATTTAAATACATATAGAACACTTGGAAGCACAACTGAAATATACCATTTGCAGACAAATGGCTTATGAGGACGTAGGAAACTGTATCAGCCTAATTATGCCACAACAAGAGTGTGGCGGTGCATGTGCATGCATGAAAAAAAGAATAATTTGGAATATTAAGCGTATCTTCCTGTGCACAGGATCCTGTCTTACATAGTTGCACAGTTTTCTTGTCCCTTAGAGGTAAACAGAAAAGACAAAAAGCAAACTACTGAAATTAGTGACAGGAACATGAAAGAAACAGGAGTTTCTCCTGTAAAGGACAACACTAATATTTTCATTGAAGGGTTATCAGCTTCATTTACTCCAGAGTGCCATACCTGTTGAAGTTAATGTCTGGATAACTAGAATACTCAGACTTCATCTTCGCATTGCGACGTGGAAAAGTACAGAAGAAAGCATTGGCTAGAAAACTAGCAATCTGTTCCTGTGACATTGTGATGGAGTGATTCATCTTTTGTTTCAGTAGAGGTATTGGCTACCAACAAAAGAAGTGAGGGGGAGGGAAGGGCAGGACAGAAGGGAGGGGAGGAAAGAGAAAAATGATTAGCTTACCCATTTTAAAAGAAAAAACAGGAGCACAAATTACATTTGTTAAATTAGAGCAAGAGTAATTTAGGCCATTGGTGAACCCTTTAATCAGCAGCACCATTAAAGTCAAGAACCATTTATTCAAGACAATTCGGAAAAGCTTGCTTGACAAACTGCAGATTTCTAATCAATAATAAAAAGAAAGACCAAGAAAACCCAGCTTATCAAACAAAACCGGCGGGGGGGGGGGGGGCGGAGGAGGACGTCGATGGGAGGCTGGAAATCCTGGGCAATCTTAAAAA
>JAVJGG010000094.1:12091281-12102487 GCA_035590195.1 Aviceda cuculoides | reverse complement strand
TGGGATGCGGGATGAAGGAGGTGGGATGCGGGATGAAGGAGGTGGGATGAAGGAGGTGGGATGCAGGATGAAGGAGGGGGGATGCAGGGTGACGGAGGTGGGATGCCGGATGCGGGATGACGGAGGTGGGATGCAGGAGGAAGGAGCTGGGATGCTGTAAATCCTGGGCAATCTTAAAAACTGAAGTAAAAGCCCACTTCTGAGAGCTGTATAGTTAAGAACCCTTAAGGAATGCTTTCAGCTACAATAACCATGCTTTACACTTTACAAAGAAATGTGGAAGTCATGCCACAGATCATCAGTCTATGACTTGCTTTGAATTTTTTTTCCATCCTACTTGAAAAAATAACACTGATAATATTTGCAGAAAGTGCATGATTATCCATTCTTTTATAATCACAATGAACAAGAAGCTTAGCTTCACTTTGGTCTTCAGTTTGGAGTCTTATTTGACTTTAGTCAGGGTTTCTTTAATATAAAAAGAAATGAAGGGGCAGGGGGAACAAAAAAAATCCACCTGAAGTGTTATATGTCTTCCATTTTATCAGGCTTTAGCTTCCTGATTTGGAATTTTTGCTCACCACATTCATGGCTTTTTTTTTTTTTTTTTTTTAATTATGTGATAATACTAGAGGCAGTGCGGGGGGGCAGGGGGGAGGGAGGGGCAGAAATCATTCTGACTGCTAAGGAGTCCAGTAACAATTACGATAAACCCACTGACAGGAGAAAGAGAACACCGTTTTTATCTCTCCTTCCAATATTCTCAGCCATCATCATTAGCATAGCTCCAGGACAGCTGAGCAGCTACATTTTAATCTTTCTAGCTGTTAATACAGAAATTGCTACTAATTCAGACTGTTGAATACACAGCCCTGTTTACTCCACAAAACAAGTCTTCCTTGAGTCTTATAACTACTACATTCACGTTCACTGAATCTCATTCTGTCTCCTGGCTATTTAATTAACAAGCTATATTATAATGTCCAAAGTCACACAGCTAGAGGGGGAGGGAAAAGCCTGACAAGCTCTCTCCAGTAAGATCTACAAGCCTATAAAAAAATGATATTTTGGACAGTATGTTATGTTGGAACAAATTTAGCTTTATGTCTAACCAAAAAAAATTAGTCTGACAAAGTTCTTCACAATTTACATTGCCTAACAGTACATCATCTTTATAAAAGGCATTACTACACAAACTTGCAAGTCTTGTGCTTGACTTTGTGTTCAGAAACTTCACAGCATTCTCGAAAACTTCCCCCATCAAGTGACTAGTAAAATCATTTTTAAGAAATAGTAATACTGTTTGAAATTATCTCTACTGTAGGACCCCTGCAGCATAACAAAGTAGGGAGAGATTTTCCCTGATCCTGTCCAATAAAATCCATTTAGAAAATTGCAACAAAGGAGGTTACAAATTAGAGTTATTACCCTGCTAATGTGTTACTTATCATACACCCTCACTTGATCAGTCCTATTCACTTTTATCAGCTTTACTACCTACAAAACTGATTCCCATAACAATAACAAAGAATTAGTTAATGTTTGTATATCTGCAAGTATTGTGATGCTTTAACTAGAATAAAACATGCTTCCAAACAAACAAAGGCTTTATGAAAATACTACTTGTAGGATTAAAAAAATTATAACATAAAAAAATACATGTTTTAAGATTATCCAAGTAGTTCAGTTTGTAAGTGTGATTTTCAAACCTGAAACATTTCATGGTAATTTCGTTTTAAAAAAGCAAGAAGCAACTCCAGTATATAGAAAGGAAAGCGTTACTGAAGTTCAGGCTAAAAGTATGACAGCAAGATACATTTTCTTTTTTTACATTCCACTATATCATTATAGATGTGCATTGTCCGTTCTGCTCCCTAGGCCTCAGCTACATTCAACACAAAAACTATAGCTTTTATTATAACACGATCCTGATGTTTTCACCTTAGTCACTAGTTACAGTTTGCAGAAAAGTGGTCTGCCACAGAGCACTTAGCTAGCTCTATTTACTTACCTGGGTGCAGATACCAGGGAGACAGAGTGCCAGCTTGACCATATCAGGAAGAATGGACTGGAACAAATGTTGAGCCTCTGCATCTTCAAGAACCTGTTAAAAAGAAAGGAGGAAAAAAAACCCCAAACAAACAAAAAAATCTTTTTACTTCAGAAAAAATGATTGTACAAAAAGTTTGTGGAAACAGGACCCATCCAAAAGAAACAAGAGAAAAAAATAGGTCCTATTAGCTTCATGCAAATCTGTAGCACTTTTTGTGGTAGTACCTCACTGCATTTTACTTTGCAATAATCCACTAACTGAAATACAGAAACAACTCTCAAAAGTTGCAGTTGAGAAAGCATGTCACCAAACGCCCTACAAACGAACCTTGACTAAGTTATCATTTGACTCTTTCCAAAGCAACAAACCAAAATCTCAACTGATGGAAATCACCACCTAACCACAAAAGTACTGGAACAATTTACTTCACTTTTATATTCAGGTCATAGTCCAAGACAAGTGCCTGTGACATTCTCCTGTTAAGGACATAGGAAACACACTGCTGGGTGAGATCAGTGGTCAGCAGCAGCAGCAGCAACAGGAAATGCTATATAAGAGAAGCATGCAAGCCTGGGCACTTGCTGCTGTCCGTCCCCACCACGTTCCCTAAAGAACTATGGCCGTTGGATTACATCCGTTAAAGGGTGCAGCCTGCCTGGTCCACATGCTGAAGTTGCAAACTTTTCAGCCTCTTCCCGTAAGACAGCTGGTCCTATGACTATTTTAGCTGCCCCTCTCTACCTGCTCTAACATTCTTCCAGAGAAGGAGACACCAGAATTGACATTAAAAAACAAATGGGCACACCAATGTTTCACAAGGCTTCTCAGAGCTTTTATACTCAATCACTCACATCAATCCATTCTTGTCCTATTCCCAACTCCCTTCCTAACACTGTCTGGCCCACTGTTGACATGTTTGGCTGCCAAAGTGTATCAAGCCAATGTATTCAGAGAAAGTCCAGGATCTCTCTGCTAAGTTGCAACTGCCAGTTCTGAGCATAACATCATGTACCCAGGGTTTAGATGAACCCACCCACACCCTACACTCCCATTCATGTATCATACGCCTATTTTTAAAAGGTGCAAAAGGTTCTTTACCATGGGCAATGCTCTTCTAAGAAAAGCTAGGATGCTCACATGAACGGGAGGTTGTGAAACATAAAGCAGTGCAGTTGCAATATGCAAAGTGGCACAAAAGCATGCCATATCCTCAGAAGTCTCATATTCTGCCATATGAACCAGCTGAAGTAAGATCAAGGAAAGCATTCTCCATCTTCCTGTGCAGTGGTGCAGTTTTTCCCCTGATCTAGGGATCCAGCCACCAGATGTGACTGGCTGTTAGATTTGCATGCTGCGTTTAAGGCAAAAAGCAGAGAGAACACACCGCTTGCACTACAGCTGGGGAACAGAAGACGAAGGTCACAGTTCAGCCTTCTGCCTCTCTCTTTCCCCTGCATCCAGGGAATCTGTATTTGAGACAACTACCCTCTACCAGCTTCTAGATTAAAATTATTAAAGTTCTGCAACTGTGGCTTTAAAGCTATAGAATGTTATTTTTCAAGTAAAACTGTTAGAAAATAATTGGATTTACTACCAATTTCACACAAAAACAATAGCACACAGAATGGATGAAACGGCATCAAGGGATTATCAATTTTAGTCTCTGCAACGCTTAAGACTAATTGTGAAATCACAGGAAGTGATCTTTTTAGTCATACAATCAAAGCTTTGTAATTCACACTTCAATGAAAAGTTTCACACAGCCTTCAGAATGTAAAAAAGATACTGGCAATCTTCTTGAGAAAAGGAAAATATGGTGCCTCTGATTCAAACATACTGTTCCCCATAAACGCCAAGCTGAAAATATTGTTTGAAGGCTAACAATTTCTGTTCTTCCAAGATCATTAAAATAACTATAGAAGTATCTCTGTTCCATTCCCCCCTGTTCCAAGTGATATAGAGGGACAAGAGAACTCAGGAAGTTAAAAAACAAAACACAAACAAATGCTCAAAGGACAAACAACTTATGGCAGGGAAGGGAGGAAAACAAAACAATCCCAACACCTACACAGTTACTTTCCATGCATTATGTATGCTGCTTGCGGCGGCATACAAACAAGGCTTTAGTTGAAAATCTTAAATTGAAACAAGAGCTTACAAAGAACAGCAAGCCTAGAAAACATGAAAATCATTTGATATAATAGAGGAGGAATCCAAGTAATATACAAATTATTACTGAAAGTCAACTTTTTTAAGGTTAAGAAATGAACAAGATGCATCCCTCTCTCCTGTTGTTGGCTGCATATGCACCTACCTATTTACACAGTATAAGTCAGATACTGAAAATTATGACCTAACCTTTATGATCATCTGCTCTACCAGGAAACTTTCCTCTGTTCTTAGGCACAATGTTTTTAAGTCACATAAAGTAACAAAATAAGCATTTAAAGGCTGGAATTTCAGATCTCAATACGTAAAATGAATATGTAAGTTAAATCTACTCAAAAAGATGACATTTAACCTCGGATGTCTACCAGGCTGTCAAATTCTGATATTCTCTCCCCTTCGGGTAACACTTCTTCTCTTTTAAAGTTGACATATAAATAGTGGCTGCTATGCTTTGCTGACTGCCACAGACTATACAGTATCACTTATCTGGTGACACATTATGGCACTAGACTTTGTCATAGCTGTCAAGACTTCAACCTTTTCTTTATGCTCCTTTGAAAACAATGTAACAATAGTATGAGACAATTTCTTCCCAAAAACCAAAGCAGGGCCAGCAATTGCACAACTCAGCTCCAATACAAAATGCGTAACTACAGAGTTCACTTCTTAAACTGAAACTCTACTTTTCCTTCTCTTTACCTTCCTAATGTTGTACCAGAACATGCTCTCCTCTCTACATTATTCCTATGCATGACTTCTACCAGGCCTCCACTAATGAAAACCTCAAAAGTTGAAGCTGTTAACGACCAGAAGTGTTCTCATTGGACTTCAGACAGATTACTCTTACGTGTAAATGACAAATAAGGTGGGGTTTTTTTTGAAAAGTGTTGGGTGCCATGAAAACCTTACATTTTCACAAGTCACTTAAAGAACACCACAACTTCAAAAAGATTATCATTGTGAGTGCTAAGTTCACAGACCTTGCCAAGAAACTCCTAATTCTGCATCGTTCTCTAATCAAACCACCAAGTAGCCTAAGCATCCTTGTTTTGAGTACTCCCCTATTTAGGCAAAGGTCTCTTAAATATTGCAAGGAAGCACATCAGTAGTTTTCACACTCAAACACAGCTTGTTTCTTCCCAGAAATACCAGAAGTTCACAAAATAGTTGCTGCAGTAAATAATCCAAGAACTCTGTTGTTCAACTGCAGGTGGTGCTGGTTTGTTTGGGGTTTTTTTGTTTGTTTTTTAAAAAAAAACACCACAAAAAAACCCAAAACACCCCACCCTTTCTCCCAAGTAAACTTTCTCCCTAAAAATAACTCCTTGGTCAACTACTCAGTCCTCTACTTCCCATTTATATCTTGAGTTTATAACCCATTAATTGAACAGTGGCAGTAAGCCAGAAATACATACCCTTCCTTGCTTTAAGTGTTTTTTTAAAAACTAAGTAACTTGAGTCATGGCTACATCCATGTAATTGTAACTTCCCCTTTCTGCCCAAGGGCTCTTCCTGTACAGGTAACATTCCTATGAGGTTTTTATGAAAACACCTGCAAACCCCTGGATGCTTGGCCCTCATCCTCTTTTGACAACTAAACCAGTATGCCACCACAGCTGCAGCTTTGTAGACCAACCACTGTCACTGCATATTCTCAGCTATGCTCAGTACAACAGAGCCTGGTTTTATCTGTGACAGCCTTTTCAGACTTCGAAAGCAGCAAAAAAGAACACTCAATCATGGAACGTAAAAGGATTCCAGGACGTGGAGTACTGACACCACAGCTACATCTGACAGATATCCCATGATGAAAATGCCAACCTGGAAGAACCTAGCAACAGCACACAGAATACCTGGTCACAGAATGGAATGAAGATTTATTTAGAAGGAAAGTCTCTTCAGGAAGCAGTGATTTATACTGATGTAAAATCCAGCACATTTAGAGCATTACATGTGCTACTTATTTGTTGCTAATGAAAGAGGGATTCCCCAAACACAGGCACCCATCATTTCACCAATTCCCATGTTCATCTGATAATTTCCTGAGATCCTTCAGCTTGCTAATGCTACAATAAAATAACTTGGGGGGTGTGTGTGTGTGTATTCTTCCTTTGCATTAATAAGTCGAACAAGCCTACCAAAAAAATAATGCATTATTAGATGTTGTGCAGGGTGGGTGGTAGGTGAAACAGAACCAGTAACACCCCATGTCAATGGTCTGCAAAGGCAGATACCAGTTGCAACTCTTCTCACTGAAAAAGCAGTAAAACTCTAGTTAGTATGGAGCTGTTACAACAAGCACCTCACTTTGAAGTAAATCTCCTAGTACAGGAACATCTATATGGATTCAGTAATGTGCTTTTAACTGTGTACAATCTTTTTCAAGGCTACAACTATGCAACTATTAAGAGAAATAATCAGATTTCCCTTGTTTAAAAAAATAACATTTCTTTTATAACTTAAGGAATTCTGAAATATTAAATGGTTGTCAACAATTTTTGATAAAGGAAAATACATTAAGTATAGTAATTTTGGTTTTAAACAATTGATCAGTTTTCCCTTTCCTTACTATGCATATATGTCCTTTGCAGCTTCCTTCAGGATTTGAAATAAAAAACAAAAATATATTTTTGACTTCATTCATAGTCCTCCAATCACGCAAAAGATTATTTAGGAATGAAATAAGAGCAGGGGCTATACTCCAAGGGAAAAGTATATGCAATCAATGAGAGTTGCAAAGCATGACTTGCTTTTTGCCAAGAAATCACTTGGCTATTTCATCAGTATTTGCACTGGAGTGACTGATTAAATGAACATGACTTAGGGCTCCAATTCATAAGATGCAAATGGTTCAGTGAGCCGTAGCAGAGGCAAGAGCTCTTGGCCAAACTTCTATTACAATTTTGCAAAATGAACATTTATACTGCAGCAAAGAGGCCTGACTAAATGCCACCATAAGTAATGGGCTATTGTCACTATAAACCAATCCTCCAAAACGTAATGAACGAGCATGCCTGACAGTCCTAATAAGAAGGATCTGAGGTAGCATGGGGTGATAGTGATGGTAGAGAGTTTAAATCTAAATCTGACAGCTCATCAAACCAAACAAACTGCACATACAGAACACAAATTTGGACAGCTCTATCTATCACATGGGAAGGTAGAGTCATCACACCAACAGGCAACCAGCATGCTAAGACAGCAGTGGTCTAATGCTTTCCATTTGTTTGGTTTTATTTCCCGGTATTAACGTTTGTGGCAGGACAAGGACCAACTGAACCACATTTTTAAGGATGAAGGGCAAAACCAGAGTGTTTCCTTCAGATTTTGTCTTTTATTTCCTAAGTCTAATGGATTTTGAGTTCTTTTTCCTTCCCAGCTGCCCTAATGCCTCATGCACTTTCTTAGAATTACTTTGTTTCAGTTTGTAAGTGCTCTGTACCATCAGTTACTATACTGAACTCATGCCAGTAACAGCTTTCCTAATTATTTTATTGTAAGATATCATATGGTTAGAGGTGGTAATAGTGTCCTAACTAATTAGACAAACTGCATAACTTCTATGTACTCTATTCACAGTAAGTTCATTCTCCTAATCTCAGGAATAATTTTTTTCTTTTTCTTTCTTCACTATCTTCAATTTGTCTCAAATAAAAAAATATCTCTGTATATTTTAACAGGGTATTAAGACCCACATGATGAATACTGTCAAGTTGAAAAACTTGGTTGCAAACAGAGGTGTAGCAAATAAGGGTATATATAGCCTACCTAGACATAACATCATTATTAAACCTCCTTCAAGTCTGCGATTCAAAGAAAATAACAAAGATAGATATGCAAACAAAGAAATACTATTCACATTCCCACAAAGAGAAAGATTTGCTCAGTGCCATGTGCAAGGAACATGTAGGTGGAATATGCCATGAAGTTTAAGACAACTCAGAATGGTCTCCTGAAAAAAATTTGATCAACATTTGTAATTTTGCAGTTTTGGTGAGGATAACATGGAAGGCAAAAAAAGGGGGGGGGGGGAAGTAAAAAAATATATTTGGGGGCCAAGGACAACAGGAACTTGTGTTTGAAGACTTAATTTCTTTTTAAGACTGTTAACAGTCTTGTTCTACCCATAAGCATTTAAAATGCTACTTATTTTGATTCAATGCATAGATTGTACCTCCCTTCCAAAGGCTTCCATTTTATTGTCAAATGAAATGCAAGAGCACAATTGAACTCTTACACTGTTCTACAAGATATTGGTTCTTATGCACTTTTGGATAATGTTAGCAATTTCAATTTCCCACTTTTTTAAAAAGTGTATTCCACCAAAGAACCTCCCAGGCATCCTGAAGCATCTCCCTTACCATTCCCCTCCAGCTAAGACTTTCCTTTGAGATGACACTTATACAAAAACTTGAAGTACTTCAGCAATCACAACATGTGGCTGCTCCTTTATTGCACTAAGCAATATTGTCTTCATTTTCTCTTCCTTCCAGACCAGCCTGTACTTATTTACTTGTTCTCCTTTCTCATACAGGAGATGCATGCTTTTTGTATGCTGTTTGTGTAATATTTAAACATGGTGGATTCTAGATCCATGACTAGAACTCCTTGGTGCCAGTAAAACAACCAAGCCACTGTCTATGACGTTTAAGTCTTTTACCTGAAAGTAAACCAACCTCAGACTGCCAACCTGTACTTGCTTTCTTCCTCTAGTCCTTGTCATAAATGCTTTTAAATACTATAGAATCATAAAAGCAGACTCTCTCGATCTGTTGTTTGGAACAGCTGGGGAAAAAAACTAAACAAAAACAAACAAAAAAGCCTAAACAAGTTCTTATCAGGTAACTTTGAAAACTAATTACTAACTTAATACACCCCAAAAAAACAGAACAAGCTTTACTAAGTCATACTCTCTACAAAGCCTTTTCTTCTGGACAGGGAGTAGGTGAATTCTACTTAAACATATTGCACCAAACTATCAGCATAGCTGATACCTAGACAGAGACACTATGCTGTAGCCCGCTGACTTGTATGCCTGTGTAAAACAGATTCTTTGTCATAATGTAGAATATTACACTTGTAAACAAGATTGAAACCAAGAAGCAAAGTGGGGGTCAGGGCGAGGGGGTGTGGGGGTGGATTTTAGTTCCCATTTTACTGAGTTAATGAACTTCTAAAACAGGAAGAAAACAATAAACTGTAATCTGCCTCCTTTAGTTCCCTTACAAAGCTAATTTAGTAAGAAACACACTTAGCTGTCAAATCCATCCCATTTCTTGAGCACTTGTCTGATTAGAAACCAGAGGAAGGACAAAGTAATCTTTGGAGGGAAGAGGGAAAAAAACCCATAACACTGGATTATGAGGAAAAGAATCTTATTTGAGAAGAATGCTTCTGACATTTATCAAAACCACAAACTGACACTTCAAAAGGAAAAAGGAAGACAGCTTACAAGGCAGAGGTTAATTTATTTTTTTTTTATTCCCCTCCCCTCCACCAAAGGTTCATTCACGTCTTCTGCCAATCCAACCCTTGAATGATCTCTCAGGCGTATCATCCCTAACAATGGCAGCATTCTCAAAGCTTTTCACCATTCTAAACAAAATCTGAGAGAAAAATGTATATTTATATTTCCATCTCCTCTTAATGGTTTTAGAAGCCCAGTTTCTACTTCTAAGGTACTGGAAATATAACCTCAAACATTTTCATTACCAACGAGTGAAACCTCAGTCCTGATTCTCTACAGGCCACCGATAGATTCCACTCACACATTCTTGCGGAACAATTCTATCATGAGTAGAAGCATCACAAACATTTCCAAAGCAGTGGCGGAGTTCTGGGAAGAAAAGTCAAATACTGCTTTCTAAATACTTTTGAGTTACTCTTGGGAAGTACAAAGTAGTGGAAAGGACAACGACCTTGTTTCTACAGCAGGGCTGTAACATGAAGAAAAAAAAAAAAGTATCTTTCATCTGACTGACATAAGCTAAGGGTGAAAACAATCCATTTCCAGGTTCATTCAAAACTTTTACCTCTCTAAACACAGTACTTGGGGGTGGGGGAGGGATGTTTAATACTGCTATGATTTTAAAAACGTCTGCTACAAACCATAGCGTGGAAGCATTCAAAACCCATCAGATATTTAACTACAACTTTTTTAAACCACTTTTGTAATTGACAACCTTGGCACTAAAAGCTTCATGAGACAACATAGCTATTGTCCTTATGAAACCTGTATTTTCTTTAACATTATAAAAAAAAAAGTCAAGCACAGACAGAAGGGGAAAAAGAAGGATCAACTAAAGATAACACAACAGCGTTGTAGATTTCAACAAATCTATAGACTGTTTTTTGCTTCGTTGTCAGAATTATAGACTCTTGAAAAAGAAATCCAGTAATTAAGATTATATTGGCCAAATAAGACCCTCAGACCATCTCCAGGGTACACACTCTGCCACCTTCGCAAACCTGCTCCTTAAAAAATGCATGGCAACTAATAACAAACTCTGCAAGGAAGCAATATAAACAAATTCAGGTTTTCAGATGAAAAAGCATGAGAAGAATTGGGAATATAACTACAATACATTTCATTTATGCCTTCATAGTCATTCTAACAATGGCAATACCTCTTTACTGCTTCCCTACTTCCATCTACGCTTTTTCAGAGAGTGTTTGTCTTGAAAGCTTTGACCATCATCAGGTTTTTTTTATTCTAACTGCTCCGGACATTAAAAAAAAACCAAAAAACAAAACATCCCTAAACAGACAAATAAATCTAAAGGCACAAAACAGCTAAGGAAAGCCACCACAACCAAAAGGGGCTTCTCTTAGAATACGTTAGATAAGTGAGCACAGATAAATGATGACTTACACATAATCCAATGGAAGCAAAGAAATATATTCATAAGCTCCTTGCTCCCAAAACACAACAAAAAAACTCCAACTATCAGAGGATAGCTTTTAAAACCAAAACATTTATATTTA
>JAVJGG010000094.1:12069046-12091181 GCA_035590195.1 Aviceda cuculoides | reverse complement strand
GATAGCTTTTAAAACCAAAACATTTATATTTACTAGATTTTTTTTTTTTTTTTTTTTAAATAGGAATGTTCTCAATATGGTAAAAAAATATGGAAGAGATCCTCAGGATGTACCTCTACATTGTCTCAAAGCATTAAGTATCCACAAACACTTAAGACACAATATAATTAAAACTCTACACCTGGTATGTGTAGATATCCCTTCCCTGGTAATTCTTAGTCAATGGTCTGATGCAACAGTCATTGTGATGGTGCTTACAAAACACCACTTAAAAAGATACTCAACTGTTTTCCTGAGAAAGTACAGACAACTAAGAATAAGTCTGTAATTCAGTACTCAATGCTATTTCTCCTCTGCAATGCTTAGCTTCTAATGTTTTGAATGTGTACAAGATGCATATTCCCTCCACCCCAGAAAAGCTCACATTTTGTTCAATACGGGGACAAATTCCTTTCTGCTACTGTAAAAAGAAAACCCTTCATGGCACACTCAAAAGACCTTTTCAGTTTAGATTTTAAAAAGGTGATCTGATGTAATGAAAATTGTTTGAAAACATCTGGACTAAAGTGAAATCCAGCAAGGAGCAACGGATAGGCTATTTTCAGCCTTGGGACATTTTGTTTCTTGTTTAAAAGCCTACATTTGTAGTGCTGACATCTCTAAAATGCTCACTTCTGTTAGTACTGTCCAGACAATTATAAAAATGATTTATCAAAAACCCAGTCACCAGAACAATCTGGTACTTTAAAATCCCTTCTATTCCAGTATCACTGATTACAGCAATCATTTTTTTCAAGCAGGTCATTCAAACAACAAAACATACAGGAAAGACTGACATGATTCATAAGGCCTGTTAGGAAATGAGAGTGGGGTAAAGCCCTATCCCTCCAAGATTTGCACTTACTTAACAGTAGCGGGTGTTCTTAAACAGTTTGGTCTTTTTCAAATGAGCGAAAATCCAGAGCTCTACCATAATCCAACTAGACTATGCTACAATCGCATCATCTTCAGATGTTGCATTCATATTCTTTTTTTAGATGAGAAATAGAAATAATGGTTAAAAACCTCAAAGCATTATTTCCAAAATTGTCTAGGTAATTTCCAAAATTTCTTAAGGTTATTAAGTTTAAGGTTATTAAATTAAGGTTATTAAGGTTAAGAGCACACATGCTTAAAGGCTATGTGGTTCTGTGGCTGTTTGAAATTTTGCGTTTGGAGTATTTCATTGACAAGACAGTTCTTAATTTAATTCAAATCAGCTCAGTGATCTCAAAAAGCAAGCAATTCTTCTTAGAGATGAAGCAGACATACTGCCAATATTTGCACATCTGATTTTTCTGCTCTCAAACATTTAATATGCTCCATCTTAATTCGATTACTTGCATCTGACATTTTCTGAAAGTACCAAGTTCAGGCCAAACGTGCTAGTACACTACGTAGCAGCACACATTCAAATGAGAAGCTATAGTTCGTCAAAAAAAACCACACTAAGCACATTCTGCAGATATTATCCCAGGTTTTACTAGGTTTATGCCATAATTCAGCAATGCAATAACACGCATTTGTTAGTTTTTTTCAGTGAAATATAAGAGTTTTCTTCTATTTAATTACTCCTAAGTGCAAAGCATTGACTAACAGAAACAAGACTCAATGCAATATGCTCCCTCACTCCTCACTAAGAATATTCTCCTATATCCTAGAATCTGTGCAGAACACCTGCAGTAGAAAAAAAGTGGTATCTTAGAAAATGCGTGCACATATCTATATGATTATTGCTAGGCCAAAATTTAAATAGTAAGGATTTGTGCAAATGAAAAAATTTCTAGTACAATAACTAACTACTGTTTTTACAAGAAAAGGAAACCAGACTTTTGGAAGAGCGAAACCTCTGTAATAGGTATGTGTGATATTTATGGAAAATAGAAAAAGTTGTATTTATAAATTGATTTATTTACATATTTATCTTGCATATTATATATTAATAAGTTTATGTATTTGTAAATGACATTTATAGAAAATTTTAAAAGGTGTTAAGCGAAGTTCTAGAAATTTACAGGTAGACATTTGCATGTAAAAGCAGACAGTAACAAAGCCTCGTATCCTGACTGCTCTGGACTTCTAAAAGGATCTAGCATCCAGAATTATGATCGTCATGCATGCTTTAATGGAAAACAGCAGGGAGAAATGAGACTCCTTTTCTACTCCTGTTTCAAAACTAATTACAGTTGTAATTGTAAGATAAACATTTTTAATAGCCCATATTCTATATCATGCAAAAGCGTAACTAAACGGTGAAGAAAAAGAGCAATATATTCCTTCAGCTTGACAACTGACCTTGTTTTCTTGGTATATAGCTTTTTATCAGATTTTAGGATAAGCTGAGATTTGTGCCACCAAAAACTGCTAACAGCCAGTTTTGAGGCTAAAATCAGTGAATTCATGCTTGACTGGAAAAGGACAAAAAGGAGCACAGACAAAGTAGTCTGTTACGTTATTCCTTTTCCTTCATTCTGAAGGTTCTTCTCTGCAATTAAGTACAGACAGGAGAAGAGACTGGTCTTTTTAAAGAGCATTATCATGTTTCTTTCAACCTCACAGAAAAATCCAAACCTAAAAGTTATACAGCTTCTTTCATAATAGAAAAGGATTTCCTGAATGCTGAATTTATATGGGAATCAACAGCAAATATGCAGATCCTGGTCATTAAATTGATTGATTGGCTTCAAACAGCTTTCCCAAAAGACAGGAAGACCACAAGACATCCATAAACAGGCATCGCAGACATACACATGCTTTTTCCTACACTAAGAGCCAAAAACCGAGTATTATACAGTGGAGAATGACAGAGTGTCTTTGTAAAGATACTGCTAGCATATCCTCTTTAAGTCTTCCCACTTGCATCAAGGGTTTAAAGTTCTGCAAAGAGCCTGGAAAAACAAATTTTAAAAGGCAAGTGCCTTCGAGTGAGGTTCATTTAAAATGTCCATTACCTTTAGTATTTTGTCCTGCTAAAAGAGGCTACTGTATAGATCCCTATGCCTTTCTGTCAGCAACGTCTCATATTGGTGCTATGCCACAATGGGGCCCACATGACAAGGCCAATTCTCTCTCAACTTCAACCCAGCAAAGTCATAAGAAGGTAAAAATGGACAAAAGTTAATGAACATCCATCAATAAAAAATGTCTAGAAAAGACTAACAGCAAGAAAAGCAAGTAATCAGCAGCACGTCCTCACAATGGTCTTTACTTGCAGTAATCAGTTTCAGAAATTTCCAGAGTCCATCACAGTATCTGTGTAGATGGTCAATGGGATCTTTCCACCAGCAGTTTCTCTAAATCCCTTCAAAACCTGATGTAAAGCCATAGCATATTCCACATGCCCTGGACAAGGAGTTCCACAGCCTTTTATTCGGTATCTAAATAAGTCATTATTTTTGTCTGGTTTTGAAAACCTTACCTGCAAGGAACACTTATCTGGTGTCCCTTAACTGTTGTACTAGAAGAATGAACAGTCATTTCCTCTTCACCCTCTTTGATATTAAATTTTGGACACCACAGTTATACCCATTCTGCACTTCTCTCAACTAAGATGAAAAGATGGAACAGTCCTAGCTTATTCAGATGTTCCTCATATGGAAACTATTACATACATTTACACCATCCCTGACTCCTCTCATTGTACCTTCTCCATTTCATAGACACAAACTTTCCATCAAGATGATCAAGCTCAAAGAGGCCAGACAAACGTAAAAATATTTACGGATACAATGTGAACATCCGCAAGATGTACTGTGATCCACTTTTCAGATGACTCGCAGAAGCTCAGAGACAATCACTGTCTATGCCACACAAGTTTACCTAAACTCCAATATTCAGTCTATGCTTCTTAAGAGATAGAACTTATGTCTAAACTATTCGCAATTTCCAATACATGAGTAATCACCAGAGATCACAGTTTTGACATGCCCAAGTACTGGATTTAATCCTTTTCAGCACTGAATAGTATACAGACATTATTTCACAAAGTAACTCTTTAAACACAAATATTTTGGGAATCCTAAAGGCTAACAGTCCTGCATACATAACATGAGTCCCTCTCCTTCTGCTTTGTATAAAGAAAAAAGCAGCAAGAGTAGCTAAAAATCAAATTACTAGATCTGACTCCTTCCTTTTACTGAAGCATATCAGGAAAACCTATAACTTGTATAACTTGCAAGTAAGAATCAAAAAGCATATGAGCATTATTATTTTGTTTTCCGACACTAAAATGATGAAAATGCTACAGTTCTCCAAGTTTCCAAGGAGTTTAGAAGAAGACTGAAATTAAACCACATGAGCAATAAAAGTGCCCGTTGTTGCTTCATTGCCTGCAGAGTTCCTTTTTGTCACTTTAAGTGTCTGTCACATTTTTTCAGTAGATTTGTTATTAATTTAAGTATTGCTGCTAAAACTCACAAGTTTTAGATAGGACCAAACAACACAGTTTGATAGAGCTCTACTGTAAAGGACAAAAACAAGTTGTGAGGCTGCTCACTGCCTGGTTTACCTCGAAGTGCTCAGATTTTAATGACAGAGGTTCTATATCATGAAGGTTCCTGAAGCTTCACAATATAAATCCTGCTGACTTAAGTTCTTATATACTACGCAACTAAAACTGAATTTAAAAGAAGGATCTACCTTTAGAGGAAGTTATGCACTGCTTATACAATCTCATGTCATTTTCAGATTTAAACACTCCTCTGTTCCTGAAAGAGCAGGACAGATGCAAGCAATAAGAGGAAGAGTTCATGAAACAACATTAACAAGAATTACACTTAAGCTCTAAGAGACTTTAAAGCAATACAATAAAAACAAAGCATATCCAGAACAAGCAGGCCCAATCTAAAGTAGCAGACAAATGTGACTACCTTAAATTATAAAGCCCTAATTTTCCCTTTAAATAAAGTGGCTGTTGTTGGAGATTAGTCTAAGGCATAAGCCTTGAATGGCCTCATTAGGCTTTTTATTTCATGCACTTAGGAAAAAGAAAAATAATTTGGTCTTGCCTGGAAGTGGAAGGGCCAGTCTACAAGAAAGAAAAATAAAAACTTCTACAGTATGTAGCACTGTTGACCAAAAGCATGTAATAAATCCCCAACCTATCATTATTCACATAAATAAAGCTCATCTACAACACATTGTTGGTCTCAAGGCAGCTCCATCCACAGCAGTTTCCTCACATTTCTTTTTCTGCTTGTTGTTTACTCTTTACTGTCTGGCTTCTATGTAAGTTCTGGGAAAACTGGTGCAAGGATGACTTCCAAGTGACAAAGAACTTTGCAAGTAAGCAGAAAAATGTTAGCACTAATAATTTTCATCCACTAAGTAATAACTTGAATAAATCCTAAGCCTGTTTGCCAATATTAACAAACAGATGGCAAAACAAATCAATACAACAGTGTGGAAATTCCATAGAGGACAACGAAACTGTCAGATGTCTGAAGCAAATAAGCTACTGAGAACTTTATGTACAGTACTGATGGGTGCTATGAACTTTTAAAAAGAAACAAAAAAAACCCAAGCTCACAGATTTACTTCAATGTACAAATAGGAATTTTACATCCAAACATTAACTGGCATCCAAAAGAATCTTTTGAAAATAGTGTGAGTGCTCCCTCTTCTGACACCACTTTGGACAAACTGTAAAACTAGGCAGCCTATACAGGTCAGGGTACGTTGTTTTGGAAAAAAAAATCCTGGGTCACATACATGATATTTATTTCCCATTAGTTAAGAAAGCTGAAAGAGTTTTACTCAAAGGAAAATAAACTTAAACCCAAGAAACTGGTAATTATTATTACAAGGACATTGATTTGAATCTTACAAGTAGGATTTTAAAATAATGCATATTTTGACTGTGTAACTTGGAAAGAAACTACCTAAAATAGGAAACACAATGTAAGACTGATATGAAAGCATATAACAGATTAACAGATAAGGTGAGCTGTGTCCAGAATCAGAAAATAAAATGACAAATGGTACTTTATAACTCACCAAGCACAGACTTATTGAAGTAATATCTGAATACAGTGGCCTTAAATGAATCACTAAAGTAGTCACTATTAGACTTTTGGACCCAGCTGCCTTTCTAAATCAGACCACAGAATTCTTGGTTAAGAATGCAATGGAAGCCAAGAGTACCCAAGAATATAATAGATATTTGAGGATTGCAGACTCTGTTTTAATCTTTTTCTTTTAATAGATATTTTTGACTATTTCTCCCTTTGTTGAGCTGCTGCCCCTCCCTTTGGGCTGATTACTCAAGCCAACCCTCTCAACTTCTGCTGAGCAAACGTCACTTGACACAGTTCCCCTGTTCCCTCAAAACAGTAAGATAAACAAGAAAATACACAAGCCAATGGTAAGCCCCTAATCATTAACTCCCAAATACAGTAACTTCAAAAGCTACATTTCACTACAGGCTAGTATATTTAGGCATTTCCACAGAGGATCTCAACTTTTCACTCAATAGCTGCTGACTTAAGCAGACTGCAAACAGTCTTTGAAAGCAGATGCCTTGCTAATTTACAGAACTTGAAGAGTTCACACATCCCTTCATAATAGAAAAGATTTAAACATCTCTCTGCAAGATGAATTCCCCCGACATGTTCTGTTCACTAAATTCAATATATTCAATAAACAAAGCCAGGGTAAGACTCTTCTCCTGTGGTCTGCAAGGAGCCACTGTCTTATAGTGCTTCACTGCTCCTTATTTAATATACTGCTGCACACTCTTCACCTTCGCCAAAAATCCATGTTTTGAAACAGCTCCCCTTCCTTCATCTGGGAACCTCACAAATAAATCATCATTCTCAGGTGACAGAAATTGCCTTTTCACCCTCAGTGAAAGATCGATGCCTGATACATAGTTTATTTCCCTATTGTTCCTATCTTCTCTGGAGACAGCTAATATTACTTATTCTCCCTGGCTGATGATCTCTGAATCTAATCATGCATAGTTTCCGAACTCCCAGATGCGCGATATGAACACATCAGGACAAGCTCAGTTGTGTTTGTAGCAATACGATGCAAATCTGGTACATTCCCGAATCAGATTTTAAATAAATAGTTTGTACTTTAAAACATTCTAATAATTTAAATATGTATTCTTCAATAACACAAGATTGAACAGTTGAACAGCCCAAGTTAATTTCAGTTAGTACAAGAGTCAGCAGGATCAAAGAAGCCAAATATCCACAGCCTCTACCATCCAGCCTGAAAAACAGACACCCTACAGATAAGAGGAGGGAGCACTAAATCGGCAAGATGAGCTAACACAGTAGCTCTCATGGCCAGCAAATATGATACCACCGGTATTTTTATAGGTATCTTCTGCGAGTAATAAAAATACTGTGTTGCATGCAAAACAAAACTCATTCTGTAAAATAGTAGTCCCTATACGCAATGGAAACAGGCAATAGAAAGAACAGTTCCTCTGATGACATGAATTAAGTAGACATCTATTTTAAATATACAGAACTGACAAAACTGACTTCAAATCAAATTTAGTTTCCAATGAACCTTAATACAGCTTAGCAAGCCCCTCCCAAGAAAACAAGCACACGTGTTTTAAAAGCACTTCTGAGTCGGTGGAAGAAAAATACAACAATTTCTACTGCATCTCATTTAACCTGCCATACTGCTTTAACTAACATAGTTTCTGAACATCAGTCAGGGTGTACATTAATAACAGTCCAACTTGCATTTGCCACCTATTATTAATTTTTCTTTTCCATCCTCTTCCAGGAAAGTAATGTGAAGTCATAAAAAACATCCCAATCTTTCAAAGGCTCTGCAGTATAAATTCATCATCTCAGCATATAGCAAAATTTTACTGCCAGACCAGCAAAGCACAGTCTATGCAAACACCACTGTATTATAACACTAAAGTTGTTTAAAAAAAAAAAGAAAAAAAGAGCAACACTTTAAAACAAGAACCATTACAGTGGAAATACTAACACAATTTATTAATAATTCCGCTTATCATAAAACAGAGAAAAGGCATTTCTCACCTTACCTTCAGTAACCTTAGTTCTGACTGAAGTACCCAAATTACCTGCATAAGATTTAAAATTAATCCAGCTTATGAAGTATAACTACCATTTCAGCTGAAGTTACCAACCAAATAACTGTCCACACAGATGATGATTGTAAAACCTTTACTCTTGAAAAGGGAAATAAAGTCAAAAGCATTGAGACATATAGACAAAGTAGTCACTTATCTTTTTTCTTTTTCACTTTTCTTCCTATTTTAGACTTGGTTTACCTTCTCACAGAAGTCAGTAAGAGCAGTGAAGTCCCATTTCTTGGAATAAGCAACGTTGTATCTCAGTATAGCCTCCTGGGAAAGAGCACAACAAAATAAAGCTTAGAGATACTTCAGAGAAGAAAAAGTATTTTATGAAATTTCCTTTTTGAAGGAACAGTACCATCTAGTGGCTAAAACGTGTCACAGAGCCTATCAAAATCCATAAAACTGTATTAATACGATGTGACTCCACGATACTGAATCCTGTATTTTAGATTTAGCATTGAATAAGCTTTAGTCTACAGGGTTTTCCTCCTAGCACAAAACAAGATAAGGCATGCTTGGATCTGCCTAAACCACACAACATAAACATTCCTCACCCCATGCTTGCTGTCTTTAAAAATACCAACCTCAGCAATATAGCAGAAGTTTTACCAGTCTACTAACTTAAAAAATCAGAACCACAACAAAATTAAATAGGCCCTTACAACAACAACCACGACCTTTATAAAAAATTCTCCAGAAAAAATAGGAAATAAAGTAGTATTATCACGGGAAGTTTCATTAGATGCCAGGGGAGCACTATTTATTTGTTTAAAGTTTATCTGTAGCTTTTGCATCATCCTCCTTCCCTGCCTTTCAGGTATAATCTAAGTTACATTATTCTTCACAAAAAAACATAATAGCAATTCCAAGCTGCTCCAAATCACAATTCGTTAAAGCCAATGAGAACTATAAGAGTTATCAACAGAGCATCAGTGTCCAAAATTTACAGATTCTTGTTAGCAGCTTGAATTATTGCAATTTTAGTGGAGTATACTGGTATGAACAGTTACTGTTTCAAACCCTCTAAGGTGTGTATCTCCCTACCATCTGGTTATAGAAAAAGCCTACATGCTTCATTTACCACAAACAAGTAAATACCGCTGGACAAACACAGTTTTGTGTAGACTTATAAAGACAATTCATTTTAATAATACCTAATAAATTCAGTGGTAGCACTTAAGACTCATTAAGACCCTTAATTCTTTAGGGAATCCCTTGAACAGCATAGATTTTTAAAAACTTATTTTTTTATGTAAGTGATTAAACAAATAGGACCGAGTCAGAATCACTAGCAGTACATGGAGAGCCTGAACATACATACATGTATATAGATTTGATTTCGAATTGACAAGCTTACCTTCAAATCATGCGAGCAAGTAAATCTGTTAAGTAAGGCAGTTTGGATTAGTTCCCATCGACTTCCAGCAGTTCTGTCTCCGTTCTTTAAAACAAAAGCCCAAAACAAAGTCAGATGAAGTTACTCAAAACAGAAAGACATATTTACTAATAATTGTCTTCCTTGCCACATTTTTGTTAACTAAAGTTTGTTCTATTTGTGAAGTTCTTTAAAAATAAACCACATATTTTGAGTAACTGTAATGTATTTCTGCAACTTCTAGTCCACTGCCTTTTACTTCCTTAAGAGTTTCTTTTTAATTGAAGCATTCACAAAATTCATAAAAAGAGTTCTTTTTCATATATGCAGCACTCTGTCTCATGCCATCTCATGAAGGACAAATGAAGAAAGGAGATTTACATGACCACAGTTTCTAAGATCTGCAACTCAAAAATATAAAATCAATCAACTTTATAAAAATGTAATATTAAGAACAATAAGAGCACAGATTATAAAAGCATATTGCTGTGGCTGACTCTTGCACCAACCCAAAGTTAAGACATCCTGTGATATTTTTCCTCAACAGAAAGTATTATTGCCCATTGCAAGCAATAATATTTCTTACAAGACTACCACAAGGGCAGAGACAACTCATGTTGCTCAACTGGCAAAGATCTTATGAATGCTTTATCTCTGAAACATCAATTAAATACATTTTATACTGTATCTGAAAAATTGATAAATGAAAAAAACAAGAGTACTTCCTGGAGACTATAAAAGTTCTTTGTTCCAGATTCAAGTATCAATAATCATTATACAGTCTTCACTACAGGACACACCTGATCATTTTATTCACCAGTCTTAAGTATTTCAGTGGGTATGTTTAAGTAATCCTCGAGCAATGTCAAGAAATATCAGATCAACAAACCACGCAGGGCTAACTCTAATCCCACCATCATTATTTTAGCAGAACAGCAGACATATACCTCAACCTACCAGCAATACCTGACAGAATATTATAATCAGAATGTGGTTACAAATTCATTCACACCTGTTGGCATCCCAAACTGCTTCACAAAAAGACCCACGAAACACATAAATATGTAACTTATATGGAGTATAAGCTTATATACTTCATGTAAGTACAGAAATATATACACCATCAAATCAATGGCTAGGTAAAATAATTACTAAAAAAAAAAAAAAAAAAAATCTTCTGCTCTGCCTGAAGCATCATGACCCAGAATCCAGCTTTTCAGACCAGGTATGTTCATCTGTTTGACTTTCCAATCCCATACACACAATTTGCTAACTGAGCAAATGCAGTAAACTGAAAACTCATCTATATATAAACAAACTTATTTGATTACACAATTGTAAATATTTTATCTTACCTCATCCTCTACAGGGTATAAATTTTGTTCTGAACAAGGCATTTTAACATGTTTGTTGTCCCACAAATCTTTGTAGTGAGTTGGAAAAGGTTTAGGCACCTCTCCTTCCCTCAGAAGATCTACCTGCAACACAGAAGGATGGGGGGTAAAAAGCTCCAACTCTCAAGTTTTTAAATGGAAGAAATAAATAGTAAGCAAACACATAGTTAAAAAAGCTCTCATGTACGGCCACCCTTTTTGGAGAGGGGAAAGCCACAAATTGATCACATGATGGATATTGATATTCAGTTAGAAAAAAAATCCCTCTGTTACTCTTATGTTATGCTTGGTGAAAAGAACACCACCTTATCATCTGACCTCTTGAAACATACTGAAATAAATGAAACACATGCAATTATTTTGTGTCCGTTTATCAGCTAAATACTTCCTCATTTATGAATTTAAGTATCTACATAGTTTCATGTAAATATTTTCAAAATGTAGTTTTAAATCTAACCACAGTTGTGTGCAGAAATAACATATTTTAACCTAACACTGAAGAGGTTGGGAAATCATTATAGATATAGCAGTATTTCAAGTTTACTCCACAGAATATCAGAAATATAAAAATAAATAATGCAATGTTCTTAAAGACTTAATCTGCTATATGGCCTTCCAGCAGCACTGATTCTCTCAGAACTTGCATTTAAACTTAATGTGCTTCTCTTTGTGATTTATTCATGACCCTACAGATCTCTGGTCACATGTATTATTTCAACAATAACTTGACTGCATACTACTCCAAAGGATTAAAGGCAAATGTATCTGATTTGATCTAAAATGCAGTGGTAAAATTGCTCGAATCTCCTCTTCATTCTTTGTCTTTATCATATCTTGAACGTTTTGTATATCTTGAACCAAAAATAGAATCATATTAAAATGAAAATACAACATGAAAACACTGAAGTAAAGATTTTACTTGCAGACGTATTTAAATTCCCACAGTCTACAACTCAGACAAGGAAGTACCCACACACACCTATGCAAAAGAAAAATACTCGTCCCTAAAAGCCAGAGGCATTAAAACCATAATTACATTGCTTCTGTATCTTAATATCCTAATTCTATGCATCAGAAAGCTCAATTTTCAGGAATATCAGTTGCCCCAGTCTGCTTGCAAGGACAACAAAGAAAGACTTCCAAAACCTGCTAATACTAACAAGACTAACATTTGGCATTTCATGTTATTGAACAATTCAGTAAGAAATTTGATTTCAGGTAATACACTCAATTATCGTACTCTGACGGTTACTGTATGATTGGCTGAGGGTCGCAGATGAGGAAGACGGGCCCCACACATAGGCATTCTTCTCATCTCTTCAATCGGTGTCCCAAACCATTTCTTATTAGTTGGAAGAGGAGGTGGCATATATTTAGGAATCTTCCTTCCTGGCCTCTGGGGTTTGAATTCACACTTTTCTTTTCTGCTGTTAAAATAAAATACGTTGAAACATCTTATTTCCACTGAAAAACCTCGTAAGCAAATACATGAACTTCCACCCCAGGGTTATGTTTATAACTGAATCAGTTTATTTGCTAGACTTTGCTGTGGCCCCAGGCCAAAGCTTTATTTGGTGAAAACCCCCACCAGCAACCTCCTCCTCCCCAACACAGACATGTACACAATGTCTACCGAAACACTCTTTTCTACAGGCTTACAAACACCTTCACAGAACTGCAATATGTTAGCAAGGCAGGGTTCTCCTCTGCAGAGTCATGCTCTTTCCCAACAGGATCTGTTTATGCAGGGACAGGAGACAGACTCATTGGTCTGCATTTGTCAGGATACCCTCTACAGCCCCTTCTCAACTGTTAGAAAACAAACACATGTACATGCAGAGATGCACATATTCCTTCTTCAAACTAAAAAAAAAAACCAAAACCAACAAACAAAACAAAAACAAAAAAAACCCAACCCCAAAAAACAACTTCTTAACCACCTTTTCTCACGAGGGTTCCATTTTTCGTTCCAAGCATACAATACTTGCAATGGAAGTAGAAATTTAAAAGTAATCCAAAAAAACACTTGCAAAATTCAAACATGTGCAAGAGCTGATGAACTCATCCTCTTTAATGATCAAAGGTATTTGAAAGGATCCGAGATATTTTGGGGAAGAAAAATCTGAACCTGCTGTATGCTTGATGTAACACACCAGATGTTTCACATGCAAGAGAAAGTTCTCAGAGCAAAATGCAAAATAAGTTAAAAGCCTACACTTTGAGGTACTGTTTAGACCTCTAAATTCCCATTGGCGAACTCACTCCACCCTTGCATAAAGATGTTGTCCAACCTGTTTGCTGCCTTTATGCATATACCAGTATCTTCAGGTGCAGACAATGCCTCCAACCTGGCCGATCACATGCAACTAGTGTAGCCACATCAGCATGACACTGGGTACAGACCCACTGTGCTCATCTGACAGCCAAAGAGTAATTCCAGCATAGCATTACTGATGACTGAAACCTGTTTGATACATTACTGCTGCCTTCTCCACAAGTTCAGATTTGAGCCACCCTATTATCTTATTAGACTTGGTCTAATGAAAACCAGGAGGAAAGCTTTAAGATTTTCTAATTGCCCTCTTAAGTACTTGTCCTGGTTTCAGCTGGGATGGAGTTAATTTTCTGCCTGGTAACTGGTACAGTGCCATGTTTTGGATTTAGTGTGAGAATAATGTTTAGTTGTTGCTAAGTAGCACTTAGGATAAGTCAAGGATTGTTCAGTTTCCCATGCTCTGCCAGCAAGGAGGTGTACAAAAAGCTGGGAAGGAGTGTGGCCAGGACAGCTGACCCAAACTAGCCAAAGGGATATTCCATACCATAGAATGTCATGCTCAGTATATAAACTCAGGGGAGTTGGCCACGAGGGGCATAAACCAGGGGGAGTTGGCCAGGAGGGGCAGATCACTGCTCAGCCATCGGTCAGTGGGTAGTGAGCAACTGCATTGTGTATCATTGTCTTTTTTTTTTTTTTAAATTATTTTCCTTTTCATTACTATTATTATATTTTATAATTGTTCTTGTTTGTATTACATTTTATTTTACTTTATTTATTAAATCATTCTTATTTCAATCCATGAGTTCTACTTTATTCCCCGATTCTCCTCCTCATCCCTCGGGGCGGGGGAGGGCGGGAAGTGAGCAAGCAGCTGCGTGGTGCCTAGTTGCTGGCTGGGCTTGAACCACCACAGCACTATAGGCAATACCACTATTTTGCCTGGCACCGAGGTTTATAACCTTTGCATCATATTGTTTAGGCCCCAAAAAGAAAAGAAAAAAAAAATAATCTCTCTACAGCATCATACTCTACCTTACTAATTATTTTGTAAAGCATTGCTAGGATTCCCATCTATCCACACAGTAACACTTTTGCATGACTTTCCTTCTCAAACATGGATTTATTGTAACACAGGATGCTCTAGCACTGACAAACACAATCCACAACCTCTGCTGCTTTGCTACAACAGCAATTCATTTAAGTTAGTGAAAAGAGTACTCCCTAAGCCCATCTTTTTAAACTTTATGACCCCCTTTTCCATGTTTTAGCAAATTCTTCATCCATTTTTCCTAAAACTACCTTTTTTTGTTTTCCAAATCCACTCTCAGCCTATTAATCTCTTAAGATTTCTCAAATGCAAGCTCCCATCACTAGCTAGCCACCCTCCATTACCTCTTCTTCATTTTCTTGGAAAGTATGATTTGTGCTGCTCTTCACATCCAGAAAGGACCACCCACTAAAGATGTGCAAAACTACTTTCTTGCCCTGCTTTAAGGACTTTAGTCTATGGAGATAATCACTTATCACACCAACAAACAGAGTCTTCTTCTTTCTGCTTACTCCTTTGCTGTTTATTCACGTTCTCAGCCCCCACTGAAATCTAAACTCTTCAGAGCAGAAATTATCCTTTTGTCCTTACACAATACCTAGCATGTGAAGTCCTGGGTCATGCTCAGAGCTTCTATTTCCACTGCTGTAGCGTGTAATCACCAGTCCTTCTCTCTCCCAAATTATGAATAAAGAAGAAAAAAAAACCCTGAAAAACACTCACACACATCTCTACACCTGCTTTCAAAAGTTAATTTTTTCATGTCTATTTCAATCAAAGCACCAGTAGCACTGATGCTTCAATAAAATAGATTCACTATTTTTTGACAGATGGGACTAAAAAAACCCAAGAAAACATCAGTTTCCTCAAGTATTCTGAATTAAATAGTGAATGCTAGACCAACACTCCTTAAAGCACTCCTGCACCACCATTCATTTTGAAGCATTAGAAATCCCATCATCTTAAATCCCTTCTTTGATAAAGAAAATCAACTTCCTACAGTGTCCTTAATTCCCAATTTTAACAGATCTCCAATGATTTAAAAAAATTGTACTGGACAAACATATCCTTTAAAAAACCCACAAGTAGTCCCATTAAAAATAAGTTATTTCAAGCTTACATCAGTTGTCTTTGTGTCTTAACATACATTTTGCAAAACTCTTTATACAATCCAGCTGCTAAAGTGCTATCACCAAAGTGGAAATTTTTAAGTGTGAAAAAACAGATGAAGAGGCAGACATAATGCTACCTTTTCTCCTCTACTTTAGGTATCCTCATGAAGTGAGAGGTGATTTTGGAGTCTCTCTTCACACTCTGTTTTGCACCTTTGCATTCTGATGATAGAGTAGGAGAGATCCCAGGTGACTTTGTATGCAGACTATCCTCTTTAACAGAATTATCTATTTCCTCAAAGATTTCACAGCCCTTGGCAGAAAACCGTGACTTTCTTGACTCCAGTTCAGCATCCCCACATTGAACTCTAAAAGATTTATTTATGGATTTTGACCTATTGATGTCCTCTTGCTCATCAAGGAACTGACTTGTTTCTTCGTCAGCCTCTGACCCATGACAGCTATTTTTAGAATTATCTACATCCATCGGTGACTCCGGTTCACTTTCTTTCTCAAAAGCAGGTGAATCCCCTGAACTGCTCTGACATTTGCTCAGTTTCCCAGGACCTCCAAGATCAGATATACAAGCATCACAACCAGTATCTGAAAGTGGACTTTCTGGAACTACATCCCCTTCTTCTTGTTCACCCGTTAAAGAGACAGAATTGCAACTCTTCAGCTTCTGTGACTTGCATGAAGTCACCTGTCCATCTGTCTCAGTGTCTTTTGAAGAAAGTTTTGTAGTTCCCATTTTCAAAGACCAGCCTGATGATAATTTCCTCTGAGTCCAATTGCCACTGCTTTCTTCACAGCCTCTCTGAGCCTGCTTGCCAGTTTTGTGCATCTGATCAATGTTGGCATTTTTAAAGAGGTCTCCAGACTGCATCACCTTTACAGGCTCTGTGTCTAAGACTGGATCTTTGTCCTCAGCCTCCCAGCTATACATGCTGCCTGTCTGAGGTAAATGTACATGCTTTGCACCAACTTCCACAGATATTTTTGAATAATTTTGCTGACAAATACTCTCTAGTTTTTTCACATCATGCTCACAAAAGTTCTCTTTTTTAATGGAAGTCATCTTCGGATTTGCTTCAGTATTAACTTTGCTGTGTAAGCTGTGGAAGAGAAGTAAAGGAATTTAATGTCTTATCTCCAAATGAAATTTCTCTGTGTATATATATATTTAAAGCAATGATTATAAACATACAACAGAAACTACAGAATTTTACCCATTACACCACTCTCTAAGCGAGCACTACCAGGATCAACAAGTTTTACTGCACTGAGGAATGTAGCTTAGTAACAACCTATTTTCATTTAAAGGCTACAAAGGATGATGAATCAGTTGCTTACCTTAGAAATCTATTCCAGTGATCCATTATCCTTATTTTCAAATCTAAACAGTATTAAGCTATTATTTAGTGATTTTCTCCAGATGAAAAATGCTAGAAGTCATGCTAAAGTCCTCATTAACTTTCATTTTAATCAGTTAAATACAGTGAGCAAGGAAATCAATGGTTTTGTAGCCATTCCCTCAGAGCTACAAATTCATCTTTCAGAAAAGCAGGACACAGTAGTCCATAGTCTCGAAAACATCCTATTACCTCCTTACTTTTACAAGCAGCCTCTTGTACTCTTGTACATGACCCTTAAAAAAAAAAAAAAATCACAAAACAAAAGCATAAGAGTAAAATCTATTTAGAACTGATAATAAAAATTAAAAGACATATTAAATCAATTATTTTTAAAGAGAAAGATAACCTAATTTGTCCTGTGCTGTCTTCGACAAAGAATGGAAAGAAACGTGTCCTAGTGGTCACACAGGGAAATGAAGTGAGTTTTGTATGAGCAGATGAAACTTTTCAAGAGGACATTGGAAAGTCATTTCACACTTACATATTAACTTTTGTGTAAGTACATTGATAAAGAAAAATACTTAGATGTCGTATGAATATTAAAAAAAACCCTGACTAGTCTTGGTGAATATATGACTGAACAATATGATCTCTTGAGTGTATTGTTAGAGCTTTGTATATAACCAATGCAAACTAAGCACACTAAACTCTGTATCACAGTCTGGTGATTACATAGTTTCCAATCTACACTAAAAATATGCAATTATCACATAATCCTAAATTCAGCAACTGAACATCTTAATAGACTCCTGAAGGCATTAGTTGTCTCCATGAATGATAACAGATCATCTTCAAAGAGCAGTCTGGATAAAGAGATAGCATTCACACCTTTACCACTACAGAACAAAAATGAGGAGAAAAAGAAAAAAGGGGCTTGGAGCAATAGATGATAGCTTGGAACTTCACCCATATGAAGATTATTTGAAAACAAAAAGATTTTAGAGGGTTTTATGTTATGATAATTTAACTCCCCATCTATGCATTTGTTTCTGCACTGAAAATTTTGATGAAGAAAAATGAAAGTTATCTTACTGGTGCCATCTCAATAAATGACTGTTCAAAGGTATTGACAATATCTGTTGTCACTTAAGATGAGAAATCAAATCTCACACAACGTTCAAAGTCAAATAAATTAAAATTGTGATGTTAACTGCAACAGAAAGGCACATGAAGCATTTACACAACAAACCTGCTGCTTAAAACTGACTAGGCTGTAATCTGTCAGTAAGGCTGGAAGAAAGCATATTAAAGCAATACTCTAAAGGGAATCTTTAAAAAAAAAAAAAAAACAACAAACGCAGACATTCCCTCCTTAAGCAACCGCTTAACATCTTTCCTTTACTGCAACCTGTGAGCCTGTAATTGAGCCCTGTGTACTTCTGTATTAATCATTACCACAAGTTTCCCAGCTATTTTAGCACTGCTATGAATTTCAATTTCTACTTATTAGCAAACATCAATGAAAAACAAACCAGCACATTTACAATTGCAATTATAGAAAAACAATATCTGATACTCCTCTGCACCAGATAGTTAAACTCTCAGGAGTTTTAATTTTAACGCTGCCTTGCAAACATTCCTCCTGACAGACTACACTAGCAGAAAATACCAAACTTTACCTGGTACCATTCAGCAGCAAAGCTTTCGTAACAACTTTCACAAAATACCCTGAATGCACATTTGAGCATCTGTAAATTCTGGTCCAAACTAAATCAAGTTGTACATGCTTATACTACAATCACAGTCCAATAAGACAAACCAGAACAGACTTTTGTCTGTAAATTAACAACAGAACTGCGAGTTGAATGCAGGACCACCAGCCAAAATCCACAACTCTTATCGCCCTATGTTAAACAAAAATAAAATCAGAGCTGTTGACTAAGAACATACTCTGATACTACAGCTAACTCGATCTAGCGGTTGGCTGCCACTGGAAGCAGCAGTCCCACTTTGCCTTCCCTTGCTGCAGGTTCACATCTTTTCCTTTGCCTGAGCAGCAGTATTGATTCACCTGAACAGTGAGGTGCTTCAGGAAGCTAAGTCAGCAAAAGAGTTTGGTTTTGGGGGGGTTAGAGGGTGGAGGACTAGTTAGCTTTTTGTAGTGAAATTCTGTCAGTTGGTTACACTCAAGACGATGCGCCAAGGTAAGGAAAGCAGCAGAAACAGGGCTGCCTTTCTTTCAGTAGCTAGCCATCCTAGCAACCTGCACTTTGAGCTCCCCACAGGCCCACTCAAAGAACACAACTTTTGAATAGGTATGTTGTGTATTTTACCTTTTGGACTCAGTTGTCTTGGGTCCTTTATTCTCCAACCAAGTGGTAATTGTCCGTTGTTTACAAACTGAAAAACCACAGTTCACTACATTATTACATGAAACATGATAAAACTGCAACAAGATTGCATATGAATAAGATCACTCGTACTCGATGAAGGTAAAGCCACCTCAATTAAGTCCTGATTATCATCTCTACTATAGGGAGTATCCTGACACTAACGGTATTAAAACTACATATGATGCAATATTTAATTTGTATCAGTCAGCAGCTGTAGCTTCTGCAATAATCTTTATAAATGCCAGGCTTGGTGTGTGGTGGTTTTTTTTTTATCCAACTTCTTTTTTTTTTTTAATATGGTTAAAACCACACGGTGAATCTCTGGATTAAAAAAAAAACCAAAAAACAAACAAACAAACAAAAAAACCAACCAAACAAAAAAACAGTAACTTGAACTTTCCAGCTCTCATTATTATCTTTAATTACCACCACCACCACCACAGTGAGCCCTGAAAGACTTCTGCTGAATTTTGGAATGAAGAGGCAACATGACATAGCTTAAAACAAACAAACAAAAAATGACAACTAGGCATCTTAGAAGACCCAGGTAAGAACCTTATTTGTATGTAGCATACTGTGAAACATGAGGTTTAATATAAAGACTGTATATAGTAGAAGTGACAAGTGCTGAGAAAAGGACTTTTTCTTTTCCCTTCCATGCATAAACAATTTCTGAAGCCTATCAATGCTTACTCCCCTAAACAGCAACAAAATGTGAAGGACACAATTTTTTCAGATTTACTACCAATGACACAGCTCCAGTGAATGTGATCAGTCTTATCTCTCTGATGTTGCAGTTAAGACAAGCTTTTAATAGAACAGCATACATGAACTAATTATGTAGAGACTTGGAGCAGGAAATAGGGAGGAATAACTCAAAGCAGTTATTTCACAACTGGAAAGTAATCTTCATTAGTATAAGAAGGTTTTTTAGTTTTGTTTTCTTGTTATTATTTAAAGGTAATTCTGAAAATTTGGCAACTAGCTTCAGTTCCCTTTCTTTCCATTTGCCAAGAGAAATTATCTATCTGTCACTGCTGAATGCGCAAGTTGTATGCACTCACTGCTTTCAACCAGGTAAGTAAAATCTGTAGTTCCCCTATTGCAACAGTAGTTTTGCAGAACTTAAAAACCAGTACAGCAGATCTGGCTATTCTGATTAATAGTCACTACAGACAAACTCCGCATTTTACTACAAATGCAGGTTGTGTAACTTGTAGCGTAGGTAACTTAGGCCACAGGTAACTTAAGAGACATTGTTTCATAAACACTTTCCCTAACATTTGAGGCCTTAAACACTTTTACACAGCTGGTTATCAAGTATCTTCATCAAAAGTACAGAATTTCTAGAATGAAGAAGTAATCTCCAGGAAACATTTAAATCATTTTAAGTTATGCTGAAACAGCACAAATGGTAGTGCAAAATTGCCACCACTTGACTAGGTCACCAGGGAGTAATACCAAACTGTAAGTAGATTATAAGCACAAGAATACCTGTGCCCTCAGACATACAATTCTTCAACAAACACCCAGCTTCACCCCACTGAGACAAAAATAACAGCTTGATGGATTTTAAGAGCTAAATTTTTTTTAATTCTAAAGATTCATTAAAAGCAAAGTCTATTAGTCATTCTGTTTACCAAAATTCACCTTCTTGTATTTGAAATGTTAACCCAAATTGCCTACAGGAAAGGGGAAAAGAAGCAGCCAGAAAAAAAACCTGAAGAGACATGTTAAAACATGGGACGAATAAACTTCTTCAAAGGCAGCTGACTACCTCTTGAGGTATAAACTTGCACTGAGGAAGGAATACTTATTCATTGGCGCAATAAATAGAAACAATAGCAGCAGAACAGAACAAAATGGCTTTGGTGTGAACTTTCACATCTGACTAGCCATTTAATCCTTATAACCAATGTTATACACATCATTTTCCTTAATACTACTAACATCTCTTTTTGCTACAGATAAGGTGGTATAAACATAAGAGGCAACAAAAAGACAACACATGTTGACATTCAGTGTAAACAAAACCAGACTTTGGTGTAATTTTTTTTAAAGTGGTCTCTAAATTTCTGTGCAAGATTCTCCAAATCATTCCCATAAAACAAACCGTTCCTCAGAATCTGTCACTGAGGAAAACAACTGAATTTTTAGAACATTCTTATTTACCACTTTGTAGGAATGCATACATATAACTTCAAACTAATACCTACTCAAAGTTGCCTCTTAGTTACTGGTTACTGAGGTTTAACTCATCAACTGAAAACCACAGCAAATCTGTCTGGTTTTTTTTGTTTGGTTGGTTTTTTTGTTTGTTTGTTTGTTTTTCCTTCCCTGCATTCCTTTCTATTCCTGAAATGTGCTTTGTTCTGCATTAAAATTCTATTTTGGCAGCGTTAGCTCCAAATAAAAATAGCCTAAGGAAGCCACGCGGGAACTTTTTCTATGCAGCTCTGTTACACAGCAGGAGGAGCACCCCACACCACCAGCGGTGCTCCAGGCCTGCAGCCGCATGCCCATGTGGGTTCCTGTCATCACCCTTAGCTCTCCCTCCCGTGATAGCCGGGCACAATACCCCGCTGAACGTCATTTCTCTTGCAGCAACTACTTCTCCTCTTGCATACGAGACACGCTACCTTTAGCGGCTCACACCTCACTTGGATGGCTGCACTGTTACCAAAAGTTTGTAAAGGATCAGGCACAAAGCCGGGATAACGATCCTGTACCCAAAGCCGTCCCCAAAGGAAAGCAACACGCACTGCCCTACACCACCGGGCTCGGGTACACAGGACACGCCGGCTCCGGGAAGCCCAAGTTAGGGACGACTGAAGCCCGACATAAGCCCGACATTGAAAGTCAACTCCGGGCGGACTACGTGCGCCGACACAACTCACCATTTAACGCTGCCCTCCCTCCAGCGGATCACGCGAAGAGAAGCGCAGCAGAGACGCAATAAGGGGCACAGAAGGACACCGCAACTCGGCGGAGCCCCCGGCCCGGCCCGTCCGCCTCCTCCCGCCAAGCCCCAGGCGCGGCGGCAGCTCCCGCGGCGCCCGGCGGGGGC
>JAVJGG010000094.1:12035436-12067865 GCA_035590195.1 Aviceda cuculoides | reverse complement strand
AAAGGGCCCCTGAGGGGCCGAGGGCCCGCCCCGGCAACGGGCCGGGGCCGCGGAAGGCCGAGGCGCAGCGCTTCCTCCGGCCGTCCCTGGCGGGGGGGCCGGAGCGGGGAGGGATCGGTCCCTGCCATGTTTTCAGTCGTGTGTCTTCACGCCAGAACGTGCGCTGCTTCCGCGCGCCGGGCCTGGCCCCTTCTTACTTACCGGGTGTGGAATCGTTATCAAGGAAATTGGCGCTCAAGTACTCTCTTTTTTTTCCTTTCAGTAACCGGAATGAGTCCTTTGTCGCCGTATTTAAACTTGGACCCCAGGTATCTAGTACAGGTGAGAAGGAGGCTTGTTTTTATTGTGTTGAACTCGATTCCATTGTTTGTATATGAGGTCACAGATAAAGACCTCAAAAACCCTGCAGTGCTGTGCGGTGTGTACTGGAGTCTCGAACTGACGAGCCGTTGAAAGGAGCAATTTTTTTCAGTATTGATCCTAATAAAACCTTGCAGCGCCACGGCATCAAGGAGAAGAAAACCAGTTTTAATACAGAGGATAAGTAAGACTGTTGTGTCAATATAAGCCTGCTGCTATAGAAAAGAGGAGGTCTCCCTCCCTACTCAGAGGCATACAGCCCCAATGCACCCTTGCACAAGTTCTGGCATTTGTCACACCCTCCACTGAGCCCTTCCAATCAGTAAGAGGAGCTGGAAACTCTCCACACTTGATGGATTAGCTTTCTGTACTGTGATGAGTTCGATCGGTTTACGGATGTGTTCAGTCAAACCCCAGACCTGATACAGGCTTTTTCATCATATGTGCTGTCATCACAGCAGCAGCAAATTTCACACCGCTTTCCTTTTATCATTTCCCCGCTGAAGGGAGACTGTCGTGAAGTAGAGCTTTCTGTTTTATTCTACAGAATAATGTAGCTGTTGTACTTGCACAGCTTAATGTTAGTTAACCTAACATGATGGCCTGTAGGCCACCATAAGGAAAATAAAATAATTCAAAATCCTATAATGTTTTTATCAGCAATATTAACTACAGTTGAAAAGGTTTAAGTTAATCCAGAAAGGATGTATGTCTTAATGATTTTATTTAGTTAATACCATTTATATATTTATATATATGGCCTATATTATTTGAGAACATTAAATTTTGCAGAAGTAGCACTGAAGGTCAACATCAATGTATCTGCTTAATCTGTGTGCCTTTTATTTCATGGTACACTGTGTCACTGCTTCTTTTGTAAGCAGAAAGCTCTGAATGCAGTTCTGGGGGCTGTTTTTTATATTTCTCTTTCATGAGAAGCTGTTGTAGTCAAGATTACAACATAACATTCCCACAATGGTAGGAAACGGGGGATGTGCCTCTGAAGTGGATTCACTAGCATGATTGTCTTGCCTGCTGTCATTGAGTGGTCAAAAAAATGCTAAGTGATTATTTAGACCTCTTCTGAAAATGCCCAAGTTGTCTTGTTTAGTTAGTACAGTGTATCTGGGAACATTTTGGTGTTAAAAAATGATACAACAGAATTTTTGGAACAAAGCTTGTATATACTGATAGATTTATTTTTTTTTAAAAAAGCTTGCTTTAAAAGAAAAGAGAGTATTGGCATTAGCATCATGAGTAACTTGCAAAACAGTTCTAAAAATACCTATTGACATAACAGTAGAGGCTACAGTTTGTGTTGTAGCACTTCACTGCTCTTTATGTTTAGCACTAGGAAGTACATTGAAATAAAAGGGAATTCCATTTAAATGTGAGAATTTTTTTTTTTACTTGAACAAGTTGCCCAGGCAAGCTGTGGAGTCTCCATCCTTGGAGATGCGCAAAACCTGGGTGCGGTCCTGAGCAACCAGCTAGTGCTGACCCTGCTTTGAGCAGGGGGGTTGTACTAAACAGTCCCTGCAGGTCCCTTGCAACCTTCACCATTCTGTGATTCTAAAAATTGAAAGAAAAAGACATAGCTAATATTTTAAAATACAAGAACTTACATTATTAGCCTTTAAAGTTGGTTTGTCTTTGAAGGTGTGTGTGGAGGGCTGAGGGTCTTCTGTATTTAAAGATCATCCATTTGCTTTCAGGATGCAGAGAGAAAGTCGACCTTATTGTTGAGAATCTTACATTTTGATCCTGGCCTTCCCATAATAACAAATGCTACAGTGGTACTCGTGACTTTAAAACCCACTTTCTATGTTAGTCCATTAATGGAGGCACAAACCAATGTGTTTTCTGCAATGCTTTTGTTACCTTCAGCAGGTATCCATTATAAAATGGCATATTAGCCTTTGTCACAAACCTAGAGGATTGGCTTCCTAGGTTGTTGTCTCTGTAGAAACATAGAGGTTACATACGGAGGGCGAATGCTTCATCTTGACTTTTGGACAGTAGTGAAAACTCTAAGAAACTGCTAACTAGTGTATGCACTGAATTTCTCCAAATACCTAGTTACAGGGAAGATAGAAACCATAATATAGGTTCAGTTAACTGATAAAGTATTCACAATTTTAGAAGTATTATATTTTTTATGTATTGCTGTCCACTTTTAATGCCAAGTATGGACTAAGAAAACCCCTTAGAATGCAATTACTTGAGCCTGCAGTTGTTGTGGTCATATACCAGTTAAATGGGGAGTGAATAATACTATGACTGGAGAGCACAGAAGCATAAAGGGCAATCTTACTGTTTTAGCACCTTATCAAGACGTGTGCATCTTGTCAGTGTCTCATATTGAAAAAGTGCTTTGGCCCACCTTATCTGTACCCATATGCTAGTTATCAGCCCATTTCTCTAGCTTTTTAGACCAATCTGATTTATGAGAACACAAGCCTGCCCCAGTGGGAGAAAGATGCACAAGTAAAAAACTACCAACCTTGCATATTTCGTGCCTGGTCATCACTAGTTTTGAATGCATTCCGTGCTTTTTCATGTCTTCAAAATAGGTCACTTATTTCAGTGCAATGAAATACTTCTTTCAGTACAAAGGCAGTTTTTCTTTAGTGTCAGAGTAGTGGAAAAACTTCATGCATTACTGGATCAGTATAGGTTGGTCAGTGAGGAAACAGTGCTGCATAATCAGACACCAGGAAGGTTTTTAGAGAGCAGCAAGTCTTGTATTGCCTGCTGCAAGTTGTAATAAATAATTAAGCAAATAGTTATTAAAACAAAAACAAAAACAAAACCAAAAAAAACCCCAAAACCCCAACAACAGCTCACACAATATGAGTTCCTTGGCTGCCTGATGTAGTTTATAAAAAGTTAGGACAGGTAGGGAAAAAAAAAAGCTCTAGGTCAGTTTATGTTTTTAAAGTTTTTTTTCATTCATATTAAAGTATACACATAGCATGTTCCATTTCTGTGCTAGTGTGGACAATAGTTTCACAGAAACACTGGTTGTATATGTCTTTTCTTTAGTTCACTGTATGGATTAAAGAAAAAAATTTATTATGGCATACATTTTGAAGTAGGTACACTTGGAAAATACAAAAGTCTTTGTTGGTTTTGTTTTGTTTTCCCCAGGATACAGATGAGTTTATCTTGCCCACAGGAGCCAACAAAACTCGAGGCAGATTTGAGCTGGCCTTTTTTACCATTGGAGGATGTTGTATGACAGGTAGGTGGTTGTGTTTTTTACTTTTCCTAGCTGTCCAGGTAACACCCATGTGCTACAGTAATTGACGAGATTGTAAACGTCATGTTCGTAAATAAATAGCTATTTGACTTCAGTCTATACACTTCAGTCTATACATTCTCAGTATTTGTTTCTAGTATTTTTCTTTTTGTTCCTTTTCTTCTTAAAAAGTAATAACTGATATTATGCTAACTAGGGGCAGCATTTGGTGCGCTGAATGGTTTGCGACTTGGCTTGAAGGAGACGCAGAATATGGCGTGGTCAAAACCTAGAAATGTACAGTAAGTGTTTCATCCCCCCAAAAAGTACACCTTCGTGACAGATTTGTTTCTTCCAACTTGTACAAGGTTAGATCTGAATATACTGCAAAAAAAAAATGTATTTTTGTGTCTTTAGTGGGGACAAACGAGAGGCAGTGTTTGTCTTCATCAGGTTATGAAATGTTTTTAGTTATAAGGATGTTCAGTTCAAGCTTTTCGCTTTTCATTTAGTGACAACTGGTATGTCCTCTGACTTACCTTAAGTATTTGAGAATAAATTACTACTTTGGTATTTACAAGAAGTCTACTTCAAAGTCAGA
Source organism: Aviceda cuculoides (assembly GCA_035590195.1). Taxonomy (NCBI): domain Eukaryota; kingdom Metazoa; phylum Chordata; class Aves; order Accipitriformes; family Accipitridae; genus Aviceda; species Aviceda cuculoides. The sequence continues at coordinate 12,063,663 of JAVJGG010000094.1, read as the reverse complement.
ACAGTGTTTTTATATTTTGAAATATTCCCAGAAGCAGCACAGTTTGCTTTGAGCTATTTCTTGCTGTCACTTATCTGAGAGCGAGTTCTCTCTTCTTTCCCAAACTTTTCAAAACCAGGAAGAGATTAAAATGCACAAGCTGGGCCTGCCTGGATTTGCATTAGGGATGACATTCGTGCGTGCTGCTGAGCAAGTGTTGCATGGTGGAAATTGTTAGGGATTACGGCATCCACGAATACCCATGGCATTCCCATGTTTTTACCTTACCTGATTATTTGAAAGAACGCAGTAAAGATAGGAACACATTTTTTCCAGCAGTATGCTTCTCCTAGAATTGTTGGTAGTTTAGACATAACTGTAAGAAAACTTAAGTGCCTGTGAAGGAGACATAGCAAACTAGAGGAGTGGAATAACTGGGGGAAAACATTTTCACTCCCACAATACTTTGGAAAAAGGGAATTTTAGAGGAGGAATTTAACATTTCCTAGGATAGTTTGTACTGGCTCTGCTCCTTTTTAAGTTCTGTTTCTGTATTTTTCATCCGCTTCTTTACCATCTTTAGATTTACAGCTAGAACCAAAATATTGCCCACTATAATTATGGCTCTTCCATAACGTCCTAGATGAACAGAGTTGTACTTTATGTATTTGGAATAAGCCGAGTCACAAAAGCATGTTGTTAAGGGCGGACTTTGATGGGTCGAGTCCAGCAGGTGGCAGTCAGTGCTCATGCTGCTGTTAGTACTTGCCCTTCAAGGGAAAAGGCCTGCTGAAGGTCATCACCTTGAAACTGTGTATTAAATTCCACGTTTTCCTAATCGGGTGCAGGGAAGAGATTTGCCTAGCTAAATTTCCTTCAAATTTATCCTTAATATACACAGATTATTTTTTTTTTTAATGAATTTGAATTTAGCTGTTAATCCCCATCATCAAACATCTCACAGTATGTCATAGTTATGAAAATTATGAATTTTCTCATCAATTCAGAATTGATGTAATGTTAACAAAATGGGGATGGTGGTTGTAATTAGGGGGAGACTGTCAATACCCTAGCCTCTTGCATTTTTTTGTCTTGTTTCAAAATGAAGTTTTCCATTATTGTTTAATTCAATACCTAACCATATTCAGTAATGGCCTGTGTCTCCTAATGAAAATTATTGAAAAGGAAAAGTAGTGGAAAATGAACTCAAATCAGCAGGAACATAACGTGTGACGCTTTCATTGCTTTAAATGATAAACTAAGTTCCAGTGGTAGTCAGCTGTCCAGAGCAGTACTGTGCCTGTGATAGTGTTACACTGCTGGGAGAAAAAGATCAGTCATTTCTTCTGGCTGCTGTTGTCACCGTTCTGGAGACAGCTGATGCCAAAAAGAAGTGACCTTACGCTTCCCTGAGAGTGCACTAAAGATTTGCTTTCCCTCTTTAGTGCTAGTCTGGAAGCACACATACAGAAATACTCGGTGTACTTTGCCTTTTGTTGGGTACTAAGTTTGACAAATGGAAGTGTAAAAGATTGCCTCTTTTCTTCCTGGCTTGCTTTAGTTCAGACTTGCTTTTAATACCTACACCATTTGTTCAGGCATAACCATGCTCCCTGACACATGGTTGCTGTATTGCTTGCACCTTCTAGAAGAGCACTCTAGTCTTGGAGGTCTTTTACCCAGTTAAGTCAGCATAAGTGTATCAGTCATTCTCAGTAGCTATGTGTAGTCACCACGTGAGGAACATTTATCAGCTAGGGTTAGAAAGTAATTTGAAGGGAAGAGATTGGATTCTTGGTAAGGGGCAAGTTTGACTTGAAAAGGGAGAAAGATTTTCTCAAGACTTGACAGGACTAAATAATTGCCTTCAGTATTGCTAGCATTACTATTTGTAGTATGTGTGATAAAGGAGATTATGTATTACCAAGCTGTGTGCTTTTCCTCACTGTTTTGTTTAGAAGGGCTTTTGGTTCATTATTCCAGTTTTATTAATCAAATGTATAGTGTAAACTTACACCTACTGTCATAAACACTGCAGCAATGTAGACACAGAGAGCTAAAGGTTTTAATACCTTTTTAACTCCTTTATAGAATTCTAAATATGGTGACAAGGCAAGGAGCGTTATGGGCTAACACTCTGGGATCTCTGGGTAAGTAAACTCGTTATTTTGTAGGGAAAGCAATTTAAACATGTAACTGTTTGATAGGAAAGTGTATTCTCTAAATTTCCATTATGAAATCCATCAGGAAATACTGCAGGTTTTTTGTCTTTGGGACATGAGGGCATTTCAGTAGACATTGAAAAAGAAATTAAAGGCTAAATAGGATTTGAAGCATAAGTAACCAAAAGCCTGTAATTAGAAACCAAAATTTTTAGTATATTACAAACAAGAACTCCAGCTATGGAATAGCAGTAATAACTGAAAGTTATAGGTAATGCTTACTTGTTAATAAATTCCAGTTAAATCACAACTTAAGTAAAAAAATGTAATTGAATACTTCAGAAATAACTTTAGTAACCTAAGAAAAGACTCAGTGGTCATGTGAGCAACTGCCTGATGTCTGTTTCCAGTTAAAGAGTCAAACAAATTTTATCTGTAGAAGAAATGTGATAAGGACTACAAAGATTTATCCTTTTATGATGGTACCTTAGATAGAAAAATCACATATGATACCAGCCACTGTAAATCTAAATGTTGCTTATAACTAATATGGGTTAGAAAAAAAGAGAAAAGAAAATGATCAAAAGCCTGATGTGTGAAAAAGAAACTTCGGTGAAATGAGATTTGGGTGGGGAGGGGGCTAGGAAATAAAATCACATCAGTTGCCTCAGAAAAACAACTTCAGATTATTTCATAAAAGTCAGTGGAATAAGTAATGCCCTAGAGAATACAAGCTCTTTGGTTTGGTTCCCCCCCTCCCCAATCTTAAAAGACCAAAGGGTGCTCAGTTTGAAAGAAGAAATCCAAAACTGATGAAATTATTTTGAAGAAGATTAATGATGGAACTCATTGCCCCATGAAGTGGTAACAGAAATTAGCAATATTTAAAACGAGATTACATCATATTTTAACCCAGTCTACATATATCTGAATTTTGAAAAATGCATCAGAGCATAGTTTAAGTTGCATTTATTACATTTTGTTTCAGTTTTATTTCTAAAGAGTAGATTAGTGTGCCATTTAACTCAGACATCAGCTTTTGACTCATAATATAAACGCCATGGTTAGAGATGGGCTTCTGAACTACAATGAGAATGGTACTTTTCAAAAGAGATGCGTATTGCCTAGTGCATTTTGTGGTGGGATGTTTGTTTTGTTTTGTTTTTCTTATTTTCTATTCCACATCTAATCAAAACATGTCTGAAAAATGAGATACAGGCACACTGCAGTTCAAGGTTCCAGGTTAAGTGACACATTAACAGGTTTTTTCAGCTGTGTTTGAAGAAAGGTTACTCAAGAAAATGTTTGTGCATTCCAGTGACAAATTGTTATTTTTCTTATAAAATATGGCCTCCCAAGCCACAGAGTTAAGGAGAACTTGATATTTGGGGATTTGGTATAGCTCTGCCTTGTCCTAGCTACCAGAGAAGTTCCTTTCAAGGAGCTGAAGTATTTTTGCCTCTTAATTCAGTTGTGCAGCATTTCTGTACCTTAAAGATTCCTTTTGTCACTACCAACGATTTTTGTCATTCTGTTCCTAAACTGAGGTAGCAACATCTGTGTTAAACAATTTTTTTAAATGTTGAATTCAGCTTTTCCTTCCCCTCATTGTTAATACTACATGCTACTAAGACAAGGTAAAATACCATTGCCTATGCTGAATGGAGAAAAATGCTACTGTTCAACTCATTGACATTAATACGGTTGCTTATGAAGGATTTACATGCTTTTTAGCAGAAGTAAAGATTTCAAATTCTTGGAGAACAAGTGATGAATTAATGTGACATGGTGTCGTTTTCATTTTAAAATGATGACATACTCTACTGTTTGTTGTCAGCATGAAATGTGATTATAGCATGAGCAGTGAGGATGGGGGTGCCTTCTCCCTTCATCAAAATGCGTAGATGATATATGTATCCATACTAAAAGCCCATGCATTTCTCTTTCTAGTCTTTTCCAGGACAGTCCCCAAAGTTCTCCCAAAGCAAAAGGCCCTCTGGGGACAAAGTTTTCATATGCAGGCAGAGGTGAAGCAGCTTTAAATGTCAAATCCCAAGCAATCTAATAGTCATTTATACGGGAAATGCAGCCCGTTGTACTTCAGCCCTCGATAACATGATCTGAATGCTGCACTTAACTTTCATTTCATCTCAGTCATGCGTGGGCAACAATTTTCTCTACTACCTAGAAAGCGTTGTTGAGTTTAGTTTCACGCAATCCACAGAAGACAGTATAAAGCCTGCCACTACAAAGTTAAACCCTCAAAAGTTTTTTAAACAAATTTGAACTAGCAAAATGGGCTTAAACTTCAGTCAGTGCTTTATATCACCTATTTATCATGTCTTGAGGCAGTACTAGATGTCATGAAGAATGCTACTTTATAACCAAACTATATCTAGAGAAATAAAAATTATCTATAAAATAGAAATAGGTCTGGAAAAAAACACAAAAGACAGGATTTTGCAGAGGATTCCCCCCCTTTAAATAAACAGAAAAGCTGTGCTTCAGAAGCATAGTCTAAATAGTTACACCGAGACTGGATTCTAAGCCTTGTGTCTCAGAGAATGGGAGTCTTAACTTGAATTTTTAATATGTTTTTCTTTCTCAGCTCTACTTTACAGTGCATTCGGAGTCATCATTGAAAAAACACGAGGTGCAGAAGATGACCTGAACACTATAGCTGCTGGAACCTTGACAGGAATGCTATACAAAAGCACTGGTAGAGTAGCAAAATGTTTCTAGTTTTCCTTTTCTTGTACTTTATGGTAGTTATTAGGATTCTCATTACTTTTATTAAATACTGTCCTGCTCTGAAAATCAGCAGTGTAAAAATGGTACACTAGGAATGAAGACCTATTAGTTCAATATCCCCTAACACACATTGTTTTTCACACAGCTAAGTCTACTCAAGGAAAACTTGCACTTAAAAAATTCCAGCTGAATTGAATTGGATTCTTTCCAACTTGCACAGGACAATAATCATGAAGGCCAAACTATTTCTGTTACATAGTGAATAAACGCTCAAATATTTACTCAGATTTATAGTGAGATTGTATAAAATACATACCCAGCTCGTTCTTAGCCATGTTTTTCAGATATAGCAGGAATAAAACCAATAGTTTCTCAAGTCCATGAGTGGGTGCAGTCAAATGGGAACCACCTTCCAAAGTGGAAGGGGGCAGGGGAGGGGAGAAATACACAGAACACAGTTTGACTGCATCAAGATGAAATTTATTACAAGTGATTCATGTGATAGTACCTGGAGCTGCAAAAAACCTACACACATAGAGAAACGGATATATTTATAAAATTATTACTTAGCTGTTTGTGAAACTGTCTTGTGGTAGGACTCTAGTCTTTGCATAGTGGTCAAAACCAACAAACAACATTATTTGGGAACAGCATGGATTTAAGGTTAGTTTGCTGATGTGTAGTGAATTGTTTGCAGAAGAGAGGGTCTGAGCTTCATCAGCAGAATGTCTCTTCACACGTATTCCAAGCTCAACAATTGGAGGAATCATCTTTTTTAGAGGGCTGCTGGGTACTACAGATGGACATTACCACAGGAAAAATGTATATGTTTTAAGTACCCGATAAAGGTTTGTCTATATGATTCACCTGTATTTTACTGAGGAGATAATTCTAGAATTAACCTACGTACTTTTACATATCTAACTGAGCCTCAGTGTCTTAGAAGTGTTCCTGAAGCTTTATATATGGGGCAAAACAGTTTGAGAAGTCTTATTTTCCTGTTGGCCTAGACTGATTGAAACCAAAAATAATTGGCTTGAGCAGCCTTCGTAAATACTAGCTTGTGCACTTAACCTTGCAAGAGCACGTAGCTCTCTTGTAACCAATTACTTATTTGGGGTTTCATGAGTAATATAACATCACCAACAACAGCTGGATAGGGTAGCAGTATAGAAGTCTTAATATTTGCTGTAGGAAGTTATTAAGGAGAACTGCCATCTATGCTCCAGCAGAAGCTTTCCCCTTACCTTTTAGATGTATAGAGCTGGCATTATGTATAATTCTTCTTGGTGCAGTGCAACCATGGGGTAACTACTCCAGTCACATGCACAGTCATTTGACACTACAAAAATTTTTCTTACCAGAGCACAGTGGGACTTTTGTTTGTAATAAAGGATTTACTGAGCTAATAGTAGTACTGATAAAGGTAAATGTAGTCAATAAGTCTGTATTCATTACAGTATTGTATTTCAAGTACGTGTTGTGCATATGAACTGTAGTGCACAGAAACTCCAAAGAAATACATTTTTTACCATATGCAGGAAATTTGAGTGGCACAGCAGACCATAAAGGTCCAGGATTAGTTCTGGAAGTGAAAAAGTTAATTCCAATCTTATTTTCCTTTTTTTCTTTCATGCTCTTCATGAAAGAAAATGTCTTTCTTGCTTCCTCCCCTATCACCTTATGCCAGAATGCCCTTCCTAATTCTGTATGGCAAAGCTTCCTTCTAAGTTGTTCCTTTACCCAGCATCAATATATATTTACCTAAGAAGCCCTGAATATTTAAACCATATACAAATGATCAGTTCACATCTAGGACATATTTCAAGATTGTAATCACTTCCTGTGTTACATGGAATGCCATGTTGTGTTGGCATTAACAAAGGAAAATTTGAAAGCTCTCAGGGACATTTCTGTTATGAATCTCTGTATTTTAGTGTTGGCTGGAAACTCCCACAAACAGGCCATTTCAAATCAATGCTTTCTGTAATCCACAAAGGGTGGATACAGAGTTGGAGGCAGTGCTGTTCAAACACTCAGATTTCCCGCTTCCATCAATCCTGTTCTGTAAAGATATCAGGGACATATTTAAGAAGAAACTGTATGAAGTATGGCAGGTTTTTATTGTAACTTTCTGGTTCATGTTTAGACATAGCACTGACGGAAGAATCACATCAGCAACCCTGCTGTACTGAAAAACACTCTTGTGTACACTACACAGCCTAGATTGAATTTCTGAAACAAATTATTAAGCCTTTGCTGAGGGGGATGAGCAGACAGGAAAAAAAATAGTGGAAAGACTTTTTGAAGGCTGAGATTTCTTGCCCCAAACTGGTCCCAGTTTTCACAATTTGTCCTTGTTAATCATTACCAAAATGCCAGCAGTCAAACAAAAAAGGCTTTCCAAAATACGCACATTCTAGAGCCATTAGATTGTGAGCAGTTATGTGCAAAGCTACTTAACACACAACTTGTGTGAGAGAAGATAAAAGAGCATTAAAAAGTCTGCAGGTGAGCACTGTGGAAGTTCAGCCCCTCTGTGTTCACTGAAGTGGCATTAGTCACTGAAAGTTCCCTACTGCAAGTGACTAAAGCAGTTAAGACCCCAAGACTTCTGGTCCTCCTCAGAGTGAGTCAGATACTGTTAACTTGCCATTATAAACCAAGTGTTAACTGGAATCCTCAGCATACTGTATGGCTTAAGTTAACAAATGTTGAATTCAGTTGAAAGTAAAACTGATTTGAGGAGCTTTGAAACAGCGTACTAGTTGATCCTTTTGACCCAAGTGATCTCTAGCTTTCACATTTATTTGAAATTAAATTTAATACCAAGATTACTCACTAGATTTTAGCCCAAATGTAGCAATGTAAGTACAGTATTAACTTGTTACAGTAGACTCGCAACTTTATGGAAGCTTCATTTTGAGTTCACAACTTAAACAGAATGTTCTGGGTAGAAGTTAAGTGACGGAGGGAAAAACACCCTTTGTGTTCCTTTGCCACTGGCATGTGTAGTAGAAATGTTGCAACTTAGTCAATCCTGTTTGAGTTTTGCTAAAAGGGAGTCTGATATCCTGAGTCCACAAGGATGGCTTTTCCATTTAGTAAGATAATTTCAAGCAAAGGCAGAAATTGAGATCTGTTATGCTAAGTTTTTTCTGATAAATGTTACTAAGCGCAAATACTAACATATCTTAAAACAAACAAATATTTAGCCCTCTTGCATGTGTTTTCAACCTCTTCTCTAAATCAAACATCTTTATTTTGTTTTTTCATAATTGTATTAGTTTCTGAAAGTAGCAAAAATCAAAAAGATGATTGTCACTGTGCACTATGTCGCTATGATTCCCTCCCACCATGAAAATGCACGTGGTTCCAGTCATCATGTCACAAAGGTATAGCTGATTGAGGATCTTGACAGTCCTCCTCAAGCATGCAGGATTGATCGCTCAGGAAAAAGATACGGAGCTAGGTGGGGACTTTGGTCTGACCCAGTGTGACAGCCGTTAATTTCTCATTGAAATTCCTGACAGAGGCTTCAGTAAGCAAAAAAGTTAAATAAACTTTACCTCTTATCTGAGGGTTACACAGGTTGTAGATGTTCTTTTTCTTAGATATTTTTTTTTTCCTCTTGAGGTTAGGGAAAATAGGAACAAAAATAATGCTTTGGACAAAATAAATTATTTTGTTTACTGTACTTCTGTGCGGTAGGAACCTGATACTGGATAGGGTATCTCATGCCTTTTGCACAATAGGTGTTATGTAATTTGGTATAAAATGGTGTGCATCTGAAAAGAAGGGAATTGCATGCTAGCAATACCTGAAGGGAGTAGTTGTCATTTTAAGACCTCAGAACACAACCCTGAAAAGTCAATACATTATGAATTAATTAAGAAGGGCTAAATGCTTTATTGCCAGCAGTAAAGTCTGGCCAGAGCTAAAGATAGGTTTTGTGACATTCAGTGGGTAGGAGTTCAGGGCAGTTGCATTAGCTAACTACTTCTTGAGCTGTAAAAGCCTCTTCCCTTTGGGCTCTAGGGGGGCTCTAGTCTGGTGGGGAGGGGTAGGGCCAGACAGGTTTTTTTTTCTTGTTTCTGTTTGGTGAAGAGGGGGAGGTTTTTGCAGACTGCTGCAGCTATGGCCCTGGGATGTCTTATGTTTCTGCATTATTTGGAGAAAAGGAAGTAAAGGATTTGCTTCTGAATTTTGAAGTTCAGGGCTGTCAGGCATTTTAGAAATTAAGAACCTCTGTCAAACCTGCTTTTAACATAACAAGTCTATAGGACTATTAGTCAAATGATATTTAGTGAAAGGATTTTGTTTCAGGTCTGAAATAAGGAAGAGATAAGGGTAGAGTACAAGCATGTGCTACAGGTAATAGCTTGTTGAGGCTTTCTTTTTCACTTGAGGGCTAACATCTAAGAATACGTGTGGCCACTGAGAGCAGTGGTGCCTTCCGCTCTGCTCTGCTAAGTAGAATCAGTGAACTAAAGTTCCCTGTGCTGCAGTAGACCTGTATCTGAAGTAGTCTCCTGTCAGTCAGGTGCTGGTGCTTTCACTCAGCGAGAAGACAGGGAACGTTAATAATGTTTGCAAAGTAATTTCAACAGCTTTAATACTTCTAAACTTTTAAATTAAATTGTAAATTCTTACTGTTTTTCTAATTTAGCCTTCACACCACAGTAAGTACAGGAAGTGTTCCCTGTCTCAAGCTTTGCTGTTTCTCTATTTTAACTACAATACTGTCTTAGCTGCGGCGGTATGAAAGTGGAACATGCTTTTTTGGAATTTATCTTGTTTCCAAAAAGAAGTTTATCCGTTTCCTCAGTAATTTCTGTACCCACAGACTTTGCCCATACTTAGAAGATTTCATAAAGTGACCCCTGTGGAGCAGCAGGGAGAAACTATTTGAATTTTCTACTGACATAAGACCATCCACAGATGTTCAAACAAATGCCTGCCTGATGATTCACAGGGTCTGGCTAGCTGCCACTGTTCTTGCATTTGGAGAAAAACTGAGATTGCCTTGTACATTTGAAAAGTCAAGCCCTTTAAACCATTTAAAAATATTTTTGTTCCTGGAAGCCCTAAAGGAAGAGAAACTGTTTGCATTCTGAGTATCTGAGAGAGAGAGATTGGAAGACAGAAAACTAATCACAACTTAACTATTACAGTTCTTCTGTTTGGCATAAATACGTGTGTCTGGGTTTTCAGTTAAGGTATTTCTAATGTTTGCTGTTGGATGGTTCTTGCTTTAAACATCCCAGGAACTATCCCAGGATAGAGTAACACATTCTGAAAATAGACACACTAAGGTCCTAACCGGAAGATTTTGCCCTTGTGTTATGCCATATAGGTAGCAATTTTACCTACTATGTGAGTCAAATTCAGTGTTAGGAGTGGATCATACCATGAAGAAATGCAAAGCTGCACTATTAGAATGTGATGTGTCATTGCATAGTGTACTCCAAAACCTATTTTAAATGCATAGAAGAGGGACAATACTTTATGGTGAAAGGCTGCAGCAGCTAAAGCCAGAGACTAAATTCTCATTTAGAGAACATCAGATGTATCTTTGGAAACCCATAGCAGTTTTCAACTATTGTGCAAGGTGCTTGATCTCAAAATACCTGCTTTCAGAAGTGTCTGTCAGCTGGAACTTTTAAGTTATCTTATTCAGACATACAAGATTAGGGGCTTACGACCATGTTTCTAGGAGGGTTTGTCAAGGCAGACTTGGTATCAGAGGCTTGCAGAGAGTGATTGCAGAGGAGAGGTGGGAATGTGTTCTATCATGCAAACACAGCTGGGATGGGAGTGGAGAATTTTTTTATTTTTTTTCAACAAGTTAATCTTCTCAGAGGGCTTAACATTTCCTGCCCAGCAACTGGGCTGCATTCTACAGTGCATTACTGTTTGATGCCTGCCACAGACTTGGAGATACTTACTCAAACGCAAATCTAACCAGTTAGGGAAAGGAAAGTTTTTTCTTTCCCTTTTTTTGTAATTACTGTGGATAGTTCAGAAACCAGGTGCAACTGCTACAAAACAAATGACTCGCAAAATTTTGTAGCAGAAACATAGGGAACCTGGTAAGAAACATTTCTTGCATGTTTTTCTTCTTGGATTTTTTCTAACTTAGTAATTTACCTATACCAACTGCACAAGTTTAGTTCCTGTTCATGAAACAGACTTCCACTGAAACATCTTCTTCAGCAAAGTCCCCAAGTTGTCCACAAGACCTACAGACTGCTTTAGGCCTGCTGGTTGGCACTTTGTAAGTGGATTCAGAGCTGCCAACCTCACCTGGCTGACCTCAGCACATGAAAATATTATAATTATTTTTTGTGCTAGGAGTAGTATGTCTTAGCAGTGCTGTGTCTAAGTCTGCATGGATGCTAGAAAGTGGCTCAGCTATCCAAATTAAAGAAGGTAACTTCCTTGTACAATCCTGACTTCACAGAATCTGGAAACAGGCTTGATCAGCCTTCAACCTACCTTTCTTCCATAGGAAGAATAGGTTTTTATGTGGAAAGAAGAGGAATTGGACCTGGGGGCTGAGGGAGGAGTCTATGGGAATAGTCATAGCTCTGTACTGTGTTGTGTTCTGTGAGGATGTTCCACATTTCATGCATTGCCCTGTATACCATTATGGTTAGGACCCCTCTTTGGGGGTTTCTTCTGTAAGCAATTGTTTTCTAATGCAAACAGCGGAAAATCAGGCTCACTAATGTTTTATTCATTTTTCGTAAAAGTAACAAGGAATTAGTACTTTTACAGATTATCTCAAATACTCATTTTGCACAAAGTGTCCTTTAAATTTCACCTGTGGCTTTTTGCCAGAAGCTGCTTGCACATGGTTAGTTCTGTGTACCCAGCTGCAACCCCTTCATGTGAAAAGCTTTTTGTGCAACAAGTTCAGGATGACTTATCAAAAATAGAAGTCTACATCTGCATTCCTAAATCCTGATTTAGGCACGTAGGTGCATGAACAGTATGGCTTCCCTTAGAGCTGTTGAGTTCTCTACAGTTAGGGCAGTGAACTCAGTTAGGCTTATAGTCCAAAAAACTCTCGAATCACCACAGCTAGTCTGGCAATGAAATTTCTAGAAACTATGGCTAGACATGACCTCTAGTGCCAAGTCCAACTTCTGCAGCTTCTTGGTTTCATTACATGCCTGGGCAACGTGAGTAGGTTTAACAACTCCAATGAAATCCATTTTATCTTGCAGCACAGGTAATGCAGTCTCAGTCTGGCTGACACCAACAGCTTCTTGCCCCACTACAAGCCTAAATGCAATTCTGTGAGGCAACTTTATGACCATAGTGGAAAAAAGAAATAAAAATCACTGATTACTAAGATGCATTTCTTTTCAAGTTTGAGGAACGTGAATTCCACTGTCAGTTTTACCAATAAAGCAGGCAGGTTTTATCTAGCTGTAAGCAGAAACTGGCCTTGTTCTATATACTGTACACATTATCTAACTTGCTTTGGCTGGGATTGATAAACATTGCAGAATCAAACTCAGTGAAGTTTTCCTAGTGTTAAGGATCATACTCTGAGGTGTTCCTGCGCGTTTATAGTGCATTCTGGGATCTTTACCAAGGCACTTTCTACTACTGAGGAATAGGAGCATTTTGGTGTTTAGTAAAAGCAACAGAAGTTTCTGCTTCTGTCCCTGTACACCACAACCCTCACATGGGTGGAATGGAGTTGTGATGCCACCTGACTTCCAGCTCCAGCCAGGTGTGCTAGCTGCCAGTAGTAGCCAAACTTGCCCTGGACTTTTACCTTCACAACTTGCAGAAGCTTCAAGTCTTGAGTAAGCAATAAATATAAAATAAAGATTTTTTTTTTTAATCACCTGTGTGACTCAATTTTTGCCATTGCAAGATGATAATTTTGAATATTAGTAAGAATAGTAAGAATAAATAGTAAGAATAAAGAAAGTTGTTCAATATATGACCTAGTAAATTCTTGCCAGTTGGTCCCTTTCATCTACTTTTTTTTTTTTTCCCAAAATGTTTTAAGATTCCAAAGACACAAAAGCAGTGATGAGTTCTCTGTGATGGCCCTCATTAATCTCTGGAGCCCAAGGTCATGTCCACATCAGCTGCTGTTGTGTTCACCTATTTCCCTCCTACCCTTTCTCCTTCCCCCCCAAACCTAGTTACCATAACTGAGAAACATTATTATTGTTCCTCATCTGAAATCCTAAATGGAGGAGTTCTTAAAGCAGGAAGAGATCATATCTATCTGTAAACACCTGTGTCAAGGACAGATGGAATAGAAAAAGTAGGACTTACGAAAAGCCAGCTTGGCTTCAAGTGTTCTGTAGTGGTTCACTCACGCAGTAGTGCTAACATAGTTTGAGAGGAAGTCATACCAGCAGAGTTAGTATCAGGATCAGGAATGACCTTTCTTGAGCCTGGCAGCAGATTTAAGGGCAGGGTAGAATTAACACAGGTACCCCTTCTGGAAAGTTATTCAAAAAAGAAAAACTCTTTCATTAAGATGCCTCTGGATTTGAACAGCTTCTTGGAAGTTGCTGTAGCTGATCATTTCCTCAGATGTAACTTTAATGGATTTTAATCTGTTTTTCAGGTGGAGTGCGTGGGATAGCACGAGGTGGTATTGCAGGTCTGACACTTACCGGCCTCTACGCTCTTTATAACAACTGGGAACACATGAAGGGCTCCATAGCCCGGCAGTCCCTCTGAGCAGGGCAGCCAGTGCTGGACGGAGGACACGCTTGCATAGTCACCAATTGAATCAGTCGCGAGATCTGTCTGGTGCCCCTTCCTATTTTATTTACAATTAGTGTGAAACTGGAGGAAGCTATGCTGGGAGGAACCTCTTGACACCATGTAGCTGGACTGGCCCTTTCCTTCCCGCCAGCCAGTCACTGGAGAGGCAGCAATATTTGTTGGACCTGCAAGTAAGCAGAGTGGCCACCGAGATAGAGTCTCTCTGACACGCTCACCAGCTAGCCCTGGGCCAGAGCTACGAGGCATGCTCAAGTCCCATAGCTGTACCTGCTGTGCTACCAGGTTTGTTCGGTTGCGTGTACTACCACGATAGTGCTGCATAATAAAGTCTGTGTCCATAGAGCTATTCACTGCAGTTTTTCAGCGTGCATCGCCTGGGCAGCCAGCGTCCCAGCAGCTGGAGCCAGCGGAAGCCTTAAGTAGCAACTGGCACAGGGCAAGGCTTGTTATTCTCACAGCACAGGGTAAGCTGTAAAAAGGGACATCATCATTAATAAAAAGGGTGGTACTTACGCAATGCCGTTTCTATGCTTTGCTGTTCCGACTACTGATAAGACAAAAATGTGCTGCATCCAGTGACTTTTATTTACAGTTTTGTTTTGGAGGACCGATGTGATAAAATCCTGGGGGAGTTAGTGGGTGAGGCGGGAAGTGAACTAACAGGCTGATGGTCTCCTGATGCAAGGTGATGGTGAGGCATACCAGGGCTTGACTCCACTCCCTTATTTGCTCTAATAAATAAGGAACTGGTTGTTTCTGGGCGAGGTACAGTTACTATTGCAGCTGCCGGTGGATTATCAAAGCTCTTGGGTGCTCCAGGATCTCGGAACTTGTTTAGCTAACAGTTAGAAACCAAGCAGTATAAATACTCCTCTTATTGCCCATTACAAGATTTTTAATTAGTGACAATCTTTTTCCTCCAAGTAATATTTGTAGGTTTTTGGCAGAATGAAGACGTGATGAACCTACACCTTCTCCAGTGTTAAAATTAAACCATGTACCAAGCATTGTTTGCAGATAAATTAAACAGTAAGTTGTGAATTAGTTCAGTAATTGTGCTGTGTGTAACAGCAACTTTTAAATAATTAAACAGGTTTAAGACAGCACGAAGGCAGGTCAAGGGAAAAACAAGAAACTTACCGCTTAATAGACAACTTAATGCAAAACAAGAGTTTACTTTGAGTTTTCCATACTAAAACAGTTCTTGATAACTACATGGCACCCAACAGCATAAAAACAACAAAAAAAGCAGCAGAGGGAAGGTGGTAGCACTTGCCTTCCTCTGAGAAGAAATACAAATACCACTTTGCCAAGAAGAAGGAGATGACTGCTGGGACTAGCTTTTTATAGAGCAAGTGCTCTAGCTAATGAGCCTTCATAGTTGAACTCGATTAGCTTTGCTTGGATACCAGGTCAAAGTAGATGCTTTGTGCCGGCACTTAGCAAGATGTAGCATAAAGGAAGGAGAAGAGGTCTTTTCTCACCTGCTTTGTAAATACTGTTTCTCATTAAGCCATATGTTCCACTGTCTTTTAGTGTGCTGTGTGTTACTTGTGTTAGAACTGGACCTTGTAGCATGCATTTTTCAAGGGCTGTATCGCCAAAGAAACTGTCCCCTACTCGCAGCCTGCTGAAAGGTGACATAGGCACCAGCTGCGCAGAGCTGTCACATGGAACGTCAGGAAAACTTTCTTCCTGAGCTTTCCCCATTGGCATCCGTGAGTTCCTCCCTGCCCATGTTTCTTGGTCACCATTAACAGGATTTACGCTCCTGCACACTTAAGAATGCTGGATGAAGGATTGAGAGTTGCTTTGGGGGGGCTGATGGTGGGCAAGGGTTGCTTTTTAAGTGTCAGGAACTTTGCAATGTATCTTTTAGGTTTTCTAGAGACTTTTTCCAGACTGAAATATGACCCAGGAGTTCTCTGCCCCTAACTGAAGTGGAAAGTTGTGAAGCTTAACAACTGTCTTTCCTCCTTTAGGTGCACTGGAGATAATGTAGGAACAAGCTTTTGTAAGTTCAGAGTTGCCACAACCTTCAGGCTAGGCTGACACTTGAGACAACTTAGCATGTTATCTGGTTCTGCAAAACCCTCAAATTTCCTGGAATTGCTTGCCTCAGGGCAGAACTGAGTGCATTTTTCTGAAATAGCTGTTTCCAGGGCTATTAAAAGCTTTAGTTCATATCCTAGTTGTATGTGGAGTGATCCATAGCTTGAGCTACCAGCATGGAGGCAGCAGTGAGGGAGGTGAATTGTAAGTATGGAACAAGAGAACATCTTTATGATGTTCCATGTCAAGACTCCCCATGTTCACAATTTAATGGTGAACAACCAGTATAAAGTTGCCACTTAAAGCTGTGACCAGAAGTATATCCAGGTTCAGTAGGAATAAAGGAAAGTAAAATCAAATTGCAAACAGGATTTGGGAAGCAAGTTATAATCCTCCCATGCAGTATTACGTGAATGTTAAGCATGGGAGACCTTGGCCATCTGGAAGAGCTGTTTTATCCTCTTGCCGTGCCAGTCACGGCATCTAGTTTTGCTAATAGATCTGAGACAGTTTTCTGTGCTGTGGCAGCGAGGGAGTCTTAAGACAACAGGTATAATGAAAGAAGGCTTTTTGAATCTTGTAAAGCTGCTTTTGTATAGTCTTTGGAACAGAAAAAGGCAAACCACTTTCACCATTCCCTGTCAGCAGGTGACTTCTCTTACAGTCAGGGGCATTTGTTGAACAATCACTAGTCATGTGGTAGGAAATCTCCAGCTTCCTCCATGAAGCAGAAGCTGCTTCTGAAAACAGGAGGGAAACATATGCTAGGGCAGAAAAAATGATGCAGTGTTCATAGCCTGTGTTCCCTCTGACCTGATCTCGGACTGAGAAAGGAGGGGGAAAAGCCTCTTCTATGATTTAACAGAGTTACCCTGTGCTTAATAAATTCTAAATAGGACATTGGTATGTCTTAAGTGGAGCTTTGTGTACTCTGTGAGCATTGACCTGTGCTGTTGAATGCCAGGCACTGCAGGGACACTGAAGGATACTACAGCCGTTTTTGGTACCTTCACAGCATCATTAATACCAGTCTTGTGTTCCCCTCGGGTGTCTCTTCCCCCTCCATGTGAGTGCCGCTGCAAGACTTGCACCACAGCCACTTGGAGTCTGAGGAGTCGAGCTGGCTGGTGCCCCAGGAGCCCTGCCAGCAGCCCTGCTCCAGGTAGCTGCCTTCGAGGGAAGGAGCCTCTGCTGCCACACGCGGCCTCCCGCTCCTTTGTTACAAGGCTCTGCATTGTGCCGACTCACACCTTTGTAAAGAACTTGCCCGGGCTCCATGGGTGTCGAACAGAGGAGATGGCGGTTTGCTTTCTTGGCTCACCTAGTCTGTACCGCAGCCTGCGCTGCTGCTGAGTTACTGCCCGTCATGCGCTGCCTTGCCCCCTCTCCTCAGCCGGCCAAAGTCTGGCACACCTTCCCTTGCTGCCCGCAGCAGCTCTCGGACAGGGATGTAACAGGCCGGCCTTCGCCAGGAACGCTCTCGGCTTGTAAAGAGTCTCGCACCTGAAATTGGCCATAAAGCTAGACTTTCACCAATGCATATGTGACCAGAAACCATTTCGGTTATTTTGCACAGAAGCAAGTTAGGAGGATTCATTTGTTACAGAAACTCAGCTGAGGGAGAAGTGGGAGGCAATTGCTCCAGCTGCACCAGGAGGGAAGAGAAATGGAATTAAGCATTTCAGAGAGAACCCCGTTCCTCAGTACAACCCAATAATCTCAGATTGCTCAAAACAAGGTCTTCAGCTGTTACCCAGAGAAGCCAAGAATAGCACCCGGCTACTCTATCTTCCTTGTCTTTGGAAGACCTGCGGTATTTTTTTCCCTGTCTTCGAAAGCTATACTTGGGATATATGTTCAGTTCTGCACATGGCTGCTTCTAACAAAGAACCTCTAGTCCGTTTGGAAAAACTCTGCGTGTGTGCACACCCACACAGCAAATTCAAGGTACTGTGGTTGAAAGGCTGCCAGGCCCAGCTGTGTGCTGTCTCATGAATATGTTCGTTACAGTACAATGCAGCCTGGTGTTTAGAGGAACGGAAAATCCTCAAAGGAGGAACAACACGTGCAGGGAGCCTGACATTCAAAAACCAGGAGAGCAGAAGAGCCAGAGAGGAACCAAATTCCAATTGCACAGCCAGACCAGAGATGTTCTACAGCCATAGTAGAAGAGGACTGAAGGCCACTAAAATCCATAAATCCTCAAGTATTCAAGAGTGGTAAGAAACAAACAGGTCATTTTGTCTAAACCTGTGTTTCTTACTACACCCGAGTGAAGGCTGGGTGATTTAGACATACCAGCCGCGTGTCCAGGAGTTTACGCTGCAGTGGAGTAGTTGGCAGGAGTTACCCGTGAGGTGTGTACCTGGTGCCAGGGCTTCCCGGCTTTGAGAGCGGGGCTCCGCGCAACTGCCGGCAGCAGTGAAATAAAGAACTCGGATGTGTGAATCCAGTACAGAGATGGAAGCACAGCTGCAGCCACATCCAAACAGAAGTTAACTAGGCAACGTGCTGCAGCATTTTCTGTTAATCATCTTGCAAAGGAGACATACCACACCCTTTGGTTGCAATTATATTTTAATGGAAAAGACTAATCAATGTTTTACATAAATATCAATTAGTGAGAACAAGTCAGTTGAGTAAGTAAAGGAATATATACCCCCAAGTTTTAGAGGCTCATAATGAACTGACAAGTAGCACACAATGACAACTACAAGGAATTACAAGAGGTGGGCTGCACATCAATCACCTTCATTAAGTTCAACTGCTAATCAAATTAGGATATTATTGGAGTTGGTCACAGTGCAGTCTTCCCATGCCACAACAAGGACACATTCAAAGGGGAAAGTGAACTTCAAAAACATCTTTCTGCTTCCAGCAGAAAGCCCCAGCTATGAAAGTACAAAAGCCTCGAGTGGTCCACTGATGTTTAAGCCCTTTTGTGGTCTGGTTTCAGACGTGCAGTGTCCTCCTCTCAGACTAAAAACTTATTTTTAACCAAATGCACAGGTTCTACCAGATGGGAATGTGTTCACACTGAAAAGTGATACCAGGATTGGATCTTGCTAGTAATTTGTTTTCTACAGGGTTGTGAAGAACTGCAATCACTTTTATTCCCAGGCAGGCTGCAGGGATGGGGAGAAGGGGAGGCTATTGTTATAGTCATTAAGAGCAATTTGTTAAGTGAGTAGAAGCTGCACCAGAAACTATGTAACTCCACAGTTTTTCATGCAAGCTGACAGGCGTGATCCACATTTCCATCTAACATCTCCACACTCTGTCCTATGGGCTCAAAATGCTGAATACTTGAAGAGGTATTGCTCATACTACGTCCACAGCTACAGGGATCTGTTACTTGACCCCACTTTCATATGCATAACAACATGGAAACCCACAGATTAAATATCTTTAAAATGGATCAGTGGGAGCCAGGCAGATTGCCAAGTTAGTGTTTCCCAATCAAAGAGCACAAAATCAACCTGATGAGAAGGCATCAAATTCCCCAAATATTACCTTCAAATATTATGTGGCTAAGATGCTTGCTTTCCAGTGGTTTAGTCAATAAAAGTTCATTATGAATTATCTAAAACTAGCAGAAATGTACAAATTTGATCTTACAGCTTTTTCAGTGAAATTCAAATAGTTATTAAATGCAGTAGGATCTGATCTACTGATGCATGAAAATTAACACCCTGCCCTGTTCTCTGAATGGCTTAAAATTTTGGAAGCAAAGTTTTCACTCAAAGGCAAATTACCAATTCTCCTGTCACGTGTCCCATAAATTCATGTCTTTTTCAGAATCTGGCCTACATGTACTCAGCTGGGAGACGCACCAATACAAGTTAGCAACTGGTCAATAAAAGAAATTGCTTCCAAATACAGCCTAAGTTATCTTGCAATCCCCGTAAGTGGGAACCTAACTCATGGCAAAGTTGTAGCAGCTAAAAGGGATGGCAGCACTTCTGAAGTCACTGCCAAAGGTGGACGTTTCACAGCACCAGAGAGATTTTGCTTTATACTTGCACTGGGTTCAACATACTTCAAGTGACAACGCATTGAGGAAGATTCACGTAGTCCCATAACAAGATACGAATTTACTAACACCTCTATAGTATCGGATTGCTTATGCTCAGTGGGTTTACATTTCAGAATTAATCATTATGAAAAGGCATCTTCTGCACTGTAACTCTGTTATATGAGTAATCTTTCTTTTTGTTACAATTTTAGAAGAAAAAGCAGACGGCCAAACACAAAACACAAGAATTCAGCTGGCTGCAGTCACTCAGCATGATGTGCGATTGATCAGCAGGAAGGGGATGATTCTGATGCTTCCAGTTCTTCACATCTAAACAAATTTAAAATGGGGTTATTCTCTTTGATAAACAGAAAGCAACACTTGGAAAAAAACATGTATAAGACTTCCTGGGGAAAAAAAAAAAAATCATACTGAAATACTTCCTAAAACTGAGTATCTTGCCTTTTAGGGTTTGAAGTGTGCCTGCTAAGAAGGACTTTTTTCATGAATTTCAAAAACAATGATAAAGAGTTATCTCGGCAGAAATGAAAAACATCATGTCAGCTGTAAATACGTTACCGAGATAAAAAAGAAGCTGCCTGGAAATTTAGACATTAATTGCATGTTCTAGTTAGAACAGAAGTTACCAAGATTTTACGAAGTGTCAATCAGTTGAAGAGTGATTTACTCAAGAACGTAAGTAATTCCTTCCCTGGCTTGTGATCAAAAGAGGAATAATGAAAAAGTGGAATGGTCCAAGCTGTTAAAAAAGTATATGGGGAGGAAGTCAGAATGCTATTAAACATTACATTTAGAGAACTCTGAAGATGACAGTTAGCTGCCAGCATCTGTATTCTGTACCCCCAAGTCCTGTTTAGGCTCAGCTGTTCTGATACATTCTGTGCATCCTACCTGCAAAGGAGTCCGATACAGCCATTTTTCTTTATCTCCATTGAGTTTCATACAGGCAAAAAGGTCACAAACTGTAGGAAGGCCAAAATCCTGAAAGAGAAATCGCCTTAATTACTGATCTCCAAACATAAATACATTCTGCTTCATCTTCAAATTCTGTCAAGCATTCAAAAATAAAACTGACTTCTGAATCTTTGAGATTAATACTTTCTTCATTAAGTAAAATGTATTAACTTGTTTTGTGTTAAATGCTCGCCTCATCTACTCAAGTAACTAAGTAATAATCACTAAAAACATTAGAAGAGCTAAGAAACTTAAAAAATTATCAGTCAGTATTATCCAGAAGAGCTATGAATTTGGAGAAGGCAGGCATTAAATTCAGTAAAACGATAAACCTGACCCATTGGCTTGAGACACAGCAGTAACAAAAACTTATGCTCACTTGTGCTTTCTTGCGTAGAAGCCACTTATCTTCCACTGGAGGTGGGTTACCATTTTCTAAGTTGTTTGAAGTCAACACCCAACTGTTTACATTCAAGGGAAGGTGGAATGGAGCCAAGAAGTCTAGGAAAGGACTCTTGAAATTATTATCTGCTTTTTCCCTACTTGCTTTTTCTTCTGCAGTTTCTGCTTTGTGCTCAGACTTGGCCAGCCAGCTTGTCAGAGGCCTTTCGAGCAATACTTTCAAGGGTTCTGTGATCTCTGCTGAATAATCTGCTTTCTCTGCACTAGCGGGTTGCCCTGTGAGCTGCTGTGCAGGGTTAAGCCAAGTATTGGCAGCAGACTTGGTCTTCTCGTGCTCAGGGTTCAGTACATCTTTCTGGCTGACTGGAACTCCATTTTTATCCTTCCCTTCTTTCTTCAGAAGCCATTTACACAGAGCCTCTTTTCCACAGTTTTCGTCACACACACATTCTGAAAAGCTGGCACACAGCTCATTAGCTTTGCACACATCTTCCACTTTAAATGGGGCCTGGGGATGCTGAAGAAGCCAAGCATTTACAGCAGATGTAGTGGGTGATTTCTTTCCATCAAGATGCTCATTCAGGCACTTCAGATTTCCCAGGTTCTCAATTTCCACGCTTTTGATCTGGCTGCCACAACAACTGGTACATGTTTCAGCTTTGAGGAGCCAATCATTCAAATTAAATTCTTCCCTAAAAGGTTTAAATTCATACTTCCATTTCTCATCTGAAGCATTACTTCCATTTTCTGTGTCGGGAGTAAGCAGCCAGTCAGAAAGGTCTATCTCTTCTTGTCCAAGGGATTCCAATTCCTCCACCTTTTCAACAGTGGAAAAGGATGAGTTGAAAGTGGAGGTGGAATCCTTGCAGACAGGGGAGTCTGTCTTCCCAGCAACATCACGCTGTTGATTCTGCAGGAGCCAGTTTTCCAAATCTTTCAGATTTCCCCAGGCTTGCTCAAAATAACAGACTTTGGAAGAATTTAAATCCTAGTAAAGACACATTGAAATGCATCTATTAACATTAAAAGACAATGTTCAGTAACAGCACAGTTACAGCTTGGAGCATTCTGATAGTAAGTGCAAAAGTATTAGTTGAACACAAGGCAGAGTGAACAGAATTACAGAAGGTTTAATTCCCACCATATTCCACCTGCAATCAGACACTGTGTTTTCCCCTGTATTAAAAACTAGGTTAGCACATGAAAGGCTTACCTGGCTGGGCTCTGACACACATTTTTGCGTAACCCATTCTTCAAGATTGGTGCTGGGAACATACGGAGCCTGGCAAACAACCACAGGTCTGCTTCCAAGTAACCAGTCAGCAAGTGAGGCACTCACTGTCCCACACAATGTTTTCTGCTGAGAAAGGATACTCTTGGTTATGAGAAAGTCCAATTGCTGAGGCAATCTATGGTGAACATCAAAACAGGCATTCAACATGCATCAGAATTTCTGAACCAAAAGAAAAACCAGTCCCTTCTAATTAAGAAAAGGTAAATCTTCATTTGTCTGTATGACTTTAAGCCACTACACTGATAGATTGTTTTGTGATACCAGGTTCTTCAGAGAGCAAACGACAAGAAAGGGAAGCAACAACTTCTACAACACACAGTTCTGGGATGTGTAACCCAGCCATAACCCTCCTTCTGACCACAATTCCCGTTCCTAATTTGCTACCATCCTTCACTGGCGCTGTTTCTGTGCAGAGCCCAACACAAGATTTCCCATTCATTTCTGCATTAAAAGGCATCTAATAGTACCAAGTCCTGGCTTGACAACACCAAGGAACATTCAATTAAAAAATTCTGACTGACAGTCACACTCCAAATTCACTTTCATACTATGTTCTTGCACACCTGTTCCTGGAGCAGCTAGAACATCAGATCACTAATGCTTACCACAGCGACTGTTACTGGCTACTCAAACATCTTAACAAACAAACAGAAGTCATTAGTCAAGCTTGTATAACATACTGTGCTTCGTTTTCCTTTTCCCTTTAATAAAATTAAACATTCACAGATACAAGTCTTAATCTTACCTGCTCACAGTTCATCAGGGCACAATTCTGCCCTGGGAACCAGGGAGAAGTATTCTCTCTCTCTGAGGTCTGCTGTAAGGAAAGAAAAGTAAAGGTTAATTTAAATCTCAATTTTGTCCAGTTTCTAGGATGAATTCTACAATAAAGCAGAAGTAAAGCACAGTTACAACTGGTCAGTTCTTTGTGGCTAATGATTTTCTCAACATTTAAAAACTGAATGGAGAAATATTTACTATAAAAATACTACCTTCAGTCCACTTCCTTTAAGAGAATTATCTCCAACAATACAGGACATATGCTGATTTCATAAAATCATAAGAATCCCAAAATATTTATATCACAGAAAGCCACCTATGATGTATAACTATTAGTATCTATAGAAAACCGTGACGTTCATTTTTCAGCTGATGGAATAGAGTGAGAATACAATCATCACTCCCTCAGTCTCTGCCAAAATATATTAAAATAACACATACAGAACTAGATCTAAGCTCAGTCAAAATCAGAACTACATGCAATAGTTAATAAACCACTGTGTATATATTATACAGCTAAAACTACATGACTCGTACACAAGATCCATTTAAGCTATATATCACACTACTGCCTCAAAAAAAAAAAAAAATCTTTTTTTTTCAAGTATTCCAACTCAGGAAAGTCTTGGTGCTTACCATCGTTTTAATTGAACCAAAGGAGGTAATAGCCTGGCGAAGGTAAGATGTGTCAGCCTCAAAATTCAGGATAGAAGACTCCTCTGGTTTAAGAGTAAGACTTTCCAGTCTGAAAGAGCAAGACGAGTTACAGAAAGGGGGGGAGTGGAAGACAATCTTCTTCATCTGTCATGTTTTGGGAATCAGTCCATTATTTCATAAAAAAGGCTTCCAAGCACTAATTAGGTAGCAAAAAGACTTTTAATACTTGCACAAAAATAAAGACATGCCTATCCACAAACCAAGAACAGAATAAATAGCTAGCAAAACATCAGCTTCTCCTTCTTACTTCAATTACCATCAACAACTAATATTTGAAATAATCTGCACAAACGAGTATCTCCCCTGCTTGTTATAGTCCTGTTTTTTCAATCTAAGATAAAAAAGATGAGAGGAATCATATCTCAAACTACTTTGAAGATCTTATTTCTAGGAATCATTAAAAACATAGAAACAGTGCGTTAGATCTATTATTAGTTCTATTAGAATAAAAAATCAGATTAAATTCATAAGCCGAAATAAATACCAATTGTGTTAGCTTGCATCATGAAATATATTTACCTCTCCAGGCAAACTGAAATCTGGTTTGCTAGTTCGTTACTATAGGAGCGTTCCAGCTGATGAACAAGGCAATTGAATTGTCCCAAATACTGCATGGAAGACAAAACACATGTTATTGTTTTGGCTTCTAAGATTAAAATTGAGAAAATACTTGCAAGGACAAAGTTTACTTAAAAACGGCAGTGCAACAATTTACAACCAAATCTTACCCAGTAGAGCTGCTGTGCCTGCTGCTGCAACGCCTCCTCTTTCAGCTGCTGAATGAGATCTACCTGCTCAAACAGCCAAACTTCACGACTGCGCAGGCATTCCAGGTGGCGGCTTATGTGGCTGTGAATCTTCGCTTTTACCTGTAAGGTAACATGTACCATTTCTAGAACATCTGTCAAACAGTATGAACAAGCATAGGCTGCGCTGATTACAAAATAATATTTATCACAGATAAGTGGTATTTTTGGAGCAACTTATTTCTCAAAAACTAACCATAGTCACCCACAGCACCACATGACTCAAGTTGGTAAAAGTTCCAAGGCTACCTTTAAAGAAATATCAAAGAACAATGTTATTTGCCATATCTCTCTATTCTGATGTTTCAACCAACAGCTTTAGGAAATTCTGCATGCCTAAGCTAGTAATACAGGAATACCTTTATCAACAGCATGACCAAATTACACAGCAAGATGCTTGCAAGTCTCTAGGAAAACTTCAGACCATCATCATAATAGAAAGTACTCTGGAATAATAAAAACTGTCATTAAAGTCATGTTAGTTATTAAAACATTTTCTAAAAAGGGGTTAAAATTACCTCCCGCCAGTTCTCTTTAATCTGTTGTTCAGCTTTGACAATTCCAGATATAGCTGTTTCCAAGTCCTTCTTTGCTTGAAGGCACTTTGCCAGAGGCTCACTGCTGCAGGAATTTCTACTCCTATCTTGTGGTGGACTCATTCTTGAAGTGTTCCTAAAACACAACGAAAAAAAAACTTCTTAATAGTTTCTATTCCTCTTCAGCGGAAGAGGAAAGGCATCACATGAAGAACCATCTGTTCTACTTCACTATAAAAGTGAACAAAAAAAACCCCCTAAGACCCTTCACCAATGTAAGTTTTCTAAACATAGATAAAGCTTTCTGCAGGAGTGACAATGGTCTCTCAAACACCTCAGCCCACAGCATTTGCACAATCACAGGAAAACCACCAGGTATTTTACAACAGCTTCAACTGCAGGAACTTAGGCAATCCTCCCCTGCCATTTGCCTTCCTCCGGCACTTACATCTAGCCAGCAAACACCAGCAGCTAAGGGCTGATTCAGGCAAAGTTCAGCAGCTCTGCCAGAGCTGGGGAACAATGGCCTGGTGAGGGGCAGGAAATGTTTCAGTCACCTTTTTTTCAGCTGCAGGCAAATGAACTGGCTCCCATAAATAAGAAAATTCTAATACAGTTTGATCAACTGAAAAAACAAGTGTTGATACACAGACCACTCTTTACTAAGCTGCAAAAGCTGAAACTTAGAGCAGCTGCCCATTACTTCTGTCATGGTCATGGCCATGGTAACTTACTCAGCTTCAGCATATCCTCAAGTAAAAGGGGCTCAGATACAAAATTTCTACAGAAGTTACACTGCTATGGATTCTGCAAGTATGGGAAAAAAGCTAAATACGGATTTTTAGTAAAAATGGGAAGCATCAATGTAAGCATTTTTTCTAAACAGTGGGTATTTTGTTACTGAAGAGTTTCAATTCTCCTGTTAGTTTCATGGGGTTCCTGAGGCACTAATGAAAGATTCATAGAAAACATTTAAAACAAGTCTTCAGCAATGACAACTATGGAAGTTCCCATTAAGAATTAATTAAAGCATACAAATGTGCCTATCTAAATATTTCATAGAGGGCAACTGAAAAGAGTATTTTGAATATGACGAGACAACCACGGAGCTTCTGTTACTGAGCAACTATTTAGTCTGCAATTGCCAAGCCCCAAGAACTGCAACCCAAAAATCCTTCCACAGCCAAGATGTACCAGATACATCTATGTCGTGTATTTCAGAGAGTGGAGGGCTAGGAGTGGTTCACAAGTGGAAGCTGACAGGAAAAGCAAGGTTCGCTGTGAGGCTGCTGCAGAGGTTGCATCTCCCTTGGTTCCCTCCACACCACGGGCCTCCCGTCCCCCAGGTACCCCCAGCCACAGAGCAGGCACAGAAGCCACCCCAAGTCCCTGCATGCAACTGAATCCCATCCTCACCATAACATCACATCTTCTAGGAAGCGCAGAGCACAACTACAAGATAAGTGAACTTGAATTTATTTTTTAAGCTTATGTTAATTTTACACCAAATTAGACAGGGTGCAAAAGTCCAATGTACGTCATTCTCCATTCTGTGCTATGAATGCCAGTTTTGTCCTTGTATTTGCATACTCTAATCCATCCACAGGTTCAGTTCTGTAAGGTTTCATGATCTTTACCATGCTAGTGATGTTCGATAAAAGGTAAGCTTTCTCTTCACAATACCCCTTAGATTTTTACCTTGCTCGTCAACTCTCTCACATACAACCTACAGGAAAACGTAAGTGGGAGCCCTAGCTCTCAGATGTAATCTAAAAGTATTAAAGCAAAGGCAGACGGAGATACACCCAGATAAGAAAACAAGGATATAATAGGTATATTAAAAGCCATCATATTCTCAAAAGGAAACAAAAAAACCCCATATTGTTCTTTATTATTTCATCATACTCTTACATAACCAAGTTGAAGTCTGAAAGGCTAAATGTAACTGCGATGTTTGCTCACACAGTAGATAATGTACTTAAGAGTTTTGTGAAAATTATGTTAAGCTGTGTATCTACAAATGCCAAGTCCAAAGTATGCTGCATTACCATTTATGTGTTTTCTGAGTTTATGCCACATGGGAATTGCGCTCAATGCCTGAAGAAATGCTACTTTTTCATATTTTGCATTAGCAACTTCATACTGGCACAGTCGAATTTGAGAAACTTACACACGCTCCTCTAGTGATCTCTGAAAATAATTCCATTTGTTGCTCTTCTGTTTTTTCATTTGACTGCAAGAGTCTTTCTCCAAAACATATACAGAGATAATGAATGCTGCTTTCCTCCAGCCAGACAGGTCTTGTAAAATGGCTGTTCTTATGCTTTGTCAAAAATTAGCCAATAAAACTCACATTACTGTTGAGGATGAGAGTCCACGCATCCTTCTTTTCAATTCCTGCAAGCCTCTAACAAGGGGGGTTAACTACCTACTTCCTTGCTTCCCAATTACCACCAAACAGCACTAGGAGGTTAAGACCTTTTCAGGTCCCCTGCTCCAAAATATCCGAGATGATACACTTGGGCTCAACAGTAGGAAAATACAATTACTTCTGCAACAGGATACATGGTTGCAGTGCAGAGTCACCATTTTGGGCAATTTCCACGTCATCGAACTGTTTCCAACCACACGGAGGTATCCCACCGTGGCTATACTGCCTCACGGGATGCACAGCCCCCCCCGCGCCATCAGCTGAACTTGCACTTACTTTCCGAGCCAAGGAAGCAACTCAGCAGCGTCCTGCTTATAAAGCCGTTTCCATTCTCAACCTCCCGTTCTGCAGAATAACCACGGGCTCCACAAGGCTCTTCAACGGCCACGCGCGACTGGTCTCAGTCCCGCCCCCAATCCCGCTCCAAACGCCGGCTCGCTCGCGGACGCGACCCAGATCGAGGCGGGGGCGGGCGGGGAGCGCAGGGAGCCAGCGGAGACCCCTCCGCTCCGGCTGTCCCCCCCGGGGGGGGGGGGGGCCCCGCTAGCCGGGCCCCGG
>JAVJGG010000094.1:11990543-12020857 GCA_035590195.1 Aviceda cuculoides | reverse complement strand
CTCTGGACACGCTCCAGCACCTCCATGTCTTTCCTGTAGTGAGGGGCCCAAAACTGAACACAGTACTCGAGGTGCGGTATATATATACACACTGATACATAATGATAATAAAGTCAGTCAGTGTCAAATGTCTGACAGGGTTTGGCCTCTCCTCCAGTAAAGGTAACAGTAAATATGGTGATACATCTCCTTTGTTACTAGAGCAAGATAATAATTCAGAGTGAAATGAATTATAACTCTTTTTCAGAGCTATTTCATCAGCATACTGATATTAGTATCAATTCCCTTCAATCTGTGCTAAACCACTGACGTAAGCAGCTCAGCCCATTATCAATCCTATTGCCATCTAGTATCATGTACAGTTCAGTCTTTCTAGAGACATTAGTTAGTGACTAGGGATGACATAACATATCCAAAATACTGCAACTACCAGGTGGCTGGTCCCATATTTTAAGGGAAAGGAGGAGCACTGAGGCAAAAGGGTTAAGCTCCCAGCGTGCCAGTGCAGCCCTTGCTGAGGATTTGTGCAAAAGGCAATCCCAACTGGATCAGCTGTAAATGGTACTTGAGCATTCAGGCTGGGAAGCAGAGGCAACATGATGCAATGCAAACTGGTTTTCAAATGAGCTCAAGAAAATAATACGCCCTGATTTCACCCTAGCTTGAGAAGCATCTGTGTTCAGCCTTGGCCTGTTCAGTTAAAAATCTAGTGTAAGTTTTCCTTCTACTTAATTTATATCTAAAAGTAGAATGTAACAGATTTGGATTTTCCTAAGTTAGAAAACATTAAAAAACAAGAGATATGAGTTCTCACATTTACAAGAATAACACCTGAACAGAGCACTAATATGAAGAATACTTAATATACTAACCTGACTGCATTTAAATTTAAATTGAACCCAAATGCAAAGTGAATTCAAATTCCCTTTTTTTAAGAGGCATCCATCATACAAGTGAAACAACTTATTTTATCCATGTAGCTAATATTCAGATGAGTGTTTGTTTGTTTGTTCCCCAGATCTTCATTAATATACCTTGTATTTGAATCCTTTCCAAAAGCATAGGAAATCCTCAAACACAAACACTGTTTTTGTAACCAACAGCGACTCCAATCAGTATCCTAAAGACTCACAATGCCTGTAATGAGCAAGCATCTGTTTTTCTTGATTAGCAAATCATTGGTGTCCTTTTCCCTTGCTTGTAATTTATTTTTCTCATCCAGGAATGATAATCAGCATTTAGTACTGTAATAGCAAATCCATACCAATGCATAAACCACAGATAATTCACACCAGAGCTGTATGAAATCTAAGAGTTGCTCCAGCTTTTATAGTATATACCAGCCAAAGCACTCAAGGGACTTTGCCATATTGTTCCAGCCCCTTCTGCAAACTATCTCTTTCTGACCAGTTTGATACTGGTCCTATTTTATCATCTTCCTAGAATTGCGGGCTTTATTTTGTAGGGGTGCTTAGAATGTTGGGGGTGGGAAGCAGAATCAAGATTATTCCACATGTCAAATAGCTTAAAAGTATGGATTATGATGGTCACAGGAGCAAGGTACACTTGCTATTTTAAAGCTTTAGTTTGACTGTTCAAATCTTTAGTTCTTCTGCACACCTGAGGAAAAGCTAACAGACAACACAAGGTTTTAGGCCATTATAGTGCTTAAAATTGTCAAAATGTAGTATTTGAAGAAAGGAAGAAATCACCATTTGGTACTACTTATGATACTCCAGACCATAAAATAAACCCGTATAGAAACTTTTTATCTAAACACTAAGTAACAGCAGAAGTGACTTTTAGTTACTCATTACTGCTTTACTTCTAGTAAAGCTGTAATAAAAGGAACGTCTAGGATCATTATCAAAACTTGGATGCTCATAGCTATGGAGGCATTCTGAGTAAGGCGTCATATTCCAGTAGTTTCAGACTTGGTTTGTATAAAACTCATTTTGAGTTCAGACATTAATGAGGCCAAAGTCACAGGGCCTGAATGAAGCCTCCTGAACTTAAAACAAGTTTGACAGGAACCAACTGTGTTTAATTCCACTTTGCCTAGGAATGAAAATTTGATCTTGAATTACTTTAGGTTATTAAATTAATGCGTCATAGCACATTCCAGCTAGCAGATCCTATATTGAAGGATTTTGTAGATTAAATTTTAAAGCTGTCCTAAGCACCAGAGGCTCCTACGCATATACAAATGTCAGGTGAACATTATGTAGACAGCCTGCTAACTTACTGGAACAAAAACCAAAACAAAACAAGAGCACAACCACACACTTTTAAAGAAAGAACGGGTAATTCCACAGCAGTAAGTTCTCTGACACTGCAAGTTGTCCTTTGAGACAGAAACGAACGTTCCTCCTCTCTCTCCATCAAAAAATACTGCACATTCCTAGTTTCCTGAAGAATCTTAGACATTGACCAAAGGCCACATATGACGTTGGAAATAATAATCTCAGCTTCCTTGACAAACCTTTTGCTTTAAACAGGCCCTGCACCACGGCTGCATTACAGTATCAGAAAAGGTTTCTCACTGGGAAATTGTTTGCAAAGTTGTTTTTTGAAGAAAATACATCTTTAAGCTGCCCGTATGACCAAGGCACTCGGAACAAATAACCTTAGAGCTGTACTTTGGCGAAGACATGAAGTCTCACTTTCAGCAGACACTTGACATCAGACCAGACAGGGAACACAAGACGAGCAAAGGCTACGTGCAAACTGTTGCCTGTGGTTTATGCAATGACAAAATAACCACTGTTCAGGACAGATGCACATAAAAAGAACTCACTGGAAATTACTTTTAGTATAAGAAAAACAAAACTGCTTATGATTTGTAGGATATGATAGTGTGACAGACTAATCTGAACAGCTTTTATTTCATGTCTCTAAGACAAGCATTCAATAAGTAATTCACATTACATAAGTCATCTTTGGTAATATTGTACATTTGTGTCAATCACTTGGTAAACATCAGTTCTGGATATTTAGAGTGTAATTCATTATAACTACAAACTAATTTGAAAGTTGCAGGAGCATCCTCCGACTGTACATCAGCTTGCAAAGGGAAGAGTTCAGAATAGAAATACCAGAATTACTTCACAGAGTTATGTAGCAAAAGTTACAATTCTTCATCATATAGCATTATTCCAGTTTGCCATTTTGTCTACAGTTTAAGTGGGCTTGCAGTCAGCATTATTATAAATTAACAATTTAAGGGAGTAGGATTGAAAGCTAAGAACTTTGATTAAAGCATCTTTTTCTAACTTTGTTTTCTAACCCTAAATTATTAAAATACAGAAAAAAGTGATCATTATTTTTAAAAATGCATCGTTTAGAAAAGGTTTCATTGCTTACAATATGATTTAAAACTAACATGGAAGAATAAAACAGTACTACATTAAATAGAGTCAAGAGCACTCAGATGGTATAATGTAGGTACAACCTTATGTCCTCTATATGGCCCAACTAGGGGTTTTTCCTTGCTTCGATGTGTATTTGATGGTCACTGAACTTTTTCCACTTATCCTGATGCAGATTGTCCACACGTACTGTGTTAACACTTAAAGAGTCAGCATTTATTTACAATTTAAAAGCAGCACAGCTGTCCTACATCCTGCAGCTGTGCTCACTCCACTGCAGTACTGGAACGAGCACAACAGCTCGGATATCTCAGGGAATGCATCATTGTTCTGAATGGCCTTTTTTTCCCTGTTTTATCAGAAGGTGGCTCCTTATTACTTTTCTCAGCCAGCTCAGCAGGCTCTGTCTGGAATTGTTCTATTTGAATCTCAAGATGTTTTTGAATGGCTAACCCAAGGACTTCTGGATCCACAGATGCCCCATACACTTCCCATGTCATTCCTTCATCATCCCATCTCACTTCACGTACTGGAGATTTGGGGGCCTCCAAGTCTTGCTCCAGGTTCACCTCTGGGAACACATGCGAGTGGCCTTCTGCTCCAGCCGCTGGGCTTGTCGCCACAGATTTGCATTCCATCGGTGGAAGAGTTTGTACCTCGGCATCTCTACGCTCAAGAGCTGGTTTCAGTCCTTTGGTTAAATCATTCATAGATGTCATAGTCCACATATCCTTAGTTGTCATTACCATGTCTGCACCTTGCTGGCTACTGAAGGCAACGCAGGCAGCCTTTGTTTCTGGAGGAGCACTCTCCTGCTGAGCACAGTGTTCAGCATGATGCAGTTGTTCTCCAGGAATGCTACAACACTTCAGGACTCTCTTGGCATCCAGGCCTGATTCACTTACTGAAGACACCAGCTTAGGATATGTCAGAATGTCTGAAGCAGAAAAGGAATGAAAATAGCCAGGTGCTGCCTGCTCTTTTCCTGACTCACTAACCGAGCACACCAACCGTGGAACAAGTTGTATAGATGGTATGGGCAAAGAATGGCAATAGGCAGGGATGGTGGCATCTATCTTCATACAAGGGTCCTGCTTTATATTACAGGGCCCTGCAGAATTGTTATGAACTGTCATCACCATGGGGGAGTATGCAGTGTTTGGAATGTTACCATAAGTCAGACCACCATGAATAATCCCAGTGGCTTGACTGAACATTGTCCTGTTTGAGAAACCATTCCCAGGCATGTAAGGTCCTAAAACAGCAGGGTGAAATGTTCCAGGATCTGTGTAAACAGTAGTGTTACGTGGAATACCACCACTGTCAAAGCTATTTGTGGGTACTTGTTGGTCTCTAGGTAGAACTGGAAGATGAGTCACAAGGTTTTGATAGTGAGATGTATTTTCATTTGTTTCTGGTCCATACCTCTCTGTTTGGAAAGACATCCTAACCACTGGTGGACCATGCCTGCAGCTAGAAGAGCTTAGGCTGGAATGAGTAGCACTGGTTTCTATGCGAGTGGCATAAGTCTGCTGTTTGCAACTGCAAGTTAAGTCTGAGTGGCTTCTCTGAAGGGCAGTTCCTGGTTCTTCCATGTTACACAGGCTTTGCTGGTGGCCAATGGAGGCTGAAGAAACATTCTCAGCTGTGCTGCTCTTTACACACAACCTGGTGTCCTCCATTTCACAAGATGCTGGGGACAATTCAGCGATAAGAAAATGGTTTGTAGCCTTAGCTCTGCTCTGAGAATTGTCATTGTCTGACTGGTCACTTATGGTTTGCACCACTGATCCGAGTCCCATCATCTCAGGCTGAGAGAAGGACCATCCAGGACTCGGCACGCTCCTTGCATCACTCTCGTTTCCCAGGGTATGGCAGATGGTGCTACTATGGCTTTTCTTCAGCTCCTGTTTGTTGCTTTGCCTTTCCTCTAAACTCGATTGCCCAGCACAGGCCAGACTTGAGGAGCTCTTTGACAGGGGGTGACTGTTGACATTCAAGAGACTGTGACAAGTAGAACTTAGTGAGTCCTGGTAGGAATGAGTGTGGAGCTGGTGGCTGTCAGCTGACATGGCAAAAAAGAGAGATCTGCAAGAAATGGTGGAGAAGAAAAGAAGCAATTTAAGAAGGAAATACATGCACCGGAAACTATAATCTCTACTGGCCTTCTTGCTTTTCACAGTTCACAAATACTTTTAGAAAAGCACTATACGGTAGTCTCTGGGTACTCAGACTGGCCAGTTTCCATTTTCAGTTTCCACAAAGGGTTCTTCCCTTTGGAAGATTAATTATTTATTGGAAATTCTGGCGTTTTTTCATTTCATAAAACACAAAGGGAAAAAAATTCTTCTTGGTTCTACCTTTTAACAATAGCAATCTCAACATTGCCAAGTATCATCTCCCCTAAATTTACTGGAGCCATTTTTGGGACATCCTGAGATGTCATATAACTTCGGCAAAGACAGAGGCGTTTTTAAACAAGAAAGCTTTTCACCATGGTGTTCATTAAGCCAACAATGTTAACTGTATTGTTAAAACAAAAAACTGTTCAGTTTTTAGTCTCTTGACATTGTCATTTCAGAAGCTATCCAACCACTGCTAGAGCTTTCAAACATTAACAAAGCCTCAACAACTGAACAAGTTCTCCCTTTTTCCCGTACCCTTCCTGACAAGCTTCTTTGGATTTCATTCCACAAGATAATCACTATTTTATTCAACTGTTTTCCCAGAGTCCACACAAGTGTACAGTAGATGTGGACAAAACTGTTTTGACCACCTGTGGCAGAGGAGACATGACATGAAACCCAAGGAAATGAGCTCTGCCAGGCCTTTGTGGAGTCAGTGCCATCGTTCCCAGAACAAATAAAGCTAGGCAGCATGGGATGAAGATACCCAGCTGGCCCATTGCAGGGTCAGTGGGCTTTCTGGCTTGTGCCTACTGCCGGCATAAAAGGAGGTGGTAGCAAAGAGGGATCCAGTGAGAGGCTGGAGGTGAAACTCCCCTAGGAACCACTGAGCTGTATGGAAAGTCTGCATCTCAGCACAGAGTCTGTTAAGGGTACATGCTTCAGTGCATGGTTTGGGCTTCTTGTGCCAACCACCTTTGCGAATCCACAAGTTCAGACTGGCTGTGGAAGGTACATAATCACTGCACCAGAAGTGGGATAAAAACAAAACAATAAAATCTTTAACCAAAGTATTGCGGTTCTTCTGTCCTTTTTTTTTAGTGCACTCAGTCACTTCTATTGTTAGAAAACACGTGTTTCTACTGGTTGTTATAGTATCCTATATGTTGTTAACATTTATCTTAGCACTTCCACATCTAAGAGAGGTTGTAATTGAAGATTTTGGATCTAACCAGATTTAGTGATCCTTTTTTGTTGGTTGAATCAGATCTTCCACTGACTGACTATGCACATTCCCTTGGTGTCACACAGGTCTTGCAACATTTGTATAACTAAGTTATTTTAATATGCTCATATATCTATATCTATCTACACACGTATATATAAACATATCTTTTTCCTAAAAGAACTCATTCTGTTGAACAGAAAAATCTGGAGCATTTATTCATTGCTTCCAGGTCAAGTACTACTGGATATTTTGTTGTGCAGAAGTATAGTGGAAGCTACAAGTTCTTGTTCTAGAGAACTTTCCCTTGAATGCACTCTATGTACTCTGTCTCCCTAGCAGGACTCCTACAGAAACCTTCACAATTTCTTGTGAACTGTATCACTGAAATAAAAATGAATGTGTGGAACAAGAAAGGTATGTACATGTGGTGGACAAAAGCACTCTCTAAATGTAACAGGAAAGTTCACTCATAACACCAAGAGACCAGTGGCTGCAAGGGCTCACATTCAAACCTCTCATTGCGAAGCTTTCAATATATGATCATTTTAATATGATATTTACAGGCTCAAGGAGTCATCTACCAACATAACTGATAAAGAGCATGCCTTTTGCTCCATCCACAAACTGAGAGCTCTGCTGCTGATCCAGACAGCTATCAGTGCTTACATTTGTAATTCCATTTTTGTTGTTAACTTTGGCAAGCTAATAGTTCAGGTTGCAATTTTCCCATCACCTGAAATCCACTTGCATTGTCTGTTTTCCATAATGAAATTAAATTGAGCAAGACAACATTAAAAAATAACAATATCTGCAATCACTTCTTTGAGAAGCTTCTCATTGTGGGCTGTGTCGTAGAGACTTGCGACTGGTAGCAACATCCTCTAGCTTTAGGGTTTGCTCAAATTTGGACTGTATGCAGGAAAAAAAAAAAAGCAGTTTCCTCTCCTTCATATATGCTTGTTCAGTTAGAAGTTAAACTCATCACAGACTCAATCCGCACCAAGCCTCCTCTGTATGCCACACAGCCTCTCTGGTCTGTGGGACTCCACAAGCTGGTGGCATCTAAGGACAACGCAAAAGCACCTTTTCTTCAAGGAATGGAATTTCAGATTCCTGTGTTAGAGGCATTGCTGAATGCAGCTGCAGTCAAAATCAACCACTTCTTGCCAGGCTGGCCATCAATGTATTTCTGCACATTTTTCAAAAGCCCTCACAAAATCTCACTCAACACTTAGAAGACAAGCATGAACTGGAAAGTGACAGTTTTAAAACACTTCACTCATCTCCTCCAGCATGTTATCTATCCTGCAGCCACTTACACATATGGGTATAATCTGCCACATAGAGTTCAAAGGAGTCAATAGGATTAAATACCAGAGCATAGCTGTCTGCAAAGTGAAGACCTTACATTTAATCTCTTCAAAAGATAACACCTGCAAAGGCTCTCTGCTGTTGGGATGAAACAACATTTACTAATGGAAATCCTCAGCCACAAATATTGAGTCTCAGGTGAAAGGAAGTTTCAAACATATCCTGTTACAAATGATATAAGGCAGTGCAAACCTTGAAGAGCTGTCTCACAAAGTTTATGAGGTTCAAATATGTATATATACACAGATACCAAGACCTCTATTTGCTTTCTTTGTGTAGCATTGCTGCAGAAACCTCTGTAACTGGAAGAAGTGATGCAATCTGAGATTGATTCATCACCTGAAAGTGAAGAAACACATTCAGATGAGTGAAACAGTCCAAATACATTGATATCACTGAAAAAAACATCCAGTGTGATGTTTGCAATACAACCTTCGAAAAGAACTCTGAAGGGATTTATTTTTGCCCTACTCACATAGATTCCAACTGCAGCTGAAATCAAAACGAAACACGGGCCAGTGCTACGTATATTACACATGTACAAATACATATATAACATTATAACCAGCAACTATCAACAGCATTTGAACACCTTTGCTCAGATAGAGCAGTGTTCAAATGCTAACACAATTGTAACAATTATCCTATGACTTTTGGACCTTAAAAACAATGGGAACAATTGCCAGTTAAGTAAAACAGCATCTCACCAGATACTTCAGGACATAGTTAAGGATGGGGAAAAAAAACCCACTAAAAAGGAAAACAAAACCCCATTCAAACAAGATGAATCAGCTTCCTTTAGAATAATGCACTTTCCTATAATGTTGAAGTCCAAAGTTACTTTTTCCCAGACAGCCTGAACACTTCCCCACTTATAGGGCACCTATTGCTTCCCCACTCTGGGAAGACCTGTGAGCTCTTACGCAACTGGCACATTTTGCCCACATTTTGTCCCTGAGCCAGACTTGCGCACATGGAGTTCTGCACAGAGGGTGACAGCTGATCGATGTCTGGTAGATGCAACATTTCCTCACCTCTGATGCAGCCAAACGTCACCCTAGCATTTCACAGCAGTGTAGGTGAGCATGCAAGCGTGCCACAAACTACATCAGCTTGCTGACCCTGATTTTTCTTTTTTTTTTTAAACTGGCTTAGCTCTCACTTCATCAAATCATCAACCCAGCCACACTGATCAATAACGTCAGCACAGGGAGGAATCAGAAGACCACTCCCCTCCGCAGAAACACAAACTTACTAGGGGCATAAACCCAGAGCAAACCTGCACACACGGTGCCCTTCTTCCTAAGACCTCGGAAATGGCATGTAATCCCACACCCACCTTCCCAAACGCTACATTTCATACGTGCAAGGCTGGCGCCGATTCCCCAGGGTACACAAAAATTCGTATATGTACATACACGTGCCCACAGAAGAGACAACACAGCATGTACACACACCAGAGGTGCTGTGCTTTCTACACGAGCTCGTACAGACTGCATCCAGCTGGTGACTTCTGAGCAGGGGCAGGGAGCAGAAGTGGCGGGATGGTTATACCAACCCATACACCAGGGAGGGCTGGGGGCAGGTACTGACAATGGTGGGACAAACTTTTTTAAAAAACAACCCCAAAAACCCCAATCCAAAACATGGAACCTCTCTAATTGCACTGTCATGCAATGCCATTGTATTTTGTGAATCAGCTAATCAGGAATGGATTACCCACATGAAACACGGATATAAACACAGCTGACTTAGTGGGTACTTAGGGACCTGAAACAAGTTTTTGCGTGTGTGTGTGGGGCACAGAAGACTGCTTTGCTTAACTTTGCTTTTTAAAAGGTAAATACATAATTTATAGAAAAGTAATTTTATTAAAAAATAACTATTGTAGATTCTGAGTTGACCTGAGAGATTTTCATTTGGAAATTCACAGGAAATCTGCACCTGAAGCCACAAATAAGAAAGCATGAACTTTGAGGCAGATACCCTGCTATGAATATATAGAAAATAGTTAGACAAGCAGAGAGAGGATTAGGATAGAAATGGAATTAACATCCACTATTTTTGGCTTAGCTTCAGATAGCTTATGAGGGGATCTAGGCTGCTTTCACTAATTCCACTGAACTACTTTAAAGCAACAAATGTGTATTTTGCTATGACTTATGATTAAAGTTGTGACCCATTTAATGCACTAGTAAATTTAGTCTCAGAATATTAAATATCATGTATGTTATCAACTGAAAGACATTCACTGGTAAATTAACTATGATTCCAAAATTCTTCGGTATTTTTGTATTCCATGCATGTACTTTTAATTACGATTTTGACAACAAACACAAGTGAATATGAAGTGGAATAATTCCTTACAATCATGCCAATATATAGAATGAGCTTTCATGTAATATAATAATACCACATGATATTTCAGTATGATTGCATTTAGCTCCTGCATTATGTATTTGCTAGTGATTGCTTTCTTCCCTGCATTGTCAGGCTTCCAAAGATTGATACAATAAACAAGACACCCACAAAACAAATCATAGCTTTCATGATGAGGATAGTAACATGGGATATCGACATAAGACAATGTGTTAATAACAAAAGGAATCCAGCCATGCTTGCATTTCCTCCAACAAGCAAATAAAGAAACTACAAAATGCCATAAAAATAACACAGCTGCCGGATCCTTTATCCCAGGAAAGGTTTTTCTGAGTACTGTTTCAAGCAAAAAATCTGCACCATAACTTAGCAAGTTACATAACACAGACTATGCTCTTTCCTAAGCACTCTGTTACTACAGTAACTAAACATATTGTGATGCAGTATGAATTGTCTAACATATTAAACAATACAAGTTAGTTGCAGAATTTGGGAAAAAAAACCAAAGATAAATTTCATTTAAAATTTAATACTATTTACTAGAAAAATACAAGGAATGCCAGAGACTTATTTCTCTAAGTTTTTCCACAGTTTATTTTTGCTTTATATAACTATGATAGTCAACTCACAAATCAACAAGACTTGCAATAATAACTGCAGGCTGTTTTACCCTTCTTCACTTGGCTGATTGTAAAATAAATTAAAAAAAAAAATATTTTTTTCTTCATATATTTCATTTTATGCTTTCAAAACCAGCATCTGACTGCAAAACAAGTGATAAAATCAGAGCCAGTTTCAGAGATGAGGGCATTATTATGCAAGTGTGGAATCTGGAAGAGTTAGGTGATTTGATCCATACCAAAATTTTTGGATGATGATTGTTAATTTCAGGTACTGGTCAGGACCCTCCATGGCAAGCACTAGCACTTTTTGAGAAGACACGCAGTGTTAGGGGGTTGCAAGGTCTTTGCCCAGAATTCGCGCCTTCATTTGCATCATTCTGGCTCCGCTGTGCATCAGCACTTGGTAACCTGTACAATAATCAGCTTCATAAGACAAACACAGAATTTCCACAATAGCACAAAACTCCAAGACAAACACAGGTATGTTTTATACAAGGAGAATAGCGTGATTTCAATTAACTTACAAGCTTACTTGAGTAGAAGGCTGTTATATGTAGGTTCTTAACTCTATTTAATCTTACTACAAATACCATGGTTATAAATTTGAAAAGGCAAGAGCAGTTAATAGTTAAAATGACAGAACTTTAATTACAACCTAAGGGGCAGCTATCACTTAGCCATAAATACTGCTGACACCTGCCTGGGACACAAGACAGCACACATGGAAATAACTAAATTTCTGCCTAAACAGCCAAGTTACCTTGGGTACCAGAAGCAATGCAGCATATTCACACTGTGTTCTGTTCAAGCCTGGTATTTTAAGCAACGTGTCTTCCTTATTGGCATCTATGACTGAACTTCTAAGATAGGTGTTTACTATGGTAAAATAACATAATAAAAAGCAACATCATCTGACATTAATTTCTTTTAGAGCTGTACTCATTTTAAAGAAGTTGATACCACAAAAATTAAAGAAACAGAGTATGGTCATGTCTAAAAGTTTGTCCCTCCTTGCCCACATTGAGAATTACAAGTAAGTTGGACAAGAGAAGAAACATCTGTTTTGCACTTATACAAAGATTGACATGCTAGTATTATGAGACCTGATAGCCTCTCCCTAACTACACTCCCCAGAAAGAAATAGTCCATTAACAGTAATCACTAACATCTAATGTTGGCTGGGGGGAGTCAAACCACTTGAAAGGCATTGGCAAAACAGGATTAGCCATGGTAAAAAGCTTAGAGATTCAAGTGTCTAGGATTAGGGGTTTTTTGGTGTTTTTAATTGTTATTTTATTTTGGTGAGGTATATAAGGGAAAAGAAAAACAGAGGAGTTACATTGGGAAAAGGTATCACTCATCAGGGAACTTCAAGGAATTTCTCTAAATCATGTAACTACAACTATATCAATGCAACTAGATTTATGCAGAATCAGGTTGAGACCCCAATTACTTAACCTTTAATCCATCATCTTCCTTTAGGCTTTCCATTTTGGAATAGCAGTATAAATTAACTATGCCTTGTTCAGTTCAATCTGCTAATGCCCTCTTGTAAATATTTTGAGTCATCTTATATTTCCAAGTATCAGACAGATCTACAGGACAGACTGATCTGGGCATCTACAAATACCATCAGATGCACACAACAGACTAGTGAATACTGAGTATGCGAATGAATGAGATTATTTTTCAGTTCTGCACCACTAGAAGCACCAGTGACAGTGGTGCCTGTCACCAGGACCATAATTCACTTGTAAGAAGAGGAGTACATTTGACAGGCTAGAAAATATGAGAGCAGAAGAGTTATGATGCTCAGTGCGCAGCACAGCAAAAGCACAGATTGTGTGTGTTTTATGTACATGTAAGCTGACTAGTCACAGCTTTTCTTTTGTTTCTGTTAATTATCACTTTGTCTATCAGGCTTTTCTAAAAGACTTTGTCTTTTCCCCATCTGAAGCTGAGCTCACTGGACAGACATCTCTCTGCATTTATTGGCAACAAGATGAAAAGGAACGAGTCCCCTTTTTACTGAGTATTAATGAACCTCAGCTATCTCCTTACTGAGGACCCAAGCAGAGGCCTCTCCCCGCAAACTCTGAAGTTACCATGGGTAGCCTGGTTACCAGTGACCTCACCAGGGGAAAATATAATAGTTGCCATGTCAGAAAGTGAATAGATTCAAACACTTGCTGATACTTTCACCTCAAGGCAGAATGACAAGGCCATTGTGTCCACAATTTTTCCAACAGCATAAGAAAAGTCATATAAGAGGATGAGCATTCGGTTTTAAGAAATAGTAGGGGCAGCCCACAGCCCTGGTAGAGTCTGAGCCAGGAAAGAAGAGCTGGGAACCCTAAATTCTAAAGGGAAAAAGTCTAAAATGAGAGTGCTGTGAAAGAAGAACCTGAAAAGGATGAATCAAAGGAAACTATTTTAATGACTACTTTAATTGAATTCCCAGAAAAGAGAATTTACATGGGGCTGTAAATAAATTATTGGGAAACCAGAGAGGAGTGCACTCTATCGCAAGGGAGGAATGTGTTGGAATGTAGTCCTGACACCACCACATGATGCACCATGCAACTATGCATCCTCTTTGCCACCTTTCTTTATTTAATCATCTGTCCCAGAAACAGCTTCAAAGACCTCTTAGGATTTTAATCTTTTAGTCTAAATTTATAAGCA
Source organism: Aviceda cuculoides (assembly GCA_035590195.1). Lineage (NCBI taxonomy): Eukaryota > Metazoa > Chordata > Aves > Accipitriformes > Accipitridae > Aviceda > Aviceda cuculoides. The sequence goes on along the minus strand of JAVJGG010000094.1, from coordinate 12,007,077 downwards.
AAACATTACTCCCATTATGTCTCCATGTGCATGTAGACCTACCTCAGTATACAAGCTGCCCTACAATATACCCAACAGAGCTAAAATATGAGATATTGTACAGTCATATTTGATGCTCACTGTTAGTATTTGACAGCTCATTTTAAAGCTCATCTCTTGTTACAAACAAAATACGCTGATATGGTCATGTAATCAGCTGTTTTCAGCAGCTGGGGCTTTAAAAAACCCCAAACCATCATATATTATGACAGCAGGCAACACTGACCTAGAAGCACGCTTACAGTGAATAGTGTGTGCCTACAGCAGGGGTACATTAATATAATTGCCTTTCTGGTTTAAGCAGAACAGACTTATGCAAAATGAAACTGTTAATTCTGCTGCCAGATTTATGCTGTTAAGAATTGCTGGCTACTGATATCCACTAGCAGTACAAAAGTCCTGTGAGAAAAACATTTCATAATTTCTTTAGGAATTAATCTTTAATGCACAAAATTTGCAGTGACCTATCTACGCTTGGATTTATTTCAGAGACAGACACTAGTGAACCTTTTCCTCTTCACAGCAGAGGATCACATCCTATTCCATCATAGGTACCAGTTTGGAGGGAACAGGGTCAGTCTGGTATTGAATGACTCATCCTCCTCAGAGGTCCCTTTTTGTGTCCACTCTTCAGTTCTGAACAAATTATCCCCAAAGCAAACCCATTGATCTGGAACTCTGCAAAAACACATGGCCATAGCTTGCTCAGCAAGCCTCTACCCTTCACAAGCCCAAGCCTGCAAACTGTGTGAATCACAGCTGCCTATGAAGCATCACAAACTTAAAAATCTTACAGAAAACCAAAAGCCCACTTATGGCCTGCTTCCAACCTCACAGCAAGGGAGTACAGCTATATATTAATGCAACCTTCACAAGAGGCCAGCAGTCTGCACGTCCAACAAACGCCACCCAAACTGGCTAAGTGATTAAAATATCTACTTGTAAATTCATGTGTTTTAGTAGAAAGTATTCAAATAATCATTTCTGCTGTTTGCTTGAAAGCTTAATAGCAACAGTTAGAGGGAACATATGAACTCAGCTTGGCTCAGCCTCCCTGCCCCGTGGATAACTTTAGCTTTACCTTCAGGATTCAGCACTGTAGTTATTTACTTTTGAATACAAGGGCAATGAGATACTCCACCCTAACAAGTGAATGTGCATCTGACACCACAGTCTGTGCCAGTCGGTGGACAGTTAGTGTGCACGTGCTCTGTGCTGACTGGAAGGAGGTGGCCAAAAGTGCAGAGCTCAGCCTCCACCTAACACGCCCGGCCTCCCAGAAAAACCCACTCGGACTCAGTGTTATGCCGACAGAGATCAAAGCTTTATTACTAGTTACAGTGGCAGACAAAGCAAACTCAGATCTGCCTTTAAAATACCAACTAGATATAGCCACAAGTATGGCAGGTCTTCATGTTGACGTATTAGCCTTAATAGAAGGATGGCAATTCCTATAGCAGCAGCAAACAGGAATAATTGTGACAAACAGACATAACAGTAACCTGAAGCTCTCCAAACATCTGCTAGGATAAAGGAAGACTATATTTACAGATTGAAAGATGACCCACCCAAAAAAAAAAATAAATAAAAAAAAAATCAAAGGTGGTTCATTCTTCTGCATCTAATAGTTGTATCTCTTTCCTGCCTAAAAAAACCTGGCAACTTATTTATCAAGACCTAGTAATTTACCCTCATTTCTTGTTCCATTATTTTTCCCTGTGTTTGAACACTATACAAGGGCTACAAAAACCCCCTTTAATTCTTTATCTAAATGGCAGTGTTTATGAACTGCACACAAAACATTGGAGAAAAGAAAGATTCAAAAAAGGCAATCTAGCTACCTCCAGAAGTTGCTCTCAGCAGTGGCAGGGAAAAGACTGACTTCTAGACTGTAGACTGACAGAGAACTGACTTCTAGATTATAAAAAACAATTGCTCAGTAATTAGAAAGAGGAAACAACTGCCTTCCAGTTCTGTCTGTGCTCACTGACATACTGTATGGCCTTGAGCAAGTCATTCACTTTGTGACTCAGTTTACTCATCTGTTTTATGCAGAAGCCCCTGATGTAGGTATTTAAAGGCTTAATTCATGATTGCAGAGCACTCTGAAATCCCAGAATTAAAGATATTAAATAGAAGACATTGAGAAGAATGTATTCTGTCCCTTTCTTTGTAAAATTTGGTTTGAAAGATAGAGCATCTCTACGTGAAATTCCTGTTGCACTTGCAGAAAACTCCTGTTACTGGTAAAGTTCAGACGCTACCCATGCCTCAGAAGCATCTGTTTAAAGCACCCACTCTTACAGCTTCCCAATATCAAGTAAGGATGAGTAATCTTGAGGATTTCAAATACTTAAAACCAGTATTAACAGTATTTCTCAAATTAGGTGTCATATGTATATAGTGTATATATAATATGCATGCTAATAACATGCATATTATATATGCATGGTATATTAAGTAGCAATGATGTATTATAAGTAGATTCATTATACCTTTATAAGCAGAGCTGTCACAACTGCAGACCATGTTATCCTGCAGTGCTGCTTTCGCTTACAAGCTTTTGTTTACTATGATGAACTTTTCATGAAAATCTCTCTGGCAGAGACATTCTGTCTCAAATTTAAGTCTTCGTTTCACATTGCAAGATGTCTTACATATCTTTAAGCTAGAAAAGAACTGGCAATCTCTGTCCAGAGGGATAAGTGGTACTACACACGTATGATCAAGTGAGTATTGAAAAGCACTGAAAAGAGGACTATCTAATCGTGTTTCATAGTGTTGCTAAAAGTTCCCACTGTCCAACTATACTATAAGCTAGCTTTGAAACTATATAAACAAAGAGTTTGGGAGGAACTACGATGAATAAGTTTCCTTTTCAAACTTGATCTTTTGTCATAAATAACAGTTATTATGTCAAAGTCAGTGTCTCCCTCTCAAAAAAAGCAACTGTCCCAATTACTCTGTGGTCTAATCAGACCTATGTGGGAAACTATGTTCTATAGTTTTCAGAAAACATCTGAAAGGGATGAAAGAGGGTGTCTTTCTACTCTCTCAGGACTGAGAGAAGAAAAACATTAGAGCTTGGCTAGAGAAGAGCCCATGCTCACAAAATGCTTTCCCAAAGCTTGTCTGACACCAGAGACCTTCAGGAGAGAAAAAACCAAGACACAGTAAAGCAGCAGACTAAAGCTTGCTAATGTTTTGTCAAATCCTGAAAATGTGAAGAACTTCCCCAAGAACTTAAGTTTACACCCTGCTCTATGTAAACAAGCAAGTTTCCCTTCCTCTTGGTTAATCTCAACTGCAAAATGAGCTGCAGAAGTCTCTACTGCCTTATTAACATTTAATAATGCCAGACACACAAAATATTGAGGTAGAAACTCACAACAACTCAAGAGCTGGAAGACAATGCAGGTTCCTGTCATCACCAACATAGAGGAAGATCCCACCTGTATGACATGGACAGCTAGAGGATAATTCCTTAAGCATCTGCTGTTAACTGCTAGCAACAAGATACTGATTATAAAGAACTCAGTCTCTGTTACAGGAATTCTTTGCTTTTCAAACATTGGTTTGACCATATTCAAGACCCAAGTGGAAAAAACCCTAAGAAATCTGATCTGATCTCATAGCTGTCTCTGCTTTGAGCAGGTAGTTGGAATAGGTAAGTTCCCAAGGTCCCTTCCAAACTGAATGATTCAATGATTATTTTTTTTGTTTTCATAGTTTTCTGCTTTTATCTGTCATTGCCAATGAGAAGTATTCATATAGCTTCTCATCCTGAGCCTCAAAGGAACCTGGAATGTGCAACCATTTTGCAATATTAAACCATTTATTTAATTGAACAGTGGAACCTGTACCTTTTACTGAAACAAGGTAAAACAGGAATGACTTTTGAAAGAAACCACAAAAGTGATCCCTGTATTCTACACACAAGGTGATACATATGGAGGAGGCAGTGAACTCCAAAAGTTTCTTTGCAATTTGTTAGCACCTTTCTTGTTACTAAATCAAGAAAAGCACTCCACCCCTTCCACAGTTGAGAGGCCATTAAGAACCAAATAAAACTGCTAAACCAAGATGTATCTTTTTCCTTTACACATTTCAAGACATATTTATCCACCCTGTTCAGTCATAAACACTGAACTTTACCAGCAGATGCTTTGCAGAAGGTAATAAAATAATTTTAAAAGTCTAAGAAAAAAAATTCAGTTTAGAAGAGTTAGGGTAGCTTTGTGCATTCATCATCTCCAACTTCCATGTCAGGTTTGCTTAGTTTGAGCTGAAAAGGAAGTTGGATCTTTCAGTTCAGCTCACATGAACTGGGCTCCGTCAGTCTTATGCACTGTTGACTAGAGTAAAGCTCTGCAAGTCAAATGAAGGTATTACAGCTGCTCAATCCCATTAACCTTCATTTGCACACTCAGGTGTGCCCTTGCTAAAGCTTAATAAGCAAATATTCTGCAGATGGAGAAATACTCCTGCTTCTTTCTCTATTTTGTATTAAATCCACACTGCGCAAGAGTTAAGCCATAATTTTGGAGACATATTACTTTAAAGATGCACACAGGGACAGGCCAGTTTAAAGGTGATCTTCCTTACAATGTTTTTTTGGTGCAGAATGATACTTGGATATAACTCACATGCTTAATGCTCACACTCAACACCACACTAGGAAAGACCTGGCTGATGTCAACTTCATTTAGTTAGCCTGTCCCTATTCCCATGCTTTGAGTATATATACCTAAGCAGCCCCAAAGTGATTTTTTTGTGGTTCCTGTTGGTAAAGATAATTTTTCTGAAGTGGAACTTTATTCTGAAGAACTTTAACAGCTTTTATAAAGGAAAGAGACCACCTTCTTCCTCACCATCCACTAAGGAATCAGAGGATACTCCTAAAGGACAGTTCTTAACATACTTATGAACTATCAGCTGCATAGCTTTAGATTAATTCAATGGTTATAATGCATCCATAAGAAATATCACATCAAATTATCTTAACCAGAGAATGGCTTATTTAGTATCTCTCAGTTCACTGCCTTCTCCTTGTATCCCTCATGCAGATATTCCTGACCACTGTACTCCAACATTTATTTTCATTCTCCCCCTCTTTTTGCGTCTAGAGAAATGATCTCCCCCTTGCCCCAAGGGGAAAAAAAAAGACTATTAAGAGTTTTGATGATTCAGATCTTCCAGAATTTTAACAGCCCAAAGAGAAGTGTTTTCACATACAATACTGTACATGCATACAGCTTTACAGTTTATACCAGTTAAAACCCCTCTTATTTCTGTACAAATGAAGCTGCAAGAATTACTAAAAGGCCAGTGCCCACAAACCTTATGGGGCTGCTAATGGTCACAGTGTGGGGAAGGGTGGGGAAGAGTGCAAGGCTGACAAGGAAAGTGAAGTGTAACATCACTTGCAGCCTATGATTCATGCTATTTTGTTGTTCTTGGGCCAGAACAATTTTGCTGCTGTTCTGCACAGAACTAACAAGCCTGCAGACAGGTGTATCATCTCACCGGTACAGCAAATACCTCTGCTCACGTGGACTGTTTTAAAGCTACCTCCAATTTACCCTTTGCCATTGCCCTTAACAGAAAAAAAAATAAACTTCAGAAGTATAATGTTCATCAATAACAATTTTCATCTGTTCCACCCTCCCTCATACACTCTTAGTTTTCAAGTGTATTTTGAATATGTATAGTTTACTATGAAAGGAAAGATGTGGATTTGGTATGGTTATCTAATGGAGAATTATCACATTTGTTATTATAAATGAGCTCAAACATCACAAGGCTATATGCAGTTTACTGCTCTTGTTGTTTATGCAGCCCTAGATAACCGTCACAAATGAAACTACAATTGCAGCTCTCTCTAGAGTACAGTCAAGATAAAATGTCTGGATGGTAAAAATCAACAAAACCCTATAATCAGAGAGGAGTGTTTTACAGAGTAGCTGAGCCACAACATGAAAAAACGAAGCCCTCATCTAATCCACCCTCATAAATGAAACCTTCCCCAAAGCTGATTCTTTTACACAAAGACTTCATGCAGAGGTCTTTGAACTCAGGTCTTACCACAATCTAGGTCCTGCAAACGTTCAGACACATGCTTAACCTTAAACATGCAAACAACTATTTGCAAGCTTTAATCAATGTCTTGGTGCAAGGAAATCACTGATATTTTTGTATCAGATGATTACTTTGAAGCATGAGTCACTGGCAAAGGGATAGATTTTGATCTTTATATGGTTCATCTTATTTATGCACAAGATCAACATCTTACAAAATATATTTATACAATGGTTATCTTTCCAGTCACCTTTCATGCTTAGAGTTCTCTAAATAGAAATAACTGCTTGCTCTCCCCCTCCCTTTTAAACCTCTTCCCTGAAAATCCAGAGGTGCGTTGGCACAAAACACTCTTCTACTATGGTTTCTGATTTAAAACATTTACTCTAGCGACAATAAAAAGCCAAACCAAATAAAATATTTGACTTTGGAAAAGACATGTTTCGGTTCAAGAGAAAATTTTATCGGTCATGCTAAATAGTGATTGATCATTCATCTAGGGAAGAAGAGTGTAAACCAAAACTGATATGCAGAAGGCACTGAAATATTCCTCAGTTTGTCTCTAGTATTGAATATTAACTTCTTAGGAATTTAAAAAAAAGTAGTACACGTGGTGAAAAAAACAAGGGAAACCATCCTCTGGCAGATGAGTACTAAAAGGTAACATTTTAAAGCAATACAATTTACTCTCCTTTTTTTTTTTTTTTTTAGTATCAAAACCCCAACACATGCACAAAAGATAATCAAAAAGCATCTTTGTAAACTTGCAGATGTGCAGAGGAATAAGATGAATGGGATTATGGGGGTTTTTCTCCCCCAAACAGTGAAAGTATATTCTAGAAACACTTGCTAAAAGACAAATACATACACATGTAAGTGAAAAACACCAGCACAAAAAAACCCACCTTCTGCAGAACTACATTAAATTCAGTTAAAGCTCAGAACTATAGTTCCCATCATTCTAGTAAAAGAGAAAACTATAATTTCCTGGGCTTTTCAGTCCAGCCATCAACCCCCTGCTGCCAACACAGCACTTACAGAAGCCTAGGTCTGTCTCTGTGCGGCTCCTCTCCCTTCCCCTGATCTGCTTTGTTACTCTCAAAGACCTGCTGGCAAAACAGAGAGGACTCGGTGTCCTTACAGGAGACGAGAGAACGGGCAATGCATGACATCCGTGGTCCTTACCTTCCACCTACTCAGAGACTGCACATCCAGCTTCCCTGTCCAAGTTACTTGGAGGGTATTTAAAATAGATGCTCAGAAATCTGAGGAGAATGAAAGCCAAGAGAGTTCAGATTTCCTTTAGAAACTGGGCTCCTTGATCCGCCTGATGCTGTTGACACTAAGGTGAGCATATGATAAGGGGACGGAGGAGGGATCGTTAGAGAGCATCAAAGGCAGGAGACTGGGAGATGGGGTTTCCCCTGCCTAGATGTGACGCCCCTTCCTGCCTCCCCCCTTGGCTGGAGAGAAAATAAAATGGAGCCTAGGAGGGAGGGAGAGAGAGGGATAATCCTGCGGCTTCATCTGATTAGAGAAACTGGGCCTGTGCAAAGCCGGCAATGCCGCCAGGGAAACACAGAGAGGGAAGGCAAAGAGCAGCAGGAAAAGGAGGAGCAGAGGGGGAGGAGCACAAGTGGTAAGGGCAAAAGGAAAATTATAAGAGGTATACAAAGGAACTGGCACCTGGGCCAAGCCACCCTGGATGCATTCAATTTCTATGCTCATGTAAATGTGAAATAACCAGTAGAAGACACCCATTGCCTCTGGTAATCTGGAGCGATCGGGGAAAAAAGCCCCACAACACCCCAAACCCAGAATGCATCAGTTGTATAAGCACGGACCAGGAACAAGGATTTCCCGATGGATTGAAAAGAGCGAGATTTTTTGTGCTGAGTAGGGAGAAATGAAAAAACAGCATGCTACAGACAGCCATCTAGTACGTCATGGACAGGACACGATTTAGAACGAATTTTCTGTGGCAAGTCATTTTCCAGGGCCTGTTTCCTCTTACTAAACCCAATCTTCGTTGAACCAAAGTGACTTTAAAAAAAGTACGTATCAGCACACACACCCGGGGTGCTTGCAGCTGTGGCCTCGGCTGCCCTCCCACGAGCCGCATGCCCTGGCACCCACACACGCAGTCGTGCCCTCCCTCCCTCCCGCACGGGGCGTGGGCACCGCTGGGCTCACGGCTGCCCGCCTGCGCGTGGCCACCCGCACCGCCGCGCTGCTGCACCCGTGGGGGATCCCCAACTTGCAGGAGGCTGCGGCCAGTCTGGCCCTCGCTGCGGGCAGCGTGAAGGCAGCACTGTGCCCTCATGCTCGGCCTGATGTAGGGGCTCACCTGAGAGCACTGGCAGGGTCCCAAGGGTGCTGCTGTTAAATGTCCCCTGTCTCATCCTCCCCGGCAGGGAAACCCTGCCTTGACGACTCAGCATCCAGGTCCCTCCAAGCTGCCAGGTGTGACCCATGGTGCACTGGGGAACGTCAAGGACATATGGGGCCAACGGAGTCTTGTCCCCATCCATGGTGGCCCGTTTCTGTAAAGAATCTCCTCTTGCACTCACCTTTATCAGCTGCTACACTCGGTCCTTTCCCAAGCATCACTCCTTGTCTCTGCATTGCGGGTCGCCTTCATTTGTTTCTGGCCTATTCCCCTCCCTTTACAGCTTCACACAAGGCAGGCTGGTTGGATCTCCGATAGGGCAAGTAGAAGGATGTCAAAACCTCAGAAAATAACCCTTTCAAGTCCTCTTTCCTTCTGTTCAGGAAGGAGTTAATACCGTTCCTGTAAAACGCTTAGAGCACATTGTCATTTTGTTCCTAAGTCTTCAACCAGTACCCTCCTGTCATGACTAGCTCAGTTGGGAGAGGGGGACCAAGACCCCCCTCCCGATGCTTTTAGGAATGCAAGATTGCTCCCTGAGTCTTCAAAATGGGCTGCAAAACCAGTCGTCTTCTATGTGTTTCCAGGCTTTGTTCCCAAGACACACACCCACACACACTCACTGAGCAATTACTCCCTTGGGCTACAGGTCAGGAAGCCTTTCAGGGGTTAACAGCCATGCACGGGTCAGCAGCAGCTTTCCAACTGTTTTACTTTACTTGCCATGTTTATTACAGCAATGAAGCAGAGTAGGCACTTGAAGTCAGCTGCTTTGTGCTGACCTTGTGCATCCTTCCTGCAAGGCCGGAAACAGAAGCCCCTTGGACCCATCGCTTCCAGAACATTCTTACCAGCAGTTCCTGGCAGCCCAGGATTATGCCCAGGCGACTCTCCTCCCAGTGGTACAGGACTGCAACAGTGCTGCAGGGGGAGGACAATTCTACTGTATTTTGCTTCCTTTCTTTTTCCAGCAAAAGACCTTTGGCTGACATGATGAGACACAACCCTGGCACTTATAGCTATTCCAACGTTGTTCCACGCGTACCAGTGGACAGCTGTGAAACAACTCAGTGTGTCACCCTTCCAGTCAAATCCATCTTCCCAACTTGTCCCAAGTTGCCCAAATGATGTCCTAAGAACATATAAAGGATACAATGTGGGGATAATACTGCATTTCTCTTTTCCTTTAAACCCTCTGCAGGAGGAAGTTGCATAGCTCTCATCCTGGCTTTGGTATGTCCAACAAGGTTGACTATTTTCATTAAAAGCATCAAAATATGCTTACTAAAAGACACTAGTGACCAACTTTTACCTCAGCAGGTTACACATCTGGGCATCCATAACAATGTGATCGGCATACAACTTTTTCATTTTACATTTAATGGGAAAAGGTGTAAAGATGTCTGAAATTCAAATTTGGAGAATTTACTCTGTGTCTTTCTTCAACAAAGTTGACAGTTAAAGGAAACTGAGAAGTCAAATAGCCTACAGGTACATTAGGCTAAGTCCAGACAATGCTGATGAATTTGTTTGGGCAAGAAGGGAAACATTGTTTTTCAACAGGAGTTTTGCAGAACAGTTCTGCCACTGTTGCCGAGCCTGACTAGCATTCATGTTTCCCGGAGAACTCCACCCAGGGTTTAAACATGTGAGAACATGTTTAGTCTCATGAAATTGAAGTCCTATGCCAAGCCATGGAAAAGAGCTTTCAAAATGACTATTTACTGGTTTGGGCGCTTGAACATCAGGAGCAAGCAAGCCACCAGCCCCATGACTTTGAGTCACCTCATGTGAGGAAAGGCAGTTAGCTCTGCTTGCCTGCTGAAGGCGGCCACCCCCAGGCAGAGCTGCCAGACCCGCAGGCCAGTTTTTGTCACCCCAGCCTCCATCCAGGCAATCAGGGCTTCCACATTCAAGAGAGAAGCAGCACAGTCCTAGCCCAGAAGCCCTCTGTCTAACCTAAAATTCACTAACCACACTTGGACCAACTACCCCTCTTTCTGAAGAGGGTATGGAGTGGGAAAACCATCCTGATAGCTTGGTTCCTCCATATAAGACCTAAAAACTTGTACTGAAGCCCTCCTTTCTCCCCTCCCCATTTATAACCCTACAGCCTGGACTGCTGTCATTTGTAGTAACTTTTTCATGCCAGGTGGGGCGATTTGGACCTACCTAGACTGCAGTTGCTGAAGTCCTCCATCAGCCTTGAACCTCCCGAGCAACGCTGCTGGCAGAGCTGCTCTTTGAGGAGGCAGGTTCAAGTGCCCCAGGTGGGAGAGTGCCCTGCTGGAAGTGCCTTTCTGAGCTGACTCACAAAAACACTGCTTGCCATTTGTTCATATATCCCTGTCAGAGGACTCTGTATGCAAACCCTGGAAGGCTGATATTTGCTGTCTGTTGATTCAAAGCCACTCAAGCCAGTGAAACTGCACCTGCAACCAGGCTGATTTTAGCTTAATGCATTTCTGGAATATGTTCTAGTCTACAACAATGATGTTGCCCTCCAGGAACAACATACTGTCTTGTGGGTAACACTGCTCATTTGCCTGAATGTCATCTGCCACAGTCAATTTGGATCACGTCTTGGATATCTCCATTATATAGTATTTTTGAGCGTTTCCAAAGACTAACAGCACTTTAGCGCGGTCTGAGCGCCTTCAAGATAATAAATAATGCAACATAGCCAAACTTAACTTTTACTATGCCTATAACCAGTCAGAAGCTCTCCACTCAATGTACTGCTAGCCCCTTATTGAAATTGGCATTCTGTTATCAGGGCCAGGTTTTCAGTTTTTGCTTATGCTCAGATACCCCAAATAATTTCAGTCAGTCCAGTATAGGAACAGCACAGCAAGTGCTTTCACACACACTTGAGGCAAGTGAAATGCATCTGAGACTGAAAACAAAACTGACCATCAACTTCCATTTGATGTAAGAACCACAATTATTTCTAACACAGAATTCTACAAAGAAAGCAGTTCTGTCAGATGAGCAATACCATAAAAACTTCAAATCAAAATTTTAGACAAACATGCAACAGCTGTAATTCAAAGATAATTTATAGACAGAATCCATCTGAACACATGTTAATGCTCTACTTAAGAAAGCAATGCCATTTATACATAAATGCTTAACTTACTAAAAATATCTGCAACTCTAGACCATGTTCTCTTGTACAGGGGTTATTTAAGAAAACGAGCTCTTCTCAAATTCTCAGACTTCCCAGCATTGACTGGCTCAGAACTAGACCCAGAAAATAGTGTTTAGGTATCTATGTCCAGACAGTCCTCAGAATTACAACCTACCTCTATTGTCATTTCCCCAAAGTGTAAACCAGTCTGTTATTTCTGCATTCCTTCCCCTTCTCCTACCATTCCCAGCACTCATCAGACTCCACAGTGAAAACCTTACACTGCAGGGTTAGATGAGCACTAGTGCTAAGGCAGAGTGTAAATACATGGGGTGGGGGTGTGTGTAAAACCACACCAACTTGGACTGGCCTCGACTGCTGCAGAACAATCTTCCTGGGCTAGTGTGCATGAATACTTTTAGCCTGCATAAGTCAACACTTGGCATTAACAACCTGAAGAATTCTCCACTGAGAATTAGGGAAAAAGTGAGAGTGAACATGGCAATCTTTCCTAGTGATTGGTCAATATGGGGACAGGAGACTGGGCTCCAGTCTCTATTCTAAGAGTGGTTTATTCATTTAATCCAATGAGCATTCCTCATTACAAAACCTGAGACTGAACCCTTCCTCTAGAGATCCTTATTGCCTGAGCTGCACTACAACACGTATGATAGCCTAATAAAAAGCCACAGCTAAAAAGCAGTAACAGCCTTACTCTTTTAGGACTCTACTATTACATATTGAAGATAGATAAATCAATAGAAAAAAGCCATTTTTATACATCTAATTAAGGACACGCCAGGTTGGGGGGCAGGGGGGCGTATATCTATTTTTAGAAAAGAATAGCTGTCAGACACATTTAGAGAGTGTTTACATCTAGCGAGCAGCATGACAATGACTTCTTCTGCCTGGGAGAAGGTAACGGCTGGTCAGGCAGTCCAATTGTATCAAGTATGGTCTATAAATAAGCCTCTATTCTGCAATTTTATTTTTCTGTGAAAAGGAAGATGATTTGTGTGGGTTTATCTCATCTGTTGGTTTCAGAAAGTCATTATGAAATCTGCCAGGTCATCTACATTCATCTTTCTTGGGAATAATGCTGTAACACTACTGACATGACTTTTTTCAAGGAGCAACATAGATGTAGTACCCTTCTTTGCGGGATTAATCTTTTTGAAAGCTGTCAGGCTTTTTAGTACTGTGAAAACTGGTGGTTTTGAGCTGTGTCATCTCCTTTCTTTTTCATCTTAGATTTAAGAGCAGCTTTCTCAACAAAGATTGGTTCTTTCGCCTTTATTTTGCCTTGGCAGTTTTCAAGGCAGCCTGGTGATATATGCAAACTCATATATTTCAAAGACTTAGCAAATCTCTACACAGCACTATTTTTTTGTTTGATTATCAAACGAATAGAACAACAGCTGATTATGGAGAATGCAAACAAGATCCCTCTTTTAATCTTTGGTTTATAACAAAACATGCTTTCATTACATGAAATCTTAAATCTCATCTTAAATCAAGGGACTATCACATGGACATTCTGCTCTCACTTCTCCTTTTCCCAGATCTCATTTCCTCCCACGCACAACCACCAGAATGTCTCCCCTGTTCTCTGCAGTTACTTAATATCCAGTAGCAAAAATCAATAAAAGATTGCATAAAAAAATAACCCTTCAAGCCAGTTTTTGGGTAGCCATAAGCTGCCTTTCATGCAGTTTGGCCTTTTTGAGAATTTAATTGCATATTTAGCTTTGCTCTGCATTTCATTGCTAGTCTTCCATCTGTTCTGTTACTCCCAGCTGGAAAGGAGGCAAGCCAGCACCAGATAGGACAGCAGAGCTCTCAAGGCCTGGTCCCAGAAAAAAAACCACAAACAAAAAACCCCATAACATTACACTTTGAGAAGTCACCAATAATTCTGTCTTATGTGACTTGTCCATCAAGACACTCTTGCAAATTTGGATCTGAATTCTTTTCAAAAACACATTCATGTATATACTAAACCTCTTTAGTTTACTTTTGCAAATCGTGTGATTCAGAAAAATTATTTGCTCTTTGGATGACAAACAGAAACAAAAGTATCAGAGTCTTTTCAGGATCTTAGCTGGTGCCCGGGGCTGAGCGCTATGAACGAAGACTGCTGTAGAGACAGTTGGCTCTACTCAGTGGGAGTTGAACATCTAAATAAAGACATGAACTTTGACGCCTCAATTCCCAGATGTAAAATGAGGAAATGGTATCAACGAGAAGCTGGGGAAAGCACCAAGGAAAACACTGTACAAGAGGAAAGTACTGCAGCCTGGGAGCATAATTTCTGACCCTGATGTACTTTGAAAAAACATAGCTCTGCAGCTCCAAGAAAGGCTTTGTTTTCCCATATGACCTCGAATATTCGCAAGCAATTTAGACCACAGTCATCAGAATGTAGCTGTCTGTTGGCCCCATGGCCTATGGATTGACTCCAGCCCACTCAACAGTCCTAATCCAGCCTCCCTTTTCCTGGACAATATGCTCGGGCAGCATCTCCATCCCAATTTCTGCCTCATGCAGCAGACGCCTTCCTATACTGGTCTCCCTGACTTGTCTCAGATGAGCTGAGAGGCTCATCCAGGATATGCTGGGATGAGTGTATGATGGAAGGGAGATGGAGGTCAGAGGCTTCAGGAAAATTGAGGGAATTTGAAGAAGATTTGGATCTATTCCCTATGGCTGCCTGTATCGGACCACCCTCATAAGAGGCATGACCCTTGCTTAAATGAAACAGAGACAAAATTATTATGCAACCAATATACCAGGGTGACATTCCAAATTAGACACAAGCTGAGAACAACAGCACTGAAGAGTAAATAAGGCTTGTGCAACTAAGACCTATAAAGTAGTACACACAGATTTCAGAGCAGACCCAGAGCAAGGGAATAACACTATTTCGAGTGTACCCAGTGCCAGAGGCAGTCCAGGGAGATGGACTGTAAGCTCCAGGCTAGCTCTGCCTGCAATAATCTGCAGGGTTGACTCTGACAGATTGAAATGCAGTAACAGTGTTTATGCAACTAAATCTCGTTCTAATCTATTAGTTTATGTAACCTTTGCTCATGGACATACTGCCTCATAGGTCTCAGGAATCTAAAGAAAATTTTTTTTAACTCTCTCCCATCCTTCAACCACTAGTTGCCAAATAAACAAATTGATTGTCAGAGATCTCATTCATTCTCTTTGAGGAAAAATTACGTTGGTAGGGGAAAAAAGGGTATCAACTAAAGTCCTAAAACCCACTGTACTTCTCCACGGATACAACCGAAGTTATATAATAAGCTTGCTAATGGTAGGAAGGTGTCCTTCAAGTTAGCATTTCCAACCACAGAACGTACCATTCAGAAATTGTTTACTTAGCTGCTAGGGAAAAAGTACAGCTTTCTAGCATTCACACATTACCTTTCTGAGTAAAGCAAGGCAACAGTATCTGTGGGAATGACACTGATTCTTCTCAGCTTGAAAGATTTACTTTCATCCTTCTTGTATTTCTTGCATTTCCCTGAACATTTTCACATATATTTTAAGTGAGGAGCTAACAAGAGGAACAGTGTGCAGCGTTCTTGCTGCAGCAGTCACCATTCTAGTGATTCAGCCCTTTCCAGCTAGGCTCTAACCTAGATTTGTGAAATGATTTGAGTTAAGAAGAACCCTTTTTAGGTTTTGGGGGTTGCAGGGTTTTTTATGGTTTTTTGCCACCAATTGAATAGTTCACATAGCTGCTGCAATGTTGCCCATGTGATGCTTGTTATCTATACTATACCTGATTTAATTTCTAACTCTCTGTATTGAGGATTCATGCAAAGGCCAAAGCTAATCGATATCACTTGGAATTAAATGTATTTGGAGTGAAATCCTATTGCATTAGGTCTATTTAGGAGAGATCATTATGGTTTTTTAATGCATACTAGACACCATCAGTCCTAGACAAATACTCTGTAAACGGATCAGGTATTCCCTATTATTTGTTGCAAAAGCAGTATAAGAACAGGCACAGTGCCTTTTTCTACTAAGTCCCTTTACATATTAGGATGGTCTTCTCGTGGATTCTGTGACCATATTGAACTGTTGATTCCGGCAGTGCCAGAAGTTGGGTCCCAGTAAGGCCAGCTCCGCTCTAGCTCTGCTCTGTGCAGCGGTTCGCAAAGGAAAGTCAGCAGAGGAGCCCAAGGAGGGCGCTCGCCCTCCCCTCTGCCCACCACTTTGCCAGGGATCACTTATGCAGATTAAATAAGGACTTAATTATATGAAAAGTTTATTCTTTTTTTCCCAACACTCAGTTTTTTTTTTTTCTTACATCCTTGACCCTCAAGATCTCACTACAGTCTTGCCCAGGCTTTTGGGCACCTTTTTTTAAAAATTTTTTTAAAAACACAAAAACGTATGGGATGGCATCTGTAAATCTGTTGTTGCTACACATGGAGTGGTTTTAGGTGCATGTGCCTACAGAAACAACCGTAAGTTAAAGCAAACAGACCTTCAGCTTTCACTATCTCATTCCAGTTGTACGTGTTCCCAAAAACAAACAGCAAATTTTGCTCTCAGTTAAAAGTTTGCATCCCATAAGGCTATACCAGTTAGGGCTATATTACATATAGTGTAATTGCTATGCCACATATATGATTTTGTGCTTTCCTGCATTTCGCCCAAATCTTAAGATGCATTCCAGTCTATAGATTCATCTGCCTGCCTGCAATCCCTGCCCATTTGTCTTAGAGCTCTCATACATTATTTACATTATGTCTGGCCTAAAACCATTATCTGTTCCGGAAGGGGTGAGATTAGGCAATATTGCTGTCCTGGTTTCAGCTGGGATAGAGTTAATTGTCTCCCTAGTAGCTGGTACAGTGCTGTGTTTTGAGTTCAGTATG
>JAVJGG010000094.1:11959273-11980081 GCA_035590195.1 Aviceda cuculoides | reverse complement strand
ACTGAACTCAAAACACAGCACTGTACCAGCTACTAGGAAGACAATTAACTCTATCCCAGCTGAAACCAGGACAGTTGTCTTCTGTTTTAGTTTCATCTGAAAGAAGTTAATCTCATACCCTCCAAGACCACTCCAGGATGACAACCAAACCAGCTGGCTGAGTGCGATCAGAAGATTCACTTCTAAACTGAAATGGTAATGTAGATGTGTAGACACTACCATTATAAAATACCGATCTTTCTAGTAGAGTTGTGGAGAAGTTATTTTTAAAAGACTGAAAAAAACCTAATCTCCTTCTGGGTGTAAAAAATCTGCAGTTATGGAGATGAAGAGGGTACAATGTTTGATCTATTAATGAAAATGGAGGTGAGTCTAGCAAGCATAATACCACAATCCGCAGCTCCTGGCACTCTTTCTCACAGGATGGGCCCTTCCAAGGACATACCTCGTTTTTGCTTGGTAAAGGAGAGCAGCCAAAAAGCAATTCTTGCTTTTCATAGAATTGGGATAGAATCCAGTAAGCCAGGAGTAACTAAGCTGCTGTCCCAAAATCTTCTCGCAGAGATGGAAGCAGAAGAACATTGTGACCCCAGCCTGGGCCTGGGTCCGGGTCCTTGAGATACTGTCACATGCATGAGGTATACCCTCAGCTGCCACTGCTCACAACAGAAATCACCTTCAGCACATCGCCACTAGCACACTCACCCACAGATTAAGCTCAAGAAGAAAATTATATAAATCACTCCCAGACTGAATGCAGAAGCGTGTATGCCAGTAGCACTCTGACGATGGGGGTGGAGGAAGCTGTGTGTCTATTGGAGCCATAGAGAAATACAAAGAAGATGAAGTGGCTGCAGTCTTTGCACAGATTCCTGTGGAATTCTGCAGTAAACTTGGAAAAATCATTCTGAGAAATGACCGTTCATAGTTCAGTGAGATATCCAGGTGTCCAGCTTTGGCAATACTTCAGTGGTCATGCAAGAGACCCAAAGGAAAATCACAGATAGGGAATTCATGCTGATGGCACTGCTAGGCCTGTGGAGGAGATTATACAAGAGGTCAACAAAATGAATTTATAGTAGCTTTTCTGAAGAACAGAATCAGTGGATGCTTCAAAAAGTTTAAAACACTAAGAAAAATGAACAATTCTTTGGGCAAGGCAAATCATGTCTCCAAAATGTACTAGAGCATGAGAAGAAGTCAACGAGCATGTGGACAACCCATCGTATTGATATCTTCTGCTTAGACTTTCAAAAGCTATTTGAAAGAGCTTTTCAGCAAAAGGTCCTAAACCCCAAAGCTGTTATGGGATGAAAAAGGTTGGTTCTCACCTGGGTAAATGACTAGTTTAAGATAACAAGCAAAGGGTAGGAATAAATAGTTTGTTTTCGCAAAAGGGAGAGGTCACTCTGGGAAGATAAAGCCCTGAAGAGATGTCTGTGAGAGTTTGTGCTGTTGAAGATATTCATAGCTGATCTGAGTGATGAGTTTCAAGGCGTCGTTGTGTGATGATCCTAAGGTGCTCATTTAGGAAAGGAAAAGGCCAACTCTGAACAGATACAGAATGAATAAGCTGGGTAATGAAATGGAAGATGAAATTCAGTGTAGGTAAATGTGAAGTGATGAACATGGGAAATAACAACTCTTAACTTTATATAAGCAATGATGGGTTCTGAGTGAGTTGAACCACAAAGGAATGAGGTTTTAAAATAAGTAATTTTCTAAAAATGTCAGCTCAATAAACAGAAGTGATCAAAAAAGCAAGTCTAATGTTAGGAATTACTAGGGAAAGGAATAAAGAACAAATCAGAAATTATTATTATTATGCAGAATATTAATCCACATTTTGAATGCTGTATGCAGTTCTGGTCTCCCTATCTCAGTGTGTGTAAGGTAGAACTGAAAAAGATGTACAGAGGAAGAAAGGGAAGACAAAGAGAAAAAAGAAAGAAAGAACTGAGGGGAAGCATAATGGAGTTTACAGAATCATGAGTGACACAGAGAAAGTAAAGAGGGAATGATCTTTCTTTGTCTCAGTACAAGAAGAAGCAACAAATGCAACTAGCAGACAGAAAATTCAAAACCAACAAAAGGAAATATTTTTCATACAGGGTACTGTTTAAGCTATGAAATGCTTCATCACAGGGTATGTGAGATGCTAAAAACGTACATTGGCTAAAAAAGCAATAAATAAATAAAATAAATAAATAAATTGGGATAAATTAATGGAAGAATAATCTATTGAGGGCTATTAAGTACCTGCTACGTATTAAGTACCTACTACTGAGTGCATTTAATAAGCTATTAAATACCACCTCTAGCTAAGGAAGTCCCTGAGCCACAACACACTCAAAGCTGCGAGAGACTTTTGGAGAAATATCATTACGTGCTTGTCCTTCTCTCATGCCCTTCATTTGGCATTTGGTCTTTGTCCCTGATGGAGAGAAGAAACTGAATTAGACAGACCTTTGATCTGGCCCAACATGGTCATTCTTATGTCCAGAGTGATGTTTGGAAGATGCTGTCTTCAAATTTTCCATGCAAGGCTGAAAAATGACAAACCCAAGAAAGACAGAGGCGGCTCAGGTCCAACTTACACCTCACCAAGGAGAAGACATGCTCTAGTGGCTGGTAAGATTTTGAATGGGTAGGACATGTCTACTCTGACAAGGGTATGTATTTTGGCATCTTTTTGTTAGGTATTCTTTTTTTGGGGCATAGCTCACAGAGAACTAGTGCCATTTTCACCTTCCCAGACTAAGCCATGGATAGAAACACGGAAAGATACGCTTTTCTTATTACATTAGCAAAGGCATGGCTCTCGCACAGATGAAATAGTGTAACAACATATTAATTAATTTCTTGCATATTAAGTTTGTGCCTGAAAGGATGAAAGAATAGCTCCTGACAGTGCCACCACTTATATGCAAAGAGATGATAAAAAATATTTTTTTATTTTTCAATAACCAGCATGCCCTACACATTGCTATTCAATAGTACATTCCAGCTGTCATTCATAAATTACTTCAGCTATATTCCCTCCTTTAATGATAGAAGCACACTCCTTAACAAAATCTGGCTGTCAAAACAGTGTATTCCATTTTGAATCAATTAATTTTATGTGTACGTCTAGACCTGCAATAAAATATATGTGGAATAATTGTCTGCTGGAGTAGAGTTTATGCCTAACACCCAAAGTAATTAAAACTACATGAGGACAATTTTGACAGTGTACTTTATCATCAGGACTTATTTTCCCATCACACCCTCAGAGGGCAATTTGATGGCCATGTAAACAATTAATCACCTATGAATGAACAACGAAAGCTTTCTCAACAGTCCAGAGATTTCATTTCCTTAGCAAGCCCATCGGTACATAGCAACAGCAGCATCAGTACCAGTGCCGCAGACATTGTGTGTGAGGTGCTGGCTGGTTGGTAGAGGAGCAGAGGAATTTGGCTCCCTTTGCTCTCCAGAAAACTCCAGAATGCTCTGGACATCCGAATCGAGGAGCACAAGTGGCGAGTTATACCATCCAACAGAAGTTGCTACCAGACACCCATGTTACAAAGACATGTTTTTAATCTGACAGGCCATCATTATTTGATGACATGAATGCTTGAAACAGCTGATATGCAGCATCCACTTTGGTACGAAGATGCATGTGCACTTGACTCGGATTCATGAAGGGAACTAGGCAGAATTCCTCTTCTCCTTGTCCTCCTGCCAGCCCCTGTCCCATGTTGCATGCTGTGCTCCTAATCCTGCGTTGTGGTAGCAACCTCCTCCTCCATGTCCTCATATGGCCCTGAATGCTGCATGTTTTCACAAAAAGATGAAGAAAGCAGTGGCCCTTTTCAGCTGTTACACACGGTGGTTGCTCTCCAGAAGGACTTCTCATAAGACCACATGTAGTGTGAAAAATGAGAGAAGGACAAGCTATTCAAACAAACTGAATACTGAATGAAGAGCAGGCCTCTGCTTATGGCACCCTGAAGATTCATGCTTGTAGGATCAACATACTCGTGTCTTGTATCCATGTGGATGTCGGGAAGACACCAAATGCATTAAAGGTCAATGCATGCGAGTCAGGACACCTATGTGCTGCAGGTGGAGGTTGTGCTGTGTGTCCTGTGTCACACCTGCAGTATTGTGTCGTGGTGGTGGAGGGATTTCAGCATGCAATAAGTCTGCCAGAGATGTAAAGCAGTATGTAGGAACCTGATCCTCTGCAGAACTTGGACAAATGTGTAGGGGTCCTCCCACTGCGCTAAGGGAAGTCTCTAGTATTGAAGCCAGAGGACGGAGGCTTTGGTCTTGGATTGTCTAAGCTTGATCAAAACATGTCCTGGCTGTGGGGTAGCAAATCCCAATTCCCTCACTCAAGTTTCTCCCATTCCTGCCACTGTCAGAGAAGCATTGCAGGGAGTAAAATAGGGAACAGGTCCCTGGAGAGCCTGGGATAAACAGCCGTAACAACAAAAGAGTCCTTGGAGAGAGCAGTGTACAAAATTCACCTTTATCCTTGAAGGTGGATCTTGGAAACTGTTGAGTACTAAGAAGAAAAAGACTGGCGAGCTTTGTTTCATTTAGAAAAATGTATTTGAGCAGAGACAAGCAGAAAGGCAGTCTTTACCATGGGAATGTAATTATCAAATATAATTATTATCTTTTCAAAACCAGAAATTCACAAAATTGTATTGGGCTTTTTTTTTGTTGTTAAAGTAGATGCCTAAATACCTGCGTTTAAATAAACGATCCTCTGAATTCCTGGGTGCTCAGCTCTGTTGACAGAGCACGGACCTTCACTTGTAAAAGTTCTGACTAATTGCACTGCGGATAGTTTAAAACAGAGAGCCATGCACAAATCTGCTGAAGTAGAATTTGTAACAGGGCTTTTTGCTGCAACAGCAGCAGTTAGCAGGAGTTGAGTGAGCTTAACCCAGCCTGGCAGTGTTTCTGTGAGCAGTGACTGCAATGCAGACATACTCAGAAGGAACAGGGAAAGAAGGAGTGGCTGTGGGTGATGAAGAGGAGTTAGGGTCTATCCCACATGCCAGTGGTTTGCTATGACACTAAGCAATTGCTCAAAAACCAGTATGTTCTGAGGTGTTTCCCAAGCATGTTCCTCATTTTTAAGCACTGCAGGCAGCTGCCTTTTCTGTCCCTTTCCGAGCTAGACAGCAGCAGAGGGGCTCTGGCTGGGTGCTGCTTGTCCCCACTGGGTGCATCTAATCCAGCCTGGAGAGGGGCCAAGCAGAAGTGACAGCTGAGGGCTCAGGGACTGGAGTGGAAAGAGTGCCACGAGTTGAGGAGGCAGGTTTCTGTGTCAGGCCAGGCCTCTGCAGGCTTCTCTGCTGTTTCATTAATTGGCTGTGTAAAGGGGTGCCCTGTTTGGAAAGGCTTGAAGGAGACCTAGGGTGATCTCAGTCTGCCTTGAGAAGATGCTCAACTAGTTTAAAGTGCCTGTCTTGTAAACCACAATAAATGAGCAAAACAGAATAGGGAAGCAAAGCCCTTCCTCCCTATCCCTGCTGATGAGGGCACTGAGGTCAGAAACTAACTGCCTGAAAGAGACCTGTGTCAGACAGAGACGCCCGAGGGTTTTTATACATATGAAAAAAAATACACCAATTTATATTGTTAAAATTCTAATGTGCACAAATAAGAGATCAGATGCTCTCTAGTTGTGAAGGTTTTTTGTGTCTTTTAGGGCAGGAACCCCAGAGATTTTCTTGGAATAATAAAACAGAAAAGCAGGGAAGATCCGGAAATTAATTATTTCTTTATGAGGACTTGTTAATTAATTCTTAATTGAGATGCAGTGTAAAAAGAGTTTGCTCTGTACCCACATCATTTATTTACTGAAGGCTGGTTCCCGGGTTAAAAATGGCAGAGCAAAATAGTCACAGTTTTATAACTCCTTGTGTGTAACATGTCTTGACTGGCAAGATCACTGTACCTTATCCAAACAATATGAAACCAGTTGTTCATCATCTCTTGGAAGATGGAGCTTCCTTTTCTTTAAAGAGAACCATTCTGAGTAGAAAAAGAAAAGCTCATTGTAATTTATAAATAAAAGCCAGATATTTTCTGCATGGATCATTGTATTTAGATGCAAATGTAGCCTTTGGATCATGCTCCATTAGATGTACAGGGTAGTGCTTCTGAAAGGATATTGCTGATTTCTGCAATATTCAGTTTATAGAATATGAATTAAAAAAGACAGCCCTACAACACCCAGCTAGTATTGTGGTGTTATAAGCATTTAAACTCCCTGGTAGATGTCTTCTTTTAAATTCAGTTTGCATACTCCACTGAGTCCCTAGAATGGACAGATCTACAGTATATGTGTGTAGTA
Organism: Aviceda cuculoides; assembly: GCA_035590195.1. NCBI lineage: Eukaryota > Metazoa > Chordata > Aves > Accipitriformes > Accipitridae > Aviceda > Aviceda cuculoides. Next base: position 11,973,720 of record JAVJGG010000094.1, on the reverse strand, counting down.
GAGGCGTACTATTCACTTTGTGTAGATGTCTTTGATTCATAGCAGAAATTAATTTCTGACTTATTTGGAATTGTAAAGCACAGACTCTTTGCCAGTTAATTGCTACACTAGCTTATGCTTCACACCATACGGAAACACCCTTTTAAATATGCAAAGAAAAAAAGCTAAAAATAAATCACAGCTGCTGTTAGATGGGGGTCTAAAGATACAGCCAAGGCAGAAAAAAAAAAAAAAAAAAAGGAACAGTCCTGGTTTAGATACAGCTAAACTGCTTTTAATGCTGAGAAGTTCTTGTTCTGTTCTCCAAATCAATATTAATTAATAGTATCCAGAACAGAGAACTTTTTGTATATAAAACACTGAGATAACACCAGTAATTACAACATGCAGTTTCATAGCTGTAATATTTTCGTACTCTCGGTTACTTTAATGATTGCTGTGATAATTTGTATTTGGCTTATAAGGACCTATTTATATCAACACATGTTTCTTACTGGTATGTTCAATTTAAGTTGGAACTGTGATCTTAATTTACAACAACACAGAGCTCTCTAAGTGGAAATGAGTTTTATCTTCACAGTAGTAATTGTTCCTGACCAGTAATGGTAGCTTGAACTCCCCCACACAACAAGACCAAGTGAACATATTGAGCCCTGACACGTTATCTCTGATTTCCTACAACCAGCAAGGTACAAATCTGAGAAACACTTTACTATGTGGTGCATGTTATCCAGAACAGATCTACAATGGAAATCTCTCATTTATTGCACAGTCCCAGTTATTCTGCATAAGCCTACCTCACCCAAAAAGCCATGTTTTTCCTGTGCAGGATTTGTAGATACATACAGCACAGGAGCGTTAGTGAGCAAGGGGGAAGGAAAAACTTTTCACTCCCATCTTCCGTCTTAAACTGCTGAAAAACTGCAATATTTTTCTCACTTGAGGGGTCGAAACCGAACATCAGCACAACCTCCACTTCACTCGTGGCCTTCGCCACGACTTCCCACCACAATTCGTAAGAACGGAAGAGAAGGGCTGGGCGCTGCCCGCTCCTGCCGATGGCCGGCAGCAGGGCTGGCTCAGCCCAGCACCCCGGCCCGCTCGCTCCCCTGCTGCGAGGGAAGGGAAGGGGTGAGGAGGCAGGGCCGGGACAGGGAGAGGGGTGGCACAACTGCCGGCGTGTGGTCTTCCATTTCTTCCCCTTCTCTGGGCCCATCTACGAACTCGGGAAGTCTCGCTAGGCCTCAGCACAAGTGTAATGAGTTGGGCGGTTAAGCGTCCCCTGACCCTGCCAGGAACTCTTGCATGGCTAAGGCAGGGAGCTGCACTGAGCGTACCAAGGACTCCTGCTGCCCGGCGGAGGCTGGGCATGGGAGTAGAGGTAGTTAGTCATTTCCTGACAGCCTTGGGACATATCTCAGTCCTCTCCTGACTGCCTTGGAGCATCCCATATCTGAATCTTAAGTCATTCTCTGACAGCCTTGGAGCCTTCCTTGTCTGAATCATAACTCATATGAAACGGTACCAGTCAACTGGAATCCCAGTAATTTGCTGATTGTCGCACCTTCTCCGCCGCGACAATCTAGGGAAAACGACGCATTGCCAGGGACTCGCCCTGGGAAGAAACAGACCAACACAGATACTGTGGATCAAGCAATTTCTCCGTTTATTAACTGCGCAACATGTTTATTAACTGTGCAACACTCAGTTATATATTGTTTCTAAGTTCACGCATAAGCCATTTGTTGATTGGTTAGCATGTGCTGTTCATGCACCTGAGCAATAGCCTAATTGGATAAAGTCTTCTGATCACACGAATGGTTTCTTCTGCTTGTATTCTGTCTTGAATCGCGCCTCCCATCACGTACGTCTGACCTTGCTCTACTTTCTTGTGCCTGCTTCAGGAAACTTCCAACAGTTGTCCCTTATGCAGTCAACAAACTTATCTTTGTGCAGTTTCTTCCCTTTTTCTCCCACAAAACCCACTGAAAACTAATCTAACAGGCAACATGTTTGATCTGGGAAGAAAAACTATATAGAGACTATGATAACTACATTACTATAATAAAGCAATTTTACCAAATACATTATGTCCCTCTGATTTAAATTATACCAATAAACATTAAATATCTTAAAAGTAAACTCTTAAGACTGTTTCAGACAGTTCGGTTTACTACCTTGTGCAGGAAGATGCATGTCATGTACAGTGTCTATTAACTCTGAAGTGGGAAGTCACCTGTCTGACTTGATGTACAGTATGGTCCAAGTAATAAAACAATGCATTGTACTAATGTGGTCTCTTTTCTTTGTGCTTCTTGTACATTAAAGTACCAATACTCCTAGTTGGTGTATTCAATAATTCCAGCTAAAATCATGAAGAAACATATTTAAATGCACTTACCAATGTACTTGGCTCTGCTCAAGGTTGTCCAAGTGAAGTAAATGAGAAGGGTCCTTTTTGACTATTGGTCAACAAGAGAGTTATTCCAGTAAAGCGAGATTATTAAAGAAGGAATTATAACACAGTGCTATCAATTGTCACATAATAGAATGATTCTTTTTACCTACTGCCTTTTACAGATCATCCATCTGGTCTTGTGCTTGAGACTTATATCAAGTGAAGGAGGAGGAATGATTACATGGCCTCTCAGTGCCTAACAGTGCTTCTTTTCCTCTAAAAAATTTTAGAGTTTTACCAAGATGCATAGTACAGAAAATCCCCATCCAAGAAATACACAAGAAATAGATAAAAGATCATACAAAATGTGACACCTTCCTCAATACTTGCCACTACTATTGACAAATACAGGAATTTCTAAAGCTCTGCAATAAATCTAGCATATAACTTAATGCAAGTACAACCCGATCAAATGACAGTAAGCAGCAACTTACCACCATTTTAGAACAGACAAAATGGTTACGTTCTTGTTCTAGAGAACAGGATCTCAAGAGAGGAAGTCCTACAACTACTCAAGCAGAGTATTTATTTATATTCCCTTGTGGATTACTCTCTACCTTACCTTCTCTCCCAGTTAAAATTATACCTATACTAGTGTTTTAGGAAGCCTAATGATCAGTGCCATCTGCACTACTATATCCTTCCTCTAAGTGAGGAAATGAGAAGCCAGATGGATTTATCTGATAATTGCTTGCTCCTAATAGTACATTCTAAAAGCAGCAGCTTGATGAAACTGAAAGGGAGCAAAATGCATTAGAGGTGATAAAGAATCAAAAAGCCTCTTAAGAAGAAATCTCTATCTCAGACAGAGGCACAGAAAGTGAAATGGTTTCCTGTTAGAAAGGCAGGGAGAAAAGTCTGAAGGCAGCAGGACCTAGAAATTTTACACAGAATTATTAGGAACCAAATAAACTATAGAATTATGGTAAATTTATTAAAGTTAACATTGAACTATGGTGTCATGTTTGTAGCTTGGATTTCAAGAAGGAATACTGTTCAACAAGAGTCAGAGTGGTGACCTGAAAAGTCACGAGAAGGGAATGAGGCAGTCAGGTCCAAGTCAGCTGGACAGATCTAACCACAGTATGTAGAACTGGTTAGTCACATACAGCTCACCAATCCAGCTGGCATGACTTCTGCCCAAAGTTATCAAATCATCCTAATGAGACCACATATTGACAGGATGTAAAACAATCTTTAGTATTTCTCTGATGTAATCGACATCTTGTTTTCAAGAGTCTTACTAAACTCAAAATGTTCCAGGAATGTTTTCACTCATACAGGATCAGCATTAGTGCTAATACCTCATTTAAACCGAAACACCGAAATTGCTCTTCTCTTCAATATAGTCTTCCCTGGCATTAAGAAATTCACATTCCAGAATCAGACACTACTGAGTAAAGCATAGTTAGAATAAGGTATAAAAGGCACAGATGCTTAGGACTTTCCCCAAGGTGATTGGTTGGGACAACATCATCCTGTTTTTGCCAGGTCACATGAAACTAAAGATAAAAAGTGCTTTTACAAGTGAGGTGAAATTCAGTCATTGCAAGTCTCTTGAATTCTCCTTCTACAAAGCTGTGATTTTCCATATTATCTTTAGGCACAATTTATTAACAGTAGCAAAAGTTTTCTTTCTTGATCAGACAAGGACACTACAATTATTCTCCTCGGTGACTGGTTCCTCCCTTGCCCTAGGCTCAACATTGTGGAAATTATCATTCCTCTAGAGAGACTCTGCAGTATTTGCTTTGTATAAGGGGCTACCTAGTTTCTTCCAGAGATTTTGTCCTGCCATTTGGACATGATTTGCACACCAGTAGTGCTAGTGTTGAGCATAGTTTTTGGTGTCACTGTGCTGTCTGTCTTATACTAGTCTCGGGTATCTTGGCACAGCAGGAAATTGATTTTGCTGGTGTAAGATCAGCATTTCTATGCTCGCTGACAAAACTGTTAAGACACTGTTTCAGAGATAGACAAAAATATTGGGGAATTATTTTATCACAAGATGGCTAGAGCTTAAACCAGAAGACTGTTTGCTATGAGCAGAGCTGCACAAACTTGTTTGATCAATAGACTCTGACCAGATTGACCAGTACACAAGTAATTAAATACAGAAATAAGATAGTGACCTCGTGAAACTTCAGCTGAGAATTCTTTTCTTCAATGTCATGCAACAATCCTTATGATTCTCTTGCTGCCAGACTGATCAGAAACGTTACTACCTTTCCCTTTATTGGTGCACAAGAAAATTCATGGCTTACACATAGCACTAATCAACATCATTAAAAATCAAATTGGTTTCCCATGAGATACAACAAAATCCAAACTAGCACCAAGAAACATGGTTATTCAATTGTAAGTAGCCACTTACAAGAAACAGCACATGAAAGCTGTTCAACAGTTATATTACTTCCATTTGACAACTTGATTTATCAAATTCAGTTTTGAGAACAGTTCTGTTTGAAGCCTGAGGATAGCTGAAACAGTGTATGTGGAAACTGATTTTCTAAATGAGAACAGTGCAGGTAAAGATCTGCAAGGATCTAGCCAGACAGCAAATATGATTCATACCCTACAGCTTCTACCAGCCTCTGCAAGAGGCACAATTTATATCAGAGAAAGATATTTACATCAGAGAAAAATAGTGACCTATGTATTTAATTGCTTTTGCAAAGTAACAGTTATGAGATTGTTACTTTATGAAGTCAGGTGCAGTCATCATTTACGCAGTCTTTTACTGATAAAAATCACTATCAAAATACAGTAAGACTTCAAAAAGAATTAAATTAATTTCTAAATCTGATCAAGTTGGGAGAAAATGTTGCAGACCAGTGTTAAACTGATTAAATTGGCTTAAGGTGATTAAGTTTATTTGCCAGCTTATGCTGGATAAATACTACAATTAAATCATTTGAAGTGTCCACAAAAGAATGCACCAGTTTAAACTGTTTAAAACCTCTTAAATTGGTGCAATAACTTCTAGATACACAAAATTAGGTTCAGTGAGACAGTTCTGTTTTACGAGAGAAAACAATGGCAGCAAAATTGCTGGGGGTAAATGGCAGAAATTCTGCTGTTAAAAGAAAGAAAGCAACAACAACAGCAAAGCAAGCAAAGACATAACCAAGTTACAGACAGCATATATGGTAAGAAAAACAAAAACCTTGTAACTAAAATATTACTGAACTGTGGCAGTCTTCCTCTAATCTGCCATATGAGAAAAATGCAGTCTCTCAATACTAATGAACTTTTCTGGGGAGAAAAAGAAAACAGATACCCAGTAAGAGTTCATTAAGATAAAGATGTATGTATAAAAATATACTTTATGACAATTTATCAGTATTACAGCAGCAGTATATACTATTAGCAGATATTGCATACCAGTCCTTTTGGGTTTTTTTTTTATACATTAAAAACAAAATCCTTTCCTGTATTTTTAAAGAGATTTGCTTCCTTGAGCTAATTCATTTTTTCTTCTGCTTGCCATCTGTGTCCTACGGTCTCTGTTACTCAGTTATTGCAGAGGTCAATGCTTCAAAGATCAGGATGAAAATCTAGCAGATGGAAATCCTTTTGCAAAGGATAGCTGTTTTCATCTAGCACAAAATGGCTCCTAATTTCCAACAAATAGGATGCTTCCTTATCCGATAGCAGCAAATGACACAGATCTGCTACTATTGTGCTGTAGATCATATCTGAAGAGGGCACTGCAAAGACAGAACAATGCAATTTACTCTTTATATTCACAATAGCACCTAACATTTAAGTTCCACCTCCATGAAAGCTACACTGAATTACTGGAAGTGTAACTCAATGTCTGAATAAAAAATTAACTTTTTAAAAACAAAGTCATTAAGACTCAAGAAGTCAAACAGGATGTATCAAAGAAAGCCTGTCTGAAACACCGCTCAGTTATTTACATCATGAAAGCATGTCAGCTTTCTAAAAACAGCTAGGATATTCTATTTTGCATATAAGGAATCCATTTAGTTACCAAATATTTAATTATATAACATACAATAAATGCTCATACCATCTCACCTCTTGTTGCTACCTCAACTCTGAAATTCTGAGTTTGTCAGACAGCAACTGAAATGTTCACTTTGAGGTTGGCTTTTTGTCTTATACAAGACTTACTTATGAGCAATCATCATATTTCCAGAACAATCTCATCCCGATTCTAAATTATCAATAATTAATAATTTTACTTCCATTGTGAATTTTGCTGCCTGTTTCTATCACAAGTAATTCATGAAACAGTACCTACTAATCTGTTCAGCCAGTCTGCAGGAATATTAAGGAAGATTTTTTCCATCAACTCAGACACCACATGAACATAGATTTCATATCCTCCATCTTCTACTGTCATCAAAGCAGGTCTAGATCAGAAAACAAAAAGCTCTTGAAAGTTACCTGCTATGTTTTTTTGATTAAAGCAAAATTTCTGAAAGTAATACCATGTAATATTACCTTCCAACATAACACCAAGAACTAGAAAATCTCTATGCACTCATCTCTGTCAAATCTGTAGAGCTGGAATGAGTTTGAGATATGTATACTGAATTTACTACTCAATGTTAAAGTAACTTCTAAACCTATCAAGTAAGCCTTACTTTCAGAGAACTGCAGAAAACAATGCTTTAGCAGTAGTCTTTTCCCAGAAGACAAGAACTGCACTGTTATGAAATTAGTGTTATGTCATTTATGGCTTTGAACTTTATATATTTAAAGTATAAATGTTAATATGTAAGTATATGTACCTACAAATATACAAGGGGTACATAGAGATTTGAAATGCAAAGCAGGGAGACAAGCTTAGCTGTATCACTTGGAATTGTATCATCTGTATCAACATCACCTAATATTGTCTTAGTACACCACTTCATAGCCACTACACAATACCAAGATAGTATCTTTTGTACTATGACAAACACCAAATGGTTTCACATACCCCTATACTAGTAAAAATCCCTCCTCTTCCTGGAAATCCTATGGTCAATAGTATTCCTATTAGGTCTGAAATGAACCTGGTTAGGGATTGCTGTCCCACACACTGGTCTTTCAAAATTTTGCTGTTTCACACGATTCAAAAGTGATATTGGATGACAAGCAACTGGTAAGAAGTGATCCTTTTTTTAGTACTGGTATCCCCTATATTTCAAGTGTTTGTCTTTCCAACCTGTCAATATTGATGCCATACCTTTTTTATTGTTCCTCCAAATAAGTCCTTGCTATTGGTTTTTGCTATGCTTCCGTGATATGATGATACATTAGCAGTCCTCTATAGTGATGTTCAACATGTAGTTTCTGCTTGCTTTCAAGCTTCTGAGTGATTTTACTAAGCCTAATCGTTTATACAGCTAATACAGCTTCTACCCAACATATGCTTTTTGACTGCCCTGAGACTACTTACAATTTGACCTGCAACATCTGCACCATCACAATACTCACACTTCTTAGAAAATCTGCACTGCTCTGATCAAAGCAGGATGCAATGTTCATATCCTGACCATTCTACAAAAGAAACTAAAATAGTAAACATCAGGACATATGGCAATAATGTAAATCCTGGTTATAGCAATCTTGGAACAGTACCAAACAGTATATGTTAAATATAGTAATAAAATAAGGCACAATCATCTTGAGTGCAGAACTTTTCAATGGGAGATGCTCACCACAGGATAAAATGTGCTCACTGCAGAGATGGCAGAAACAAAAGGGCAGTCATTTCAACAGACTAGCAGAGCTGCACTATCAAATAGGACAGTCAGCCAGTACTTCAGTATACTGACAACTGGAGAGTGTTATTAATTTAGTTACCATGATGCAGAATATACCTAACAGCACTAATTTGAATGCCTGTCAGGCACGAAGGCAAATGACTGCAAATATGCCACTTTCCCAGTAGGCAAGTCATTTGACCTGCCATCTGTTAATCTAAAAACTACTGCTAAATTTCATAATCTTAAGTGAAGTGATCAAAAGAGATAAGAGAACTCCATGTCTGATTATCCATGGGATTATTTCAAATCTTTTGGTTTAGACAAAAACCATGGCCCAGACTATTTGTAGTCATTAAAGACTGCTGGCTCCCTTCATGAGAGCAAGCTTAACAACAGTACGCTTAGACGCTCAGCTTCCCAAGTAATTGTGGGAAATTGCTATTTAATCTCTGAAGAAATGTATTTTGGTTTAGGCAATTTATGCTGAAGTACATGAAAGTTATTATGACTTCCAGAAATACTAAATTAACATTTTAGAAAGAATATAATTAACTTAAATATGTTCACAGAGAAATGTACTAAGAGATGTTGCAAAATTTAAAGCTTTCAAAGCCATAAGCAAATGTAGTCTACAGATGTAACTCACAAATGAAGTAATGCATTAGGAAGGATTAATTTTGCTTCATTTCTGGTTATTATATGCTGACTACCTGTTTCTCAGTTCATACTCTGTTCTCAAGGTCATTTAAGTTTTCTTTCAGGTAATCCTATTTACTTCAACAAGAGTGAACTGTCATGGGGAGAGAGAAAAATCAACACAGCCTTCAAAACAGAGCCTAGCATTGTCAATTTCCTTTTACTAGGGCCACCGAAAATGCAACTTTGCAATTAACTTTATTCCTTAAATACCACCGGTTTTAATATGGTGAATTTAAATAATTGTAAAACAGTTAGAAACATATTTAAGGATATAACTAAATTTCACTAAAGGCATACATAGTACTACTAAAATAGTCCTTAGAGGCTACTAAGTAAAGAGTCCTTAGTACCTGTACACAAAGCTGGTGAAGCTGGTGGGCTTTTCCACTGTCACAGAAGGGTTAGATTCAATCCCCACTGTGCATAAGTACCAGGAGTCTCCTATTTCATTATTGATACTGTTAAAATGTTCATCTTTTTGAATGACAAACACTCATTGGTATAGACTGAAAAATGAACTATCTGAAGGGAACACTACCATCATACCAAATTCCAGGGAAAAGATGCTAAGAAACTGAAAGTTTGGGCAAAGACAGATGTAAGAAACAAGGACCTATCTGTGATACCTGAAATCTAGGAAGTGAGCTCTGAAATACAAAGTATTTTAGCTTGTCTTAGTTTTCATGATTTCTTCTAGCTTGATATGCGTAGTTCTAGCTCAAAAAGAATATGGAAATATTTACACACATTATGTGACAGCACTTGTGTAAAGTGTAAGTTTCTATGATCTTCTGCCTCATTATTACTGCTACTGTTAAAGTGTTCAGTGTTCTGAGTATCTAGCTTAGGAAAAAAAAGCAAGCTATAAGCATATAGACATGCATCTATCCTAAGCTTGTGTCTTCAGCATCTGAAGGAAAAGGATAAGCTTCACTATAATTACAGCAGATGAACAAAACTGGGCTCCTGCATTTCAAAGGAAAAAGATAAGGGATGACTTCACTGATGTACAGTATTGAAACCTTAGATTTTAATGCTGTGCAAGTCTCTTAAATACTGAGATCCTTGTCATAATATCTATTTTCCTATCATAGTGTATATTTCATACCTTAAATATGCACTGTGAAAATAAAATTTTTATGTTAGGTTAATAAGTTACTACATTTCCTGAATCACAAAGAAGGAAATCAAATTACAGACTAATACTATGTTTTAAGAAGTCTGCAGTGTTTAGTATTATTACATTTACTCATACTAAGTAGAAAACAATATGCAGATTTTACTGCCAAGGAGATGCTAGTAGCTATTGCATTGCTAGAAATAGAGCATACTGAATTTACTACCTCCTTATACTGAGGGATTAAAACCAATCTGAGATAAGGGGAAATGAATTAGCAAACTACAGAAAAAAAAAAGTAATTTTCTACTAGTTGTGCATATAGTTTTATAAACAAGACTAACACTGACCATTGATATAAGAAGTTGCTAAGTAGCATCCTAATAATGCTAGGACTGCATATTTAGTTAATAAGTTAATTTCATTTTAACAAGGTATTTCTTTAGCAAGAGACAGATTTTTCTTCTGTTAAGATGTAAATGTACTAAGTTATCCTACAATACAGAATTTGGAAATACTACCAAGGAGATGCATTCTTACTAATCAGAGCAAAATTTCAGTACAAAAGTGACAGACTTTTCTTTGAAAAAGTTGTTCATTTAAGTTCCACATCAAAATATGTTCACATGCTGTGAATACAAACATGGGAGAACTTTATCATTTGTCTATCACCTTTTGTGCAACAGAGTAAATTGAGGTCTTTCAGGACCACATGAAAGGCCATAATACTACAAAAGAGCGGGAACCTTTTCAGTTAAGAAAAAGACTCTTTGCACTTAATCCTCCCTCATAGGAAAATAAATAGCATATAAACCTAAAGCTGTAAGACTGTTTTGCCCAGAGGAAAAAGACTAAGTCACTACTTTGTTAGACAAATGGGATTCTAGTATTTAAATCAAAGCCAAGTGACAAACTACTGAGTATGCAATGATTCATTAAACTCACTATGAAATTGTTTAGGAATAATTTTAGAAAGAATTTTGGTAGAAAATTTATATATTCTAGAATTTTATTATATCTGTAGTTGTGTCAATTAACCTCTACCTACACATCTTTCAAGTCACTATGATACTTACATTTCAAAAGCCCAAGATAAATTTAAGAATTGAACAATTAGTTAATAATGTTGTTCCCACATCAGCTGGATCTGTTTAGTTTATTGTCTTTAAGTAAATCATGGAATCATTTAGGTTGAAAAGACCTTTAAGACCGTCAAGTCCAACTGTTAACCTAGCACTGTCAAGTCCACCACTAAACGGTGTCCTGAAGTGCCACATCTACATGTCTTTTAAATACTTCCAGGTATGGTGACTCAACCACTTCCCTTGGCAGCCTGTTAAAATGCTTGACAACCCTTTCGGTGAAGAAATTCTTCCTAATACCCAATCTAAACCTCACTTGGCGCAACTTGAGGCCTTTTCCTCTTGTCCTATCACTTGGTACTTGGGAGAAGAGACTGACACCCACTACAACCTCCTTTCAGGTAGCTGTAGAGAGCCATAAATGTGTCTCATAGTGCCATCTGCTGAGAACTTGGTATCTCTGCTCTCTGTGAGAATGTTTATTGAAAACATTTGTTAATATTATTTCTGCAAGGCTAAAACTGATTAATCAGTTTAAAAATATGGTTGTGCATTCACTATTTCAAACTTAGGCTGAAACAAGACACTCAAGGAGTTTTCCTTTGGTGCTCAAGCTTCTACTCCATCTTAACTTACTGACAGTACTGGGTAAATGTTGTTACTGTATGACATAGTATTCAAAGAAATTAAAAAGTTAGACTTAAAGAATATCCCTTATAAATAATGGCAATATAATATAGAAATTCAAGAACAGCTCCTTGAAAATTCATTAGAAAAACAGGAATTGCTAACCACACCTTAAATACAGAATTTTATATATGGGGGAAACTTAAAATGGAGAAAGACATAGTTTACTTCCCTAGTAGTACACATTATTTCAGTTTTATTTTGTTTACCTGTAGAACACTTTTACTTTGTTGTATGGCAAACACCTAATACATTGCTTGTAGATCATGTTCTCATCTGCCTGTAGTTCCAAACCACATTTAGCACAACCTGAATATGTAATCATAGGCAGAGAAGCCAAAACACACTCCAGTGAAGTGTCAGCATGGAAGACGAGTTGCTTGTACTGACCAGTTGAAATGGTAAACTTCAGTTCTAAGATATGGGCTTTCACTTGAATCACTCCTACAAATACAACAATTTCAATCAAATCTTCATTCAATTTTATTTATAACTGAAGGCAAATGCAAGGGTTACAGCTGATTCAAAACCAAAATCGTTACCAGTAAAACTTACTTAATTTTTTTTTTACTTTAGTAGCACATGCTCATATTTTTAGAGATGATATATGCAGTGAAAAGTCATTGTGGTTAAATATTATTTTAAAATGTATAAAAGTACTATATTTTTAGGGACTATTGTGGTAGATACCACTATAGAAGACCCTGAGTAAGAAATCAAGAGATCAGAATTGTGCAAATAATTTCCAATTGCTTTTCCTCTACGCTAGTTCAGAGACACTGAAAAGCATAGTTTTAACAACTTAGCTTTCTACTATTTATACATAAACTAAAGTTAAATGCTGCAATACCAACTTTGTGTGGTTATTTCTTAATGTTTAACGCCAACCTTAGTAATCTTCTAGGTTTTTCTGGAAGGGGATAACTGTGCAAAATGTTTTCTTTGTTCTTTTGTAAGAAGTTTTCAATAGCAGTATCTACTTTACTTTTGCTTTAGAGAATTCCAGTTTCAGAGAAATACTATTCAACAAACTTTCAGTAATTAATAGCATCATTACTAGACTGGCTGGTGGGGACAACAAAAGGCAGCATTTCTCCCTATGTTCCAAAGCTATCTTTGTATGGTACCATATACCACATCTATCTCACCTCTGGGCTCACTGAAAGAAGGCTGCATTCACAGTTTGGCTAGGTACTGAGCAGCAGCCTCCAGAATAAATTCAGACTCCCAGAACTGTGATAACTTACAAAAAAGTATTTTACTTGAACAGAGCATCTATTTTGCTTAGTTATGCACGGCACAACAGACATTACAGAGCTGTGGATAAATTTACCTGAGCATTTTTCCTTCAAATGTGCTGAGAGCTTTGTCATTTGCATGAGGGATGCTTTGCTTTTCTGAAACTTTTCTTTAAATTCAATTGCCCTTTTGTCATCATCAAACAAGCACTCATAGGATGACCATGGAGTTGTGTGCAGTTCTAAGTCACCCGAGACAGAACTATGTTGGACCAGAAGGTATCTGAAGTCCCATATGTGATCTACAGAACAAAAAAAGCAAAGAGAAGCGTTTACTGTCTATACCTTGGTTAATTTACAGAAAGACAAGGTCACTTACAAGATTGAGAAACAAATCAGTAAGACATTCTCATATGCTCAGCTCTGCCAACTTTATTTCAAGCCTGATGACATATAGGGAAAGAAAAGGAAAAACCCCACAAACTCTGCTTGAGTCCTCCCAATACAGAATGATACTTTCATTTCACTTGTACGGAATTCAGCTTTCAAGACAACTCAACGTTTTGAAATGGAAACCTGTTCTGAAATTTCTTGTCAGCTCTAATAAGGAAAAGTTGGCAATGTCTAGAAGAAAAAAGTCTTCATATTATTAATCAACTTCCATCTTTAATATTTCCCTGTTTTTTAATCTTCTATCTCCATAATATTCCAATTCAAAAATATGAATTCATTTTCCATCTTCCAGCTGACTGTTGTATAGAAAAATACTTTAAGTATTAAAGTAATCATTATTTAAAGTGGAGATTACAGAAGAGTAATACATTTTGGGTTGTCCTTCACTTTGTTATAAGAATCCAATATTCACCTACTAATCAAGTCTGATAACCATTTAGGCTGCTATTTTTTCCCGTGTTTGCTCAAGCTGAAAGTTGCAGCAAAATAATTGTTTTGGGCAATAAGGCCAGAAAAAAGGAGTTTGGTGGGTTGGTTTTTTTTTTTTTGAATGTATTCCAGTGTGTCCTGGTTTCAGCTGGGATAGAGTTAATTGTCTTCCTAGTAGCTAGTATGGTGTTATGTTTGGAGTTCAGTATGGAAGAATGTTGACAACACACTGATGTTTTCAGTTGTTGCTAAATAGTGTTTAGTCTAAAATCAAGGACTTATCAGGTTCTCAAGCCCGGCCGGTGAGAAGGGCTGGGCCTTGGCCAGTGGCAGGTGTCGTGGTTTAACCCCATCGAGCAACTAAGCACCACGCAGCCGCTCACTCACTTCCCCTTCCCCCCCGCAGTGGGATGGGGGAGGAAATCAGGAAAAGAAGTGAAACTTGTGGGTTGATATAAGAACAGTTTAATAGAACAGAAAATAAGAAACTAATAATGATAACACTAATAAAATGTCAACAGTAATAATGAAAGGATTGGAATGTACAAATGATGTGCA
>JAVJGG010000094.1:11931653-11952187 GCA_035590195.1 Aviceda cuculoides | reverse complement strand
GTCCCCCTAGCAACCCGTATGGGGAAAAATTCCTTTAACAGAAAAAAAACCAGAAGAGTTTCTGAAACTCCAACACCCAGAAACACTTTTGATGTATTTTGAGATAAGAATGTCTAAGCAGAAAAGAAAAAGCCCAAGTTATCTTCAATCTCTTTAAAATATCTACCTTTCACTTCCCTATAAGCACTTAAAGAACTCTTAACAAAGAGAAATAGGCATCTTAAACTGTAGCAGCAGTCAAACAATTTTATATTCTGTAATTTTTTTGCACATTGCAGAACCTAAATGGGCAGATCACTATCAAGTTCTAGTCAACTCCAGCCCTAAATTAGGTGCAATATCATTTTTATAGTAATGCATTCTCTTACATGAGATATGTTCTCTAAAGAGAGAAGGTTCTGCTCCTGTTAGATATTCAAGAGTACACAGGATTTATCAGGAGGAATCTTCTTTATTAGCTGACACGTCATGAAAAAGGGGAACTGCAAACAGCATTTTATATTTCTGCAGTCTGTGTCAGTTACAAGTTAGCAGTAGCATCTTGAGAGGGATCATGTTGTTAAGCTACAAAGTCCTTCACAGGAGGAAATGTATTTCTCACCCTGAGACTGATTGTAACATCACAATTTGCAGTAGGACTTTTACCTTTCAGAAAAAGCTGTTTTAAAACACTGACAAGTTCCAGAATACACCTGAGTACCTATGGCACTGCTGTAGTGTCAAAGCACTGCTGTGTCTCAAACCAAAGACTATACGTAAGAGATGGGCAAACTTCTGTGAGACAGTCAATGTTCCACTGGGTGGAAGGATAACTGAGAATTCAAAGTGATGCTGAATGATGTAAGAAAGATACTTACAGATGCTTAGCCATGGTTCCAAATTACTGGTTACATATTGTTCTATTTCAAACAAGCATTTTAAAGATCCACATTTTAAAAAGGCAAATAAAGGAATTCTCACCTGTAAGCAGTACAACATCCCCAGGAAACACAGTGAGTGACCAAAATGCAGCACCACGCCACAGCACCACCTTTCTCTCAATTTCCGATTGGTCAACAACTACAATTGTTGCCACAGGAACTTTACATGAAGGTTTTGGTCGACTCTTCACCTGTATTTCTTTGATATGACAAGGATGTACTATTGTGACCAAAACATTGTACTTTTGATTTTTACTGCAGCAATTCTTAAGTGGTGATAGTTTCTTCTGAAGTTTCTTGAACGCTGTCATCCTGTCTTGATCCACTCTCATCCCAGGACCAGCTGGAGAAGAATTCAGTTTAGGTCTCTTTGATTTCAGCTGCCTTTTGAATGCTGAGTGAAAAATATGAAAGGAATCTTCACACTTCCGGGCTATTTTAGAAGAGTTCCTGTGACAACTGTCTACTTGAGAGCACAATATTCCAGAGCTCAATGGTTCAATACAGATTTCATTTACAAATTGTTCACCAGGAACATTTTCTTGAGACCTCTCTGTATTTTCCTGAGCACTTCCTTCTTGTTTTGTAGCTTCAAAGCAAACATTTTTCCCATCACTCTCAGAGCTGAAAAGTTCAAGGGAACTTTTATACTCTTCCTTACACTCATTTTCAGGCACATTAAGACACGTTCCAACATCAGAAACAAATTGGAAGTGATCATACTGCCTTTCTTCAGGCTTTTTGCCTGTTTCTGATAGTTTTATGATTCTGTTCTGCATCTCATTCCAATCTTGTGCAAAAACAGCCATCTGACTTGACGCCATTATACTATGAAATTCAGTATCTGTTGACACTGCAAAGTCTGAACAATCACTTGGTTCTCCTTTTAGTTTTAACTCTTGATTTTGGGGGAAAAACATATCCAGATATTGACTTAGATGTTCATGCTGATCACTTCTACAATCCAATTGAACACCTTGTCCCACAGGCCTTAGGTGTATGGTAATCTGCTTAGTACTGGCAACCAAATCAGAAATGTCAGAACTGTTGACTTCTAAATGACTGGCTTTTCTTTCAGTGAGGTCTGAACAATAGCCATGTGATTGTTTATCTTGTCTAGCTGATTCTGCAAATTTTTGTGGAAGGTGTTGATCTGCAGCCTGGCTTACATTTCCATGGGTGCATCTGTCTTTAGGTATTTGAAAATCAGAATAAATTAAACTTTCGGTGGTCTTTGGTGTGCTGGCACAAGTTACTGCCGCAGATACAAGAGACATCAAATACTCTTTTGCATCCATTAATCTCCCCTGTTCAGACTGTTGAGAGCTGTCATTTGTAGGAACTGCTGTGACTACAGAGCTTTCTGCCTGAAACACTAAGTGGTCAGCACCTTTGACTTTTTCAGAAAAAAGACTAAATGTATCATACGAACAGCAGAGTTCTCTCCATTTTTCAGCAGCAGGTGCTGAACTGCTTTGCTCTGACACCTCCAGCAGGCTTGGAATACAGGGTGCTCCCACAAAAATATGAATTTGAGGTCTTTTTGACATTTTTGCTCTGTTAAGTTTTACTTTAAAAGAATGTTGTTTATGCAACAAGCACACTAAATATTAGTAAATGCAAAAAGTTGTATTTGGCCTTTTCTTAACATTTTAGAAATACCTAAAATTCAAGGGACTATTTCATAATTAAACTGGTAAAAGCATTACTTTACTACTAAAACCCTATAAAATTAAATGTACAAAATAAAAAAATTGAAGTTATTTATTGTGTCAAACTTGCATAGGAAAATAAATTTACAGTAGGGCTTAATTTCCAATTCTGATACTTGGAAACACATATCAGATGCACAGTTATAGGGAAGTTCAATTTAAGTTTAAATATTGAGCAGACTTATCTTCATTTATTATTGCTAATTAAAGAGTCAAATGTGAATTCGCTACTCAGTACTTCATTTTAATTCATGTGAAATAAATGCCTGTAAGAAACTTTCACAGCATGGGTAGGGGAGAATTTAATCTCCGAGAAGATCACAATTTCAACTAAATGATTAAACATACTAGAGCCATTTAAAATTAGTTTAAAGTTTGCTAGAAATGCAATATTTTACATGCTGTTTTAACATGAAAATTCTGTATTTAGCGGTTATTTTATGCAATGGGAGGTTTCAGGATATTACTAATAAATTATAATTATTTAATAAGCACTAAGAGGTCAGTGAAACTTGATCAGATGATTTAGAATTTGTTTTAATTCATTTATATAATATCATACTACCCAAGAAGTTACTAGCTTTTCTAGCCAATTAAAAATAAGCCCACCCTACACAGCACAAATTTAAAAAGTCTTTTGTATTTGTGCTATACTATAATTTTAAAATAGTCAGCTACAGCTACAAGTGTTTGTTAAAATGTTAGACACCTAGCTACATGTTTTGGGAGCATTGTTAATAGAAGTTGCTGCAATAGGCAATTCTGCAGAGGTAGGAAACAGAACATCAGAAATGAAATTCAGGAGCTAATCCAGCTGCAAATAGAAGAAAAAGAACATTGAAACAAACACAGCATTGAAAGAGATTTAACTTTTCATTTATCACTTAAATTAAGAGCCATTTTCCTAACAACCCACTAGGGGTCAATAAATCTGCACATTCATAAAGCTCACAATAACATGGAAAAACTATAAACAACCTGGAACACTGATCTCTGATATACTATAGGTGTAACTGGAAAAACAATACACAACCACTAAAATTAGATATATCATGTTATAATACAAAAGCTACAAAACACAGTAACTGGTATTGCTCAGTTTTATGCTCATTGCAAAACAAATAATACTTAAAAGACTGGAGTATCCAAACTTCTGCAGTTGTACATTTAAATTTAGGCTCATAAGAATGCAACTTTTAAAGCACAACTCCCATACTTGTGAAAGTTTTCAGTTATTTAAAGAATGGTAATATACAAATAACCAAAAAGACAGAATTTACAGTTCAACACCAAAATAATGGATGAGGTAAGAAGGGAAAGACAAAGCAAAGTGATAGTGAGGTTGAATCCCTAAAGTGATGTTATGTTTTGTAGAGAAAAGGCTGCCTAATACATGATGTAAAAACAACTTCAGTAACAGATCCCCTATGACAAACAGAAAGTGTTACCACTACTTTAAATGAACTTTAGAAGTGTAACCTGATGAGATTCAATAATTTCTTTCATTTCAAAATGTGTAAGTCTACTGGTAGCTTTTTTAAAATTTGTTATTACCTTGGTTACAGCCACTACAGAGGCATAGCTTTCTTAATTAGGTACTCTATAGCATAACAATATAAATGTCTCTTCACGAGGAGGTTCGTGTGAATGAAAGGTTCAAATCAATTACAAAAGATTTCTTCCACATATGTGCTATAGTACAAAAGAGGTTGAACAGTACAATTCTGATGCAAGTCCATGCCATTTCTAAAGAACTTGCATACCATGCAGAGATTAATGAAATCATCAGTCATTTCCAAACTGGGCTTTGGTAGAGCCAACAGCTCTTTCACTTCAGTCTTTACCTTATTTTACAAGGGATGAATACCAACCTGTCACAGGTATAAGATATCATCTTATTCCAGTCTTACTGTCTTGTTGCAAAAATTCTCAACGTTTGTGTACCTAGTTTCAGGGAGATGGAAATCTTAAGTGAACTAAAATAAGTTCAGGACAAAATAATTTGCTTACCTGCTTTATATACCCTCAGAGTAAGCTTATAACAGAGTTCTTCTAAGTTTCTTACAAGAAAGAACTGAGATTCAACTACACTGTAAATAAGCCCATTAAATACTTCCATTCTTGATGAGTTCTGAGGACACTGGAAGGGCAATTTGGTTGCTAAATAGATGAGATCATTATAACAGTATGTTTAAAGGCCAGCTTAAAACCTAGAGTTGCAAGACCTTTCAGAGATTTTTGTATTCATAGAAAAGTTGGTGCTTTAAGATGCCATAGTGTAAAGTACTCAAAATTAAAAAACTGTTAACTGTCCTAGATTACTTCATGAAAATATAACATAGGGCTTCACATTCTGTACTAGAGCAAGTTTTTGCACATAAAACAAGAAAACTGTAACACAGGAAAGCTTTTAGATAACTACATATTTCAAAGGCTAAACATACCTTTTCAATACTTGAAGTTCAGTATAAAAGTAAGTTTAAGATCCTAGAAATGCAGTTGTATTTCACTCTACTTCCAGAGATATCTCATGTCATATTTGAAGTGTATTCTACAATCAGGATTGAAAAATGAGTTAATCAGTTAACACTTGAAGGAAAAATATCACTGAAGAATCATATTCAAGCATGGGGGTTTTTGTAGTTCTGTCTCCTCCCCATATTAAAACCATGGAAACTAGCTTTGTTTTTAATTCCCAAGCACTACTGTATTCATTTTAATGGAAAGCTTTATCCCCCTATGAAAACAATGAAATGTAAATCTAAATGCATCCCAATAGCCCCAAATTTTCTTTTTAGTATATATATACATAAACTCTTTATGCAGAGTCTGAATTAGACAAAGCTATTATCTTGGCATAGTTGTGGTCTTCATAAAACCTATTTACTATTTATATTTATCCTTGAGATTCAACTGGATAAATTCTTACATTAAGATCTTTGTGGCAAAACAAGAGTTTTAGTTTCAAATTTAAAGGGAAAAACAGAAGAAATGGGAAGATAAAGATTACAGCAGAATTATGTTTAATGATTTTCATTTGTTATGGATTAATCAGTTTTGTGGTTTGCTTTAAGTAGTTTTGCTTGCACTACAATATTAAGTATTATGTGTGTGAGGATTAGATTACAGCAAAAAAGTAGTTTTCTCTCTCTCTCTCTCTCTCTCTGGTTAAGGAAGTAAGGGTGTATTGCAGCATGAGAAGATTAATGAAAGAACAGACTATTAAAAATAAAGGAACAAATAACCAGAAGGTTTATGAAGATGAGGTTAGGCTGAGGTTCCAGAGTCTCAATGTAAGCCACTCTTGGATCAGAAATGCATCCCACTAGCCCTCATCTTCTATGAAAAAGTAAACTACCTACTTGGACATGTATTGAGATATTACAAATAGGAAAGACAACTGCTGTGCCCCTTCCACCCTTTTTTCCTTGAGGATTTAATTCTATGGACCTGAAAGATCTTGCCATAGTCTCAGAATATACTCAAAAAAAAGAAAAAAGCAGCTAATTTGTCTTGCAACTGCAGTATTTTGGACTCAAGTTACAGCACGCATGACACTGCCAAATATAATTGAAAAATTTCTGCGCTTTCTTCCAGAATAACTCATCTTTACATCTACATTTATAAATACGTATTAAGATCTGTGACCAATACTGAGCATTTTGAAAATACTTTTTTTAGACAAGTACCTGAGTATTTGCTTTTATAAGCACGCTTTATACCTAGGTAGCATCGACATGACAAAAATGTATGAATAATAAATGGTGACTTATTTACTACAGTACTAAAACCCCACCCATGACAAAAATCTGTGAGCTACTGATCACAAAGTAAACTGAACACTGCCAAGATCTACTACTGTCTACATATAGGGACAATTGATGTCATTAAGCTACTGAATTTCCCTGAAATAGCTTAAATTGAATTTAAAATAGTATGTCAGCTATGCCAACTTCTAGTACAAAAATGAGTTTACTAAAGATGCCAGCCTCCATACAAATGTGTTCTGAATAAATATCTGGTATATAAGAACACAGCTGAAACAGTACTGCATATAAAACATGTGAAATCAGATTAATAGCACTAATTAAGATGCCAACAATACTTTAATAGGCAAATACTTTAAAAAAAATAACTTCCATACCTTGGTAAACTTCAAATTATATAGTATTTTATCAGCCTCTCATTTTAAATATCACTTCTCTTTTGGTTTTTTTGTCATGTTTAAAGATTAAAAAAAGTTATGCATAAATTCAGAAAGTTTTCTTTAACTTTCCAGTTCCATAATTTCTCTAAACTTAAGGTCTTCTTTCCTGATTCATATTTTGCAGTGCAAGTAAATTACATCAAAGCAATTGAATCAATATTATTTAATGAATTTTTGCAATTAAAACATCAGTTATATTTTCAAAACCTAAAATTTTGATTTTTAAGAAATTTAGAGCTGAGGAATGGTAAGTGACCTCTGCCTACTTCCTGGTTCACTTAGTAAGTCCACTGTTGAATGACCTGCTTTGGCAATTTCCAAGCAACTTCTTAGGTCAAAGATACTAAACTCCAGTACCAGGAATCATCAGTACTTATAATCATTTAAGTCCGTAACTCAGGAAAAAAAATTAAAGTTTGGGTAAATTCTCTGTATGAAAAATTCTTTAAAGAATCTTTGCTATACTTCTTTAGAACAGTATTATTACTTATTTAATGAGTTTTGTTAGTGAAGTTCTGTGTCTTGTTTTAAAGAAAAAGTCTGAAAGAACAACTCTTATTACAGATCTTAAAAAAAATGAGCAAAAACCCTATCAATCATATTAGCAAAATGCCACTGCCACAAAGCAAATCCATTCTTATACTGTTGTTAAATTATCTGTGTGTAGACAAGGGGTTAAGTACACCAAAGATAACAGGAGCTAAAGCTCATAAAGACAACTGAAACCTGAATGCACATATCCATTGTACCTGTTAATTATTACACCATTTCTTAATTTGTGGAAAGGTGCTCTATTCATAATAACCAATGAAAGCCTAGTTTTTTATCTCTGAAATGGTCAGAGTCTGATTGACGGGTCAATGATCTATTAAAAACCAGTAACTACATCAGCAAGTTTTACATTAGCAAGACACTGCAACTGAAGTTTAATATACCTATTACACTGTGTACCATAATGTATTTCTTGTATTTACCCCCAACCTAAAGAGTAAGACAGAAATTCTAAATTTAAAGGTTTTTTTGAAATGAACAACTATGTCAAACAGTTTGTTAATCTTTAGTGATTTACTACATATAGCACAAAATTAAAAATAGCTTTAATAATCCTTTCCAATAGTTAAATACTCTAGGAACACTGTGTGATGACATATACAAGGCCTTAAATTACCCTTAAAATACTTTAGAAGTATTAATTACTTTTCTTCCATATTTTACTATTAATAGTATTCACTCACCATGATAATCACTTGAGCATTAGGCCAAGGTAACTGAAAGAGGGTGACAGCTTCAGCTTCCTATCACTCCTGAATATTAATACTAGTCAGATACCTAAATCCCTGTTTTTAGAAGTTATATCCAAATATAGCTTCATCAAGTCTTTACTTTAGCCCTACACCCTGAAAGTAAATCACACTAATTCCACCTCTGGATAACTGTTTCTTTAGGTCTGTTATATCATACACCTTCAAGCTATAAATAAAATTACAGCAATAACAGACAGCAATGCATCAGAAGACAAAGATTAGAGCAATATAATGCAAAAGTGTCACTTTTCCCCTCTGGAATTCTCCTACACCCCCAACACTGAAGTTTTTTGTGCTAAAACCAGGTTATTCTTTTAAAATGCAGTTTTGATCTGGTACAGGCTGATGATGAAAATCCTAACCTGTAAGTAGTTAATAACTTGATTTGTGCAATATGCAAAAGCAATTATATTGTCCTTTACCTACTGAAACACTGACCTTGTAGATAACAAATACATAAAGTAAGATATTCTTTAAATTCTAAATTTTAACTTGTACTGTGAGCTTTCCTCTCCCTCATTTGCACACTTGATTTTACTCTTCTCCTATGTGTAGTATAAACAAAATTAGAGGACTGTTTCACTGACCTTACAACAGAAGAAACCGAGTTATTAATAGCCATCCTCAGAGTATTTACTTTCAGTTCAATTCAAGCTGTAGGGTTGTTTGGTTGCTTTGTTTTATTTTTTTTTTTGTTTTTGTTTTTTACAACAGTTCATTCCATATGACGGTACAACAGAAAACCTACTAAGACACTAGCTAACCAGAGGAAACAAATAAACCTCTGGATGCAGAATTCTAATTACGCCATAGGAAACTTCTAGCACTTTTACCATGCTGCTTAAATATTCCTCCAAAATTCAACTTTATCTTTTTAAAAGCCAGGTAGCGTAGCTGTACAACAACCTTGGAAAAACTAAAGAAACGGCAAGCAGTGTAGTAACAGTTTCATACACTCAGAATCCAAAACAACTCCAGGATGAAGGCATGAACACATTACATGTTTGCTTGCAACCCGTGCAAGAAAAGAACAGGATGATGTTTTATACCAACAACTCCTGCTGGCACTGCAAGTGAATCAATACACCAGCAACAGCATCTATCCACCAAATCAATAAGAAGCTTGGCCCAGACATATATTGAGGAACCCAATGTAAAATAAAACCTGCCAGAAGAAATCAAGCTAAGCAACTTTTAGCTGAAGCAATTTTATATTCTACATAAGATTAAGGGATGTATCATGTAGGCTTAAAAGAAGATTATATCTATAAATGAATGGCAGCTCAAGGAGACTTAAGCAGATTGCTTTAGACTAGGCTAGTGGGACCCAACAAGAAGTCAAGAGAACACCCATGTGGGAAAAAGTATAGTACATATGGGCAACTGGGAAAATGGATAGGATAGGTAATTACAAGTCTTTTTTTTTAATCATCACCTGGTGACAGTAACAACCACCAAATACCTTTTATCTAAATTTTAATACAATGTTTCAGGCAAAGACTAAAGTCCTATCTTTAACTGACACATTTAACCAAATGTAATTTTACTCCAAGACCATTATTTGGCTCACATAATAAAGTTAAGTTTCTGGAATACAGTGTAGCTGTTGACCAGACACAGTGGTATAGCAAGAATCCTGCTAGTCAATATCTAAATTTATGAAAATCTGAAGCTTTTATTTGCCTACAGCAGTACCTATAATTATTATGAAGTTACCTCTAAATGCTATCTGAATATAGATTACTGACCATAAATTAATTTCTTTTAGTACTTATTATTTATATTAAATAGCAGCAATATTAATTCATTCAGTATTTAGTTCTTGTCACTGGCTATTACCAGAGGACTACAACACCATTTGGTCTCAAGACAGGTACAGCTGGTTTACAAATATATAAAAGCTGTATTCAGCAATATATAGCCATAAAACAACATGTACCCAAACTTTTTTCCTCACCTATCTGCAGCGCTTTCAGTAACAAAACACTTTTTTGAATATGAAACACCTATGATTTAGGCATTGAAATAGAAAGCTTCCTAAATACTCCTGAAGCATAAGAAGGGATATCAGTAATTTAAACCAAAATGAGTGTTTTGAGAAATTCTATACAGCTGATACTTTTCAAAAGTTAAAACAAAATACTGAATAAAAAGCTAGCAACACTAAGTTGTTCTTCATAACTTTTACTGAACTATTAAAATAAATAAGGCAAGCAATAACTAAGGCAAGCAGTCAAATGGCACTGTTAACATTTAGCACATAGCTACTTGCCTGCAGGATCAAGGCCTGTGGTTTCTAAAGCTGTGCTCCAAGAGGGAAACATCTTCCTTGAACTGAAATAAGGACATTTCTTCCTTAAATACAAGCTTGGATCATATGGAGGCATCTACTCAGCAGTTGAATCAGCCATTTTACTTAAAAAGGATTATTTTTTGGAACCAAATGATGCACAAATCTGAACACTGATAATACATTTTCAATTTAGCCACTGAGATGGGCTTCACTGTGTTTGAAAATTGGAGTAAAGGTAGTAGGCTTTTGTGATTAACTTGATAATTCTTTCCTCACTGCCTTTGTGCCTTGCAAGATAGGTAAGTAAATGCTTTTAAGTAAATGCTATTTATTGATTTTTATTTTTCAAGACATAAACCCACATAATTAAGGACATATGAACATACAGTGGCTGTTACAAACAGAAGTTAAAAGTTCAGAAGAACAGTGACCTTTTGTGTAGGAAAAAGATAAAGGTAAAAGGTCAAAAGATCAACAAAACAGGCACAGCACTTTTGTGTAAGAACTCATTTCCCAAACCCTTATTTTTGAGAACTACTTAACTAAACTGCTATACCTTCTGTCAAGAAAGATATTCTTCCAGATATTTCAGCATATTCAGAGAACTCACAATATTAGAATATCACAACAGCAGTTAAGTCTGCAGAAAATTATCCACAGGTATCATTACCAGTGGAAATCTATTTTAGGACTTAAATCTTCTGGCAATCTGAGGTTGATAAAAAAATACAGGACCTAAGATGGAAGTGAGGCAACTAGTCAAAGAAACATCATCATAATAGCCTTATTTCCATCAGATTAACTGCCTTTAGATTTGATTTATTAGGTTCGGAAGATAAAAAACCCAAGATCTCAAGGCTAGCATCAGCTTTTTTCTTCTTGTAAAAGTCTTGTCTGTTTTCTTAAACTGAATTTTTTTGACCAATCAGGAAAATAGGACTTTTTTCTTAACTGAGTAACAATTCACTGAGCTTTGATTTAATCAATTTCTGTAAAATCTGTTTCTAGAACAGCAAATACTTGACTTAGTAATACAAATGCCAGAACATAATATGATATTGTGCAACAGGCATTGTAATATTAATCAAGTACATCTTCCTGCACAAATCCAGTGTATTTATAAAAAAAATTCTTATTTAGGCTCAAATCATGTGAGCTGGTATTTCACATTTTGAAAGTTACTGGAATCCACCTTACACAACAACTACATACATCACTGATTAACTGGTTATAGCACGCAGCCATAATCAAAGGCTGCTCCTCTCAACTGCAGTTGCTTTAGGGGCTTGGGAAAGAGAATTTACTCTCCCATGTTGTATGTGGCTTCCACACTATGGTAGAAAAAAATTATTTAAAATACAAAGCCACCACTAGTATTTTCTCACCTTTACAAAAGCTTCACTCAAAAAAGATGAAGTTCTCTAACAAAAACTGGATGCTGACTGCAGATTCATAGACAAAAATCATCAATGTTTTGGACAACAGCCATAGGTAAGACTGTGCTATGCTTGTGCTTTTGTACTCTGGGAGACAGTGTGTTGAAAAGGTAACATTTGTAAGTCTACTTAAGTGGGATAAGTCAGTACTCTACTAGTGTTAGTAAAATGCCTTTCACTCTCCATCACAAGTGGCTGTGTTAGAAAAGCCGCACTTCCTCTTGCATTTAAGGCAAGTGGGGTATTTTTTCCATTTGTCAGCATCACTAAATAATTTGTTAGATGCCTGTTAACTAAAAACACCAGCCACCCAACTCAAAGAAATAATACTAGTAGCACCCAAGTCATCACTAGATCAAGACATGCTCCAAGGCTGTGTGTGCAAAACTAGAAAATACAAGCAGCTTCAGAAGAAGCCAGATGGCATACAAGTCCACTAGACCTCTTTAGACCAATGGCTCAATCAGGAGTTCATTTACCTCTTTACTGTTGATGCAGGATCTCTCCAGAAGAGCAAATATTTAACCTTCCTGTAAACAGAAACAACAGAAAGTACTCTTTGACAGGACTGGACCTATGGGACCGGACCTCTTCTATTCTTTCCCCACCCAAGCCACATTCTGCACATTTTATCTGTTTCTGTAGTATACAACTACATCCTTCATGTGATATCATTAGTGGGTATTAGTGAGGTTCAAAATAACTGGTGATCTGATACTAGCTTCACACAAAATTTCTGTAAATCTAAAGTCTCAAAAGGAAAGTTCATAATGTGCTTCTGATGCAAGCATTGGTATTTTAAACAAAACCCTGGACAGATGTTAACTACATGACAGTACTGACTTTTACATCCAAATATCTAGTACTTCTGTTCTTGAAAATGCAAAGAAATTTCCAGGTTATTTTAACATCTTCCTATTGCAGACACTATATGGCCCCCCAAGAATACATTTCAGCCTTAACAACTGAAAAAGATAGGCTCTTCTGTCTAGAAGTTCAGAGGTTTAAGATTTTTTTCAGAGATAAAGCTCCCTTAAGGAAATATAACCTTCAGACTTGGGCTAAGCTGGCTCTGTACAATAGTGAATAGCACTACAAAGATCACAGATGGTTCACTGCACACACTTGCTCCCTATTGTGGCTACAGAAGCAACATACCTACCAACTTCTTTATAGAACTGTATGAATGTTAGCCAAGCAAATGCCCTTTCACAGGTATTATGGCTAAGGAGTAAAGTTGTTAATTTACTAGAGCCCTACAGAAGAATAAAGATAAAAATTGAGTATTTTAAGCTAGTAAAAACTACAGTGACACTTCTGCAAACAGAAAGAAAGTTTTAAGTCTTTTAGCATTTACCTAGCAAAAAATTAAGACATGATACATAAAGGAAATTAGCATTACCTTTTTAATATATAAGCCTTTACATTTCAATGGTTTAGATAGATGTTAGTTTAGCAAACTGGTTAAGCTTTAACAGAGAACAGGTGACAATGAGTAACTATCAACACAGCTGAGCCAAAGGTGCCTTTTAGATGCAAATTTCCCTATTTCAAAGGGGTAACTTCTCTCAGACTTTAAGGCAACAATGCACTTTGACTAGTTATTCAAAATAATTTGATTGATTATACTTCAAAAAAATTGTAGATCACAATTTCTATCCTACTACGCCCATAAAAGTTAAATGAAATCATCACAATTGAGCAAAATCTGTAAATAAAATGCTTGAAACCTTGGTTTCTATGGCCTGTACATCTATCTACCCTTTTCCATAGTAATTCAGCTGTCTGAAAACACCTCAAGCAAAAATCAAAAAATTCAAGGCATGGCGTTACAAATCATCTTGGGTCTCCCTCTACTGTTGTGTCATAGTGCATAGCAGTAGTGCATCGCAGCATAACCACTGATAAAAACCTTTGTGCACCTTTGCTCTCAATAAATATTCATCATTTTCTTTACTGTTTTTACATTAGAGGCAATACCTCAATTATTTTCTGTACCATGCTAATGTAACTATTGCTGTGTACCGTCACTCAGTTGCCTTTAATTCAATAACTTTTACAAATTATTTTGGTGCTTGCAGTACTACATAGTACTCATTTTTGAGGTGTATTACTCTAAGGGGTTCAGATCAGTCCTATCTGCCTGACTCACAGCTAATCTGAAAAGTCTTCAACATCATTTATTTCCCCATCACCCTTTTATACACCTGGGAATATTCTGCCCATCCTAACTCTTCCATCATGTGCTTTGGGAGAAAGTCCAGCCACATATATGCAGACTTAACATGTTCACACACACCAGCAAGCTACTGAAAGGAAAGCACCCTCCTTGAGAAGCCGGTGCTCCAGATGATCAATCTTACCACCAAACTATGTTGGCAAAACCAACAATACAAAACCATGAGGGAACCATGAAATTTTAAGTTGTGTAACTTTTAAACCTCCTGAAGTATGAAGAGTTAAGGATGGAAACTAAAGAGGTTTACCTATTCATCCATTTGTACTCATGCAGAAACTGCTCCAAGCTGAAGTACCACTACAAATTGCCTCTGAGTATAATTCAATATAATGAGGAAAGACTAGATTTAACAAATGCTCACCTCAGTTTACTTAATACTGTGTACTGGAACTGTAATCCTGTTTGCAAATACATTGTTTTTCCCGTTTGCCAAATGTTGCAAGTTCTACACCTGACCTTTACTAGGATAGAAACAGCATGACTGATAGTGTACACAAGGCAAATGTGGCTATCAGTATATCAGCATAATTTTTATCCGCAATCATGTAAACTGCTATACAAAGCTAAATTCACAGTAGTCTTCAGAAAAATATTTAAAAAACACTTAGTAGGAAGTTTTCATATAGAACAAAAATGGCAGTGTCAATGTTAGAAATGTATCTTTTTTAAGAAGAGTTCTGTTTAATGCCCCAATACACAAATGAGTTTGGTACTAAAGTAGCTCTGAATAGTCTTTTGTAACCTGCCCTTATTCTTTGCCAACTGATACACTTGCACAGAAAGAGTTACAACTATGTGTGACTCATGGTACTTCAGCTTCATGTGCACACAGGTGAATTTTACCTTCTGTAAAGACCTGAAAGAGGAAAATTAGAGGTAAAATAAATTATGATTACTGCAGGGAGGTGAAGAAATACAGGGAACTTGCTACCCACTCCATATCAAACTATTCTATGTATTTAGCTAACAATTTGAGTAACTCCAGATTTTACTTGCTTGTATTAAGAAGCACATGGAACATAAATAATCAGCTATTGTAGTATTGAGCATATAACAGGTAATGACTAAATACACATTAGTTTTGTCCTTCCCATAGATTTCACATTAAGACCTGTTTATATGAGCTTACTTTAAAAGATTTTAAAATTAGCAGATAAAGCAGAAAAACAAAGAGCTATTACATTAAACATGTGACCTATTATCATTCTCCAGAGATTAGTAACCTTTACAGCTGACCAGAGAAAGGAATTCAAACAGCAGTACAGTTCGCTCCATTTTAGCTAATGTTCTGAGGTACTTGACATTTCATTGCAAGAGCTGTACTGATGTTTACACTACATATATAAACCTTTATCTTGCAGATAAAACTAATATTCCATCCAAATTAATGGCAGTTTAGGAGTCATAAGCTTATAACAGCAAACATTAAATGAAATATGGTAACACTTCACATTAACCATTATGAAACACTGGAGCATAAGAAAAATCCAAGATAAATAAAAATACATAAACCCAAACTGTTTGTGTTAACAAATATGACAGTTTAACCTGAAAAGTAACAAATGGAGATTCAGTTTATGGTATGGAAATCAGACTTAAAATAATCAAAGGCATCTTCCCAAAAATAAAGACAGTAGTCATCCATTAAATACAAGGTATTCAGAGACACGAGACCCAAAATACTAACATGTTAACTGAAAGCTTTTTTCAACAGGAAGTTGTACAATATATTATATATTACAAACTGCAGCTGCCAACATAAAAACCTTGCTGAAAACTGAACTGTCACATCACAGCAAGAGTAAATTACTAAGTGACAGGGCATGGATAGAAGGCTTTAACCTTCACAAAATAAGCAAGTGCAAGTACTTGATTTGATGAAGCTGGGAAGAAAAACATCCAAAGCAGTGTCCATTTAAATCATATTCCTCGTTAAAAAAGGCAAATATAGAAGAGGGAAGATGTAACATCATAATGTATAACAGAATTAAGAACCATACACCATGATTATGCAGTTCTTAATTCTGTTATACATTATGATGCTACTTGATGCCCCTTTCTCAGTTTGGCAAATAAGTTCTACTCTACCAGCTCTCAAGGAAGTTAAAATTCTAATCCCAAATGGGAACCAGCTATCAAGTCCCTTTACCTATGCCTATCCTTTAACTTGGGAAGCCCAGTGTTTCAAATACAATTACTTACATTTTAAATCCAGGTAGTTTTTAAGTGTGAAGCCCTGATCCTGAAAGTTACTCTATGCATACACCATTCTCCAAGTAACCCTGAAATGACACACTGTTGAGTAGGCAACTGAGATTTTCACTGAGCATGTAAAAATGGAGAGAGAGGCTGTCCATCAGTGGTATCCTCCACAGCTGAGCAATGCAAAGCCACTTGTACTGTACTGCCGTATGGAATAGTGGTGTTATGAAAAGTTTTTCCCTCCCCAATCACAGCCCAGCCTAAGAATGTAAACACCATAAACTGAAAGACCATAAAAAAAATGTATTGACTCAAACTTATCTTTCAAAAAAAAAAAAAAAAAAGAAAATCTCACTCTTGCAGACAACATTAGTATTTTAGAAAAGGGTGGGTATAAATCTTGAGACTTTGAAACAATGGGTTTTGACCTATTCAACTGCTCATTTTATATGAATCAAAATACAGTTAAGCAGGGACTGAAGCTGTTCCTATTTAGGAGTTATCTAGGGTTTTCCACATTACATTAGATTTCCAGACTGGTTCCAGGCTCCACGATAGAAATTTGCCACCATGCTTCATACTAATAACAGTACTCATAACTCAAGAATAGTCTAATCCCATTATCCTAAGAAAGAAATCTGACTACTCAGGTCAACAATTGGATGTCAAGAGCAGTACTATTAGAAGAAAGTTTGTCACTGATCTTTAGGATTAGTAGCACTTTACAAGCATTGATGCAATAAGGGGTTTGATCTTGACTGATTATTCTACCGAAGGAATGCAAGTCTCATGCCTGAGAAGAGCTCTGTCAACTGGGGGTTACACTACTGTACACAGGAAGACTGGGGAATAGCTAAACTGCAATGTCTGTACTCCCAACAGGTCAATTAGAATTAGCAGTCCATGCAGTTAAAGATCTGATACAGTCACCTCGATCCATCTCATCTTCAGATATTTTATTCTCTTATAATCTAGGATGGGAAAACAAAATAGAAAAAAGCAAGTACAGACAAAGCTCAAGGAATTACAGTGCTTTAAAGAAGTTGTTCTGATATTTTCAGCAAAAAGGCACAGTCATATCTACACTGGCACATTCCCAAAGAACTCATGCCAATTCCAGTATCTATTTCCTTTGTTTGTTGAGTAACTTCAACTAACTTGGCATTTTAGAAAGTTTTATAACCAAATATAGTCACAAGTCAAGTTATATTACCTTCTCTTCACCTGTCAACATCCAATCAGCTGGATGAAGACTCGCTGAAAGACTGATTTTTTTAGACACATTAAGCACATAGTGTGGAAATAACTGAAATAAAATCTGCTAGAAAAACACATATGTAATGTATCTGACAATCATTCCTTTTATCCAAACTGACACATTAAAGCAGAAAGTATTTGTTAGTCCAAGAGAACTTCTGCTTATTTCTAACACTAATTTCTATGGATTCTTTTAATCCAACAGAACCTGGAAAATCCTACATAACTTA
Organism: Aviceda cuculoides; assembly: GCA_035590195.1. Classification (NCBI taxonomy): domain Eukaryota; kingdom Metazoa; phylum Chordata; class Aves; order Accipitriformes; family Accipitridae; genus Aviceda; species Aviceda cuculoides. The sequence continues at coordinate 11,934,387 of JAVJGG010000094.1, read as the reverse complement.
GATTTTTTTATTATCTTCAAAGTAATCTGTAGTACAGACTGTGTAGTAAAGACTGTAGTTCCACTAGACCTCACTGTTTCTGTTCCTAACACGGAAAAACACTGAGTAAATTTAATACACTCTGATAAAGGATAAACATTCAAGACAAGTATTTTACTTATCACTTAGAAGACAATCTAAGACTTTTCTGTATTTCTTGAGCAAATCTAAGCTTAGCAGGAAAGAAAAACTGTATCAGTTTATTAGAAAAGCAAATTCCATTAGCTTCTCATTGAAAGTAAGTACTGTCCATGCTCTGTAATTTCTAACCTATATTCATTCAGATCCAAGGACCATACAAGCTTGCATTACCATCTCAGTTACAAATGACACTTAATGTATTTGTCCTCCCCATACCTTTAATAAGTAGGGAATAAATTATCAACTGTTTTTCTCATGGGAATTGAGGCTAGAAAAGATTAAGTAATTTATTTTGGCTCACACAGCAAGCTGAAACAAGTAGAAAACTCAGTCTGTGTGAATCTTTCATACTCCTACTTTAAACATTGCACTATCATTCCCCAATGCATAATCCTCTGCTTTTTTGGCAAGTCACAAAACTATCCTCTTTATCTCAACTTTTCAGCTTACCTATTGAGATTTTAACCTTCATCATCTCTGGTTATCCCATTTCTGTATCTGCTATTTTCTCTCTTCCTGCAATATAAAATTTATTGCCCTCCTCAAATGCTTTTATTCATTACTTGATGTCTCAGTGCTGACTCACACCAGCATAAAAGAAACAAATGATCCAAAGTTGGTATTAACACAGGGCACCTAGTGTTACTTTTTTTTGTTTAGTTCTTGAACCTCATACACTATTTGAAAGAGGTTTTATCTTACTTTGTGTTGTGCAGAACCTACATACACAACCAAGCTTTAATTTTCAAAACATTAAGAATTACTTTAAAATTTAAGTCCTGAGACAGTGCGCTATATTCTGATTCTCCACTCAGAGAAAAAAGGTGATGAGAGTACAATGTTTTGCCAAATAAGATATCTTTTTTCTTATAGTTAACAGGCCCATTAATTTCTTTGACTTATAATAACCTTCACTGAATTAGCCATGTAATAAACAAGAATAAATTAAACCTAAAACTAAATAACACTAATGGACTTGCACTGCAAGTATGGGTTCACTGGTAGATGAGGCGTAAAGTATACAGGGGGAACAGAACAGTGAAGGAGACTGGCTTTTTTCCTTCCTTCTCCTCTGTTACATTTGTTACATGAGTAAGAAGCCCAATTTCTGCTAATATAGCCCAATGTTACATTTATTTATATAACTGTCACAGTGCTAATGTAGACTATATAAACCTTGGATGAACATATAGCATACACTGTTCAAGAAAGTTGATACTCGAACAATCTAAAAGCATACATTTAGACAGCCAGTTAGTTTTCCTTTACTAAAGACAAACACCAGCTTATCTGAAAAACCAGTAAGACAAAACAAAAGAAATCTAGATAAGCTTTTACAAATTCTATGACAATTTTAACTCAGTGAGTCAGATGACACCAATATAATACTCCTTCTGAAATCAGAAAATCTGTTACCAATGACATGCAGAGGCTCTACCTTACAAGTATTTCAAAATAATCTTACCTTCAGCCTACTGACTTTCAAAAGAAAAAACGGAAGAGATAAAGTAGAACAGATAACTTAAGCATTATCTTGCCAACATAGACAAGACTAGACAATAAATAATAAAGACAAACAGCACAAAATCTTCAGCTTGTTAATTAAAAGAAATGTTTATCTAGATCAGATTCTATGGCAGTGCTGAAGGTTTTTGGCAGCAATTATAAACTGTTCTCATGTCAACTCCTAATATCCCTTGGATGCTCCTCACATCTCTGGACACCACTAGGCCCAGCCCACCCTTGCTCCTTAAGGTGTCCACTGCTCCCACACCAGCACTAAGTAACAATGACAGCAACAATGCCTCCAGAAGATACTACAGGATATGCAGATTTTGTCTGTGCAGGTTTTGCCACAACTCCATAAGCTGGCACTTATGTCTGGCACTGCATGGCTATACATTCAACACAACTGCCATATGGGCAGGCACCTCAATACCATATAGAACATGTGATTTTAATAACTCCAGCATTTCAAAAGAAGTACATTATTAATAAACCAAATCATTTAACTAGAAGACAGACCAAAAGGACTGGAAAAATATCTTCTTTTTTTTAAAAACAGTGTTTTCAAAAATTGCTCAAATGTGCTCAAGGTGGGACAATTTAATTAAAACAGGAGTATTTCTTATTCTGACCTATTTTCCCATTCTGAGATTCCTCTGGGATGAGCTATACAACAGTGACTTTTTGCATTGGATATCTACAGCCAGTGGGCACCATGAACAATCTTGAGGTCTGTGAAAGATGACTAAGAAAAGGTATCATACACACTTTTTTTAGCATCCAGCATAACCAGCGATTTCTTTAGTTTTTCTTTTAGGAAATCCATAGTGCATTGAAAAATGCCAGCCAACATACTCCAGGACTTTTCTGATTAACAATCCCAATTTCAATTGTACCAAAAAAATTGAGAGGCAATTCTTAATTCCTTTGAAACAGGTTCATCCACCAACATCTTTCACAAAGGATTAAGCATTGTTGGAGTTTCAGAAACTCTTCTGTTTTTTTTCTGTTAAAGGAATTTTTCCCCATACGGGTTGCTAGGGGGACA
>JAVJGG010000094.1:11889541-11923395 GCA_035590195.1 Aviceda cuculoides | reverse complement strand
CGTTCAGCGATAGCCGGCTCACGGCCTCCTTCGGAGGCCGCCCCGCAACCCCTCGGTGTAGCGGGCTCGCACCTCGCCCGGATGCCCGGGCCCCGCGCGGGGCCGCGGGCAGGCCAGCTCTGTGCCCGGGCCGGGCCGGCCGGCGGCCGGTCACAGCCGTTCCGGCGAGGACAGGCGGCCCCTGTCACCTGCGGTATCTGGTAGTGACGGGAAGGCGGGAGCAGGGGCAGAGCGGCTCCTGCGCAGCCCTTCGGCGATCTGCTGCCCGGGCTCCCCGCCAGCCACCTCTCGGTTAGCCTAGGTGCGAGGTCTGATGGCAGTCGGTCGCGCCTTGGCCGCAGACGTGGCTGGTCTGGTGTCGGGCGAGGCGAAGGGTGCGAGGGCAGCCCGCCGAATTACTCGGCGTGACTCAAACCTTAGTAGCGTCTGTTAGAAAACATGTGGGAACTCCTGGCTTGAAGCGTCTGCTCTCGAGCCGGGAGCTGGAGCAGCTCTCCCTTTGCACGCTGCCTGCTGTGTTCATGAAACCTGAATGCTCACCCAGAAAACGTCGGTAGAGAAAAATAACAAGCTTTCCTGGTTACTGGCTGGATATGCAGGAGGAGCCAAGAGTGATTTTTCTAGGGAGAGCTGACTTAGCATAGGTGAGGCCAACGGCATGCCTGTGCAAAGGGTCCGGGAGGTTGAATCCCTCTGGAGCTGAGCAGAGCCGAGCTCACATGGGATCAGCTCAGATCTCAGAGGAATCAAACTCCCTTTTAGCCCAGGATAGATGGCATTTCCTTGAAAAACAAATACATATGTCCTCCAGCATAACTTATTCAGGAGCTCCGATCTTTGTGGACAGTTAAGTATTGGAAACCATTTCAGGACTGTGTCTCAAACCAGAGCTTCTATAGTTTGTAAATACGTTTCTTTTTCTTCAGCATAGACCGGCTTTATGCTAAATAATGATGGTCGTAGAAAGCAAAGTTGTCTCTGTGATTTCGTATCAATGAAGACCTCTGAGAATTGAGTAGGAAGGGTGTTCTTAGTTTAATGTGTTCTTGCTAATCGGTTCAGCTGGTGTGTATGTATGACATGGGGATTTTTCTCTTTGTGGCACAGATAGTCTGTCCTGTTAATGTGGTTCCTAACTTTCCAAAATCAAATACGTAGTGATGGTCCTGTGACATGCTTAATTCTTACCTGAGAGAGGTTAACTCAACTTTTTGTGATTACATGGAACAAGAGTTACTGGCATCAGATTTAGTTGTAGCTGAAGTTGGGTATGGCTGAAGCCTACTCTGTGTGGAGCTACTGTTTCTCTGCCATTGCTATAATTTCTTTTAAAACACTAATGGTTGTTACACTACTGTTTTGTCGCTGCTTAGGTTAAATTACTTTTTGCTCCTGCTTACAAAGTCCTTTTCTGTACAGCCTGTGTTACTTGTAAGATTCCCTCTTGTGTAACAAAATACAGTTCTGTGGCAAATGAAGTAACAAGATAGTATTTAATATGTGATAACTTCTAATATTTCACATCAGTATTGCTCAGAACTGAAAGAATTCATGTTTTCACAACAAAGAATTATAAAATACTTGTATGTAAACAAAAAACTCCAATCGGGCAATTGGATACTTTCTGGTCCAATACCTACATTTCTAAAACCTCAACAGAATTTCTTAGTTTTCAGTAGCATTTGTTATGCCTGTCTGACACTGGAGCAAACACTGGAGCATTTATGGGAAGTTACAACTGTAAATTTCAAGGCAGTTGGAAACCACAGCTAAAGAAAATACAAAGTCTCAATAGTTTGTCCTTTTCTTCCTGTGCCGTTCCCCACCCTCCATGAATTTAGAGGAGGAGTTGCAAATGATGCTTCCTTTCCACTTTTTTTAGTGTAGTGATCATAAATGGATTTCACCTTCTAATGCTCTCTAGGAATTTGCTTACTATCAGATGACAAGTCTGGCTTTGCAGTAAATTTAAATGGGATGTGTGATAAGTGTAGATCGACTGCTTGAAACCTGCTATGAAAAAAAGGTGGGAAGATGTAGAACGTTTCTACTTAAACTGCAAAGAAAAGGAGTGGTAAAGATATTTCTGCATTTATGGTACATTGGATCCACCTGGAATGCACCAACAACTTGAACTTTTGTCTAAAAGTGATTTTTAAACTAGAATCATAGTAATTTCCACAGGGAAAAAAAAAATGCAAAGCCCAGTGAAATACAACTCAAACTCCATAATAGCATGAAATAGGAAAACTTGCTGAAGTGAGCGTCCCACACGCTGTGGAGCCCAGAGTCCCATGCAAGTAATTCACACCAGCAAGAAACAGCAAGGTACATAAGGCCACCTTTTAAAAGAAGGGGTGAGTTGGCATCTGAAAGACTTGCAGAGCAGTAGGAGGAATATAGTTTCAAGGTCTTCTCAGGTGCAGAATTGTGAACTTTAACTTTGCAATTACTGAAAAGTAAAGTTTGATAAAATAAGGTTCCGCATACTAATTTTTCAAGGGTGTGTATTTGGTACTAAGAAAGAGATAGTGTTTAGTTATTGCTAGGTACTCACTAGCAAGTAGGGATGCTTTGTCATCTCTGTCATTCTTTTAAGAAGCATTGTACTTCAAATGCTCATCTCCTGTATTTCTTGAGGTTCACATAAGCTGAAGGATAAGAGATGCTGTTTAGAGAATATTAAATAGTGTTCTGTCCGCAGATTAGACATATGATCAAAGTGCACTTTAAGATTCAAGTATGGAATGCAGGAAAACAAATGTTTTTAGGTCTTTTAAAGGCTGTCTTCCTTTAATTTTGTTCCTCATTTCTTTTTGTACATCCATACCAAAATACTTCACTGGTAATTGTATGTTACTTCTGTATACCTTTTTGTTTATAAGGTCATTTACAGATTTAACCATGAACTAATGAAGAATTTGTACTGTAAATCAAATTAAAAAATCTTGATTTAAATGCTCTAAACCTGGAGACAGCTGAATTACTTGAGAAAACAGAGACTAAATAAATGTTTGAATTATCTGCACTTCAGCAGTACCTTCTGTTTCTACTAAATGTTTGTAGCAGTTAGATTATGTTCCTTTGGTCACAGACATCATCTTCAATTTCTTTGCCTGCTCATTCTCTTCTAGGGTGAAACCTCAACCCCTGCCTAGTAGTCCAGCCCACATCTGGAAAATGTCATATTTCTTGATGGGAGGTTGACCTTTATGAAGCAAGTTTACAACTCACATGTGCATGCAGATGATACCTGCTGGTAGAAATGCAGCAGTTCTTGACTGGTAGTCCTTCTGTACTTCCTTCTCTGCTGGCTTCTGTGTTGCCTGCAAGTAGAAATAACTCATCAGAGTGAATGCCAGCAAGATGCCTGCTTTGAAAATAAAGCTCCTGAGTGGATGGATGACTGTGGCCTGATACAGAAATGGAATGGCAGACCACATGGTTTGGGCTGGATGAAGGCAAATTCAAGATCAGTCTTACATTTTTTGCATAGGCAAACTTCTACACCTGGGTGGGAAACTTGACTGTCACATTTCTATTCAAGAAGTATGATGCTCTTTAATACCCTAGTTATAACAATCTAAGGCATAGTTAATAAAAATAGGAAGTTATTTAATGGCTTGTCTTACTCTCCTCTCTCCCCCCAAAACAGATGTAAAAACACAAGTCAACTTCATTGTGTTGGACACAGTTGTCATTACATGGTAGTGCAGGTGATTCTTCACTGTGTCAAGAGAAGTGCTTCTCAGGAAAACTGGCACTAGGTACTGAAACATGCTTTCTTTTCAGTTTATAACTTGTGGGGTTTTTACACCTCATTGAGAGAAGCCAGAAATAACATTTCTTGTTGCATCTTGTGGCGCTTACCTATTTAATTGTTGTAGAAATTAATCCTTAATTCTACTTCGGAGGTTGCAAACCTTTGCAGCTTGAGAAGGTGATGATACTTTTTCTTTTGGTGTGCTTCTCTTCTGTGCATTAGGAATCTTTACAGAATGGTCATGAATATACCCATTTAAGCAGTAGGCCTCGCAGTAAGTCCAGCACACAAGTCCAGGTTTTAAAAACTGTTTTCTGCAATGTAACTGTTTGCTGGAAAGGAAAATTCAGTTAGATGCCTCCTCATCCCATTGAGAACACGGAGATAAGCAGTTTTCTTGTGTGTTGGAACTCAAGTTGCTTACGATCCAAACTTGGTATTTATACAACTGGACTGATGCTGCGTGGTAGCTGAAGTAATGCTCTGGGTCAGATCACTCTTTCCTTTGCTTATGCGGTGACTTGCATGCTAGTGGCCAGCACTAACAGGAAACCACAGCTGCTCTTGTTCACTGCGCTGACAGCTGCCGTAACTAAAACAAACCAAATGGGGTACAGGAAATGAGATGGCTGAATACAGATGACTTTGTTGAAAAGTACTTTGGCAGTTCCTACTTAAAAGAATGAATCTTTTAAATAATTTAATCAGGTTCTATGAAAGGTGTAAAACTGGTCAAGCTGCTTTTTCATGTGGTTGCTGATGGCTGTTTTCATTAATAGGTCAGTTTCAGAAAATAGATAAAGCTTATTGAGTTCCTACCTGCGTAGTAGTATGGAAATGTTTCCATGTTTGTTAGGCAGCATCTATTGCAGGGATAAAGCTATTAAGTGTTTTTAAAACTTTTTAAAGCCTTTGCATGTTAACCGACTGTTCAGCAGGTCTATTATCAATGAAACCAAATGAATCAGAGCTGGGAAACACCCTAACCTTTTGTTCATGCTCACCCAGATTGCCTTAACCACATCTCAACTGCTTCCTCAGTTCAGCAAGGTTTTAAAACCATCTTTAGTTCCAGACTAGATTTCGTCTGAATTTCACTTACATAGGAATTTTGAAAAACTTGGTTATGCATTACTTCAAAGTTCACTATCTGTATATAAAGAGAGATGATTCTTACATTATTTGCTCAGTTGACATGGAGGTGAATGAATCTGATTTTCCGTGTGGTGCTGCCTTGGCTAGTTAGTGGAAGGAGCTATTCTGCATTACCAAACTTTCCTGTCTTCTGGTTTTGGCTGCTTTTCTTCTGCCTATCAGGATTTATCCTTCTCACTTGACTTATGAGTTCATGTTAATGAGTCTTATTACTGCAAAAGATGACATTTACTTATGCTACCTTTGATGCAGTTTTCCAATTGCAGAGGCCTAAGGCTGATGCTAATCTCAGTGCCCAGTCACCAGATAGCCCGTTGTACGCATTATCTTGTCTAAACCCATATACATACATCATGATGGTAACCTTACTTGCAAAAGAAAAAGCTTTACATGCAGTAGTTGGACCAGTACAACCCCATGTGCTGTCTTGGCTATCCTGACATTGTTCATTCCACTTTGTCAGTGGTGGAAGTAAGAAATGGTGCTACATGGCATCTTCACTTCAGCAAAGCTCTGTTTATCCTGGGGTTGTATTGGTGGCTTTGCTTTGTCATGCATGGATGAAAGTTCTGAGGTCATGTCTTTGGCCTAGGGGCCTTTGAGGATGAGACATGGAAATGTACCCTAGGGACCATGCAACATGGACTATAACAGACCATCTGTAACCTGAAATAAACCGTGGAAACTGATCTAACTTCAAAGGAATACGAGAGTTTTACAGAAAAGTAATTAGCATAACTGCGGTAACAACACTTGCAGTGTTATAGCTAAAGCTTATATGAGTGCCTTATTTTCATAGGTTTCTGTCCTCTTATTGTAGCTTACCTAACTTTACAATTAGTATAACAGTGGATATATATTTACATTGCAAATTGAAAAAAAAAAAAGGGACAAGGAATGGGTGTCCTGAGCTTTTGCTGTCTTTTAATAAACTAGTTGCAATTCTTAGTGAACTGTATCAGGTTTGTGTTTTTACCTCTGATACGTTTGCAGGAGGCTATGCTTTGCTCTTCTGGCTATGAATCTTTTCAGTCTTGGCTTTTTCCTATAATCAGCTTGTACCATTTGTGCAGTAGCCAGCTTTGTCCTTGATCTTAAATAGTTGTTTTCCCTTGCTACTGTTGGCTCTTTGTCTATTTATAGAGAGGTCATACCTCTCTCAGCATTGGGCTTTCTGGATAAACATGTTTTGGAGGGGGTGAGGAGGGGAATCTCTGGTGTGATAGTCTGCCTCCTGTTCTCTGGGTCATCCTAGCAGGTATTCTTTGTTGCATAAATTGCAACAGCTCCATCTTGTTAGGAAATAAACTCTTAGGAAGAGCATGGAATTTGCCTGCTTCATGTCAGCACCGTGGTGGCTTATTGTCTTGTAGCTCCTATGGCATTTGGAGTAGCCAGGGCCAACTTGTGTGTTATTTCCGCCTTCTGCACACACCCATGCACGTGATATTAATATCTACATGGAAGGAGTTTTACTGCACCTCTCTGTAGTAGTCCTTGTTACTACAGTGTTGAGTGCAGTTTAAAGAGCGGCCTAATCCTTTAGGTAGGGTTGAGGTAGTTCTGTAGGCGAGACTCTACTTCATAGCCATATTCTAAGTGCATAAATTCAGGTAATATGTGCTTGCCTGGTGGTATACTAAATTTGCCATATTTGCATTTAAAACACAAGGTCTAATGCACCACACGTTTTTTAATAGAGAATATTCTTAGCTTTTCTCTGCATGAAATGAAACAGATATGTATGTGTATATGTTTAAGTATATTTCAAGTATAAGTACAGCTTAATAAAGGTATACAAGATGTGGTATACTGAAGTATTCTATCTGGTCGAGTACCTTATGGTCACTGAATAGGTACTTGTGGTTAAATCAGAATGGTGGGATGTGTCCATAGGGGAATCTCTTTCCTGCCCCAGGTTATAGCTGGCTAATGCTGTGAAGTAATAGAGAAATATTTTTATCATCTCCTCTCTTGGCAGTTAGTGAATTGAATTTAGGAATGAGTAGTTTTTGTTGCTGATTGGTGTACAATGTTCTTGTTTTCCAGCACTGAATTACTCATCTTGCTTTGTTAGGTTTGTCTGGAATTTCTTCGTCTTCAATAATTATAAATTTGTCATTGTGCTGTTTACCACACTTTCCAAATGGTTAAATAAGGCTAAATAGTTTCCTTCTAGGGAAGGCTGGGATGTTTTTTCTGGATTTAGAAAAATTTACTTGTTCTGAAAGAGCCGAAGGATTGCTTGGAAGATCTGTTCCTGCTGTGTTAGGTGTTAGTGATTATGTAGTGTTTGATAGTATTATAATCAGTCTCACTTGTTTACTTCCCAAACTTTGTCTAAATGAAAGTGTTATACATAATCCAGAGTTAAAACGTTAAGGAACTAAGGCATTGCAATAAATGCTGAAGCTGATTTATGGATTTTGCTGAGTAGTTTGAACAAGGTGAGCATCTTTACTGAAGCTCCTTTAGACTCTGGATGTAATGTCAGCCTTTGGACAGGGTCAGGCAAGCTGTTAACTCACAAAGTCACTGCAGAATCCAGTGTTGCTAATTGGGACTTTAATATGGCTGTAGTCAGTCCTAAAAACTTTAAAAGAAGATCATGAGATCTGTTTTGTTGAGTGCTGTATGGATAGTGTAGGATAGCTGCTGCCCTGGAACGCTTGTTCTGATGAGCAAGCATTTTGTAAATAGAGGTGAGCAGAAATGCACCATCTTAACAAGAACTGTCATCTGTAAAGGACCCAAATTAGTTTCAAAGTTCAAAAGATGATCACAGCTAGAAGAAAACACTATAGTCAAAGCAGGACAAAAGCCTTGGTTAGATATTAATAATTCAGGCTGAGATGCAAATCTGTTGCAGGTTCTGGGGAACTTGAGAGACTTGCAAAGATTTGCAAGGTATTGAGTGCAGGAGGAGTAGTTTACCAAGTGTTTTGCTCTGGGCTGTTACTATGGCAACTGTTTACTTTTGAGACTTTGAATACTTCATGCTCATTAGTGAAAAGGCATACGTAGATACTTTTCTAGTATCTGTAGATACTAGATACAGTAACTGTAGATACATTTAAGATCACTAGAAGATCAGGAAATAATGACACTAACTTTCCTAAATTGAGATTTTTAGGCATACTAGAAAGGCAGTAATCATCCTTGAAAAACTGGTGGTTCTGTACACCATGTTGTCTAAGGAAGCATAATAAACACATTGAACATCATGGAACTCGCTGAACTCTGTACAATGTAAAATCTAGTAGGATGTATAGCCAGTTTCCTTTGAAATCAAGATTTTTCTTACATGCCTGTTAGTATGCTCCTTACTACAAACCTGCTGATTAAGATAGTAACTGACTGCTATTATTATAGAATCAAAAATACAGTCTTACTGAAAATTACAACATTGACTTTTATTTAAAAAATACTGTTTCAAGTGCTTTGCTACCTCCATTTGGAAAAGTGAAAATTAATCCATAGCATCTGTCTAAGAAGCTAAGCTTAAATCATTTTACTTTGGCCAAAACAATTATTAGGCTCAGTGCAAGAGGTAACTGGATGAAATATATCTCCAAAATACAGATCAAAAAAAGAAGCTTTAAAAGCATAGACAGTGCAGTGTGATGATAAAGCCTTCTCTTTATACTGACCAGTAATGAAACAAAATTAAAATGAAAACATTTCCTCATCTAGAAGGTCTTGTGCATAGAAAAACAAAGTCTCTCTTAGCATACTGTTTAACTTCTTGGGGTGTGTCAAGGAAAGAGAATTCTCAACTAGAACAAGAATTTGTATGTTTTCCAGTGAAAAGTATTTTCCATGGCAATGAGTCATACTGTAACTTGAGGCTTTCTTCAAACTATTTTTTGTAGCTAGTTTGCTGTAAAAATCACAAGTTTCCAGAGACTTACTCTGTGGGACTTGCCAGGGTTTAAAAAAATTACAGTCTTGCTGTGTAGCAGTGACTTTCATTTGCTTATGTATTAAGAATCTTCAAAAAAAAAAATCCCCGGTATTTATCTGTGTATGTGATCCATTTTTAGACTCAGGCTATTGAATGCATAGTAACACTGCCAAAAGAGCCATACAAATGCATGGCAATACTCTCCTGCCAAATTAGGAAGCTGTCAAACTAAATTTCACTGATGTTCAAATAGAATAGAAATTAAGTCTTTTAACTTTGTGCATCCCCTTGCAGATGGAATGTACTGCATTCTCAGATGCCTGCTTCTCATCAGTCCTAACAGCTTAGCACAAATAACTTCCCTGTCAAGAGGTGGGCCTTCTGTAGAGTAATTACAATTCCTGGAAAACAGTAACTGTCTGAATCATGAAAAGGAATGAAATGTTAGCACATCTTAAATGTTATCCACTTGTGCCACAGAAGGGAAGAATCATCACACCTGACAGGGAACCTGGAATCCACACCCTGAACTTTTCTTGACACTGTAATGAAAGTTTTTAGCAGATACGCTGGAGCAAAGTAGCTAGTGAAGTCAGCACAACTCTCAGAATAGACTAGTCTCCCACTCATGAAGATAAAGCCAGCAGACAAGACGTTTCAATTAAAGCTGTTTAAAAGGCTAGAAAAGAAGCTAAATCTTGCTCAAAAATATGAAGTTGTTCAGAAAAGGAACAGTTTCAGCCTCGAGTCTAAAAGTTTTCCCTATTCTGGTATATGTACATGGGTGACAAATAGGCATCTCAGCTGAAAGCCTTTCAGTACTTTGCTAGTCTTGGGGCTTTTACTCTATTTCCCTTGGTATGAAAGTTTAATATTTATTACAGTAAAGTTTATAGTAACCCTTGACTGCAATACAAGGAAACTAGAGATGTAACTGTTTTGCACGTGTTTGAGTCTTCTAGTCAAACTACTGCTTGCTCACCTTTTCAGATCCCATCTTCCATATGATGTGCAGAAGAGACTGCTTTCTCTTTTTGTATTTCGCTTCCCTGTTAAAACTGCGCAAAATAACTATCCGTATTTAGTCCCCCTGCTGCTTTCCATATATCAATAAACAACATTTTGTGTGCCTGCAGGAGTATAGTTAGAGCAAAACGGCTTTGTGTATACAACTTGAAGTTTGGATAAATATATGGGTTGAATAAACACACAGTGAACTAGTTCACCGGGGGGGGGTGGAGGGGCAGAGTTCATTTCTGCCCAGCATAGATTGTGGCTTCAGGCTTGGCTGGCTTGAGCAATGCTCAAATGAGACCTGTCCCCAGAGTACCTGCTCAACCAAGAGGGAATGATGTACCCAGGCAGGACAGTCGGTGCTGTAGGTGGTGGTTGTTCTTGCTCAGGGCTTGACAGAAGGATAGCCACTCCTCTGAAGGATCAGAGTAAGATCTGTTAAAAAAAAACATGTACATTGTAACTTTGAGTCATCTGTTGGGCTCTGATAGATTTGACTTAAATTTAAAATATTACTTCGTGTGAGAAGGTTCTTGAAAGCACAGGCATTAACACCTTACAGCTACCTAAGTTAGAAACTAAGTAGTTTGCTTTTGGAGACTACCCTTCCCCCTTATATACACTAAATTTAAATTCAGTTCTGCAGAGGCACGACACTTTCTTTTACTGATTGAACTCACATAAGAAAGCAGCACTTGGCCCTCAGCTTTGTTTGAGCAGCACTCGGTTCCTTTGAAACTGGGATTGTTTCCAGAGTGTTCAGGAGTGGCTTTCACAGCAGCACAGTGCTTTAGTTTGGATGATGTATGCTGGTCTTTTTTCACTCCTGAGGACCTGAATATGGTCTTCTCTTTACATAATAGGAAATTTGTGATGCCTTGTCCTAGCATCTAAAGGACACTCTGTGCCTGCTACAAACCACCATGCAGCTTGGCACAACCTACAGCCAAGGAATTAAGGAGTAGAGGTGGGGATGATAAATTCTTCATGGCTCTGTTATATGCTTAGTGATGTAGAAGCTTGGATAGAAGCTAACATATAGCTGTAGGGTTTTTTTTGCCGTGGCCACGTGACTTTGGGCACTGTATTGATCTTAAATGTCATGTTTAGGCTTCTGTAGTTTTGTATATGTGCCCTGTCAGTTTGGTTAACTATTTTCTACTCTGCAACTACCCCCAAAATACATGAATTTTAACTTTGACTTCAATCAATTTATTGGGCAGCTACAACCCCTTTTTTAGAAGACTTTTGAGAGTCACACTGGTGACAGATCTCCCTACCTTTGTGTGATCATTTTCCACTTAGATTTGAACTGCCTTGAAGGCCAGGAGTACCCATTTTGCATCCACGCCTCTATCAGACCACAACAATTTGAATTTGTATCTGGACCATGTGTCAGCACACACTTGCAGTTCTGCTGAATGACTCAGAGCAGGGAATGCAGGTGTGGGCTGGCTTCCACGTGGGTGCGGGATGGGTGGCCTGGTCACACAAGTTTGCTGGGGTAGAGTTATTCCATCAAAATGTTTTGAACAAATCTGAATTAGCAGAGTGGCCTACTGGCCAGAGCTCTGAAACTACGTGTGGTTTTGTTGGACCACAGCCAGCGTATTGCAAGGCTTATAACTTAACAGGAGTTTGCATTACTCTAGCAAAAAGATCTTGATTATAACCTGTACTAATAAGTTATGTTCAGGAAGAAAGTTCATCTTATATATACAATGAATGAAGTCCAAAGCTAAAGATCTTATGGAATGCTGATGAGCTTTATCAGCCTCTTGAAAACTGTACTCCTACTTACCTATCAGCTTGGCTCATCTTCCTCCCAAGGAATACTCTTGTTCCAAGGTTGAGTGCTGCTGTTAAACTACTTAATAGAATTACTGAAGTCTTGAATTTCTGCTAGGTAAAAGATAGATATTTAAGTCGGAGAATGGGGAATTGTTCTTTAAGTCTTAAAGCAAATAAGTTGGTAAATTACATACTTGCATGTTACAGATGGCTGGAGTAGAATTAACCTTCCCAATTTATAAATACCTATGAAGTTGTTTAGTGAATTCCTTTTTTTCTCATGTGTCTTTTGCAGGCATTCGTTATAGTTTGGATGTTAGTGTGGACGAAGTGAAAGCCTTAGCATCTCTAATGACATACAAATGTGCTGTGGTTGGTAAGTGATAATTTTTCAAGCAAGGATACAATCTTTAATTTCATTGAGTACTAATGTAATTTACAGAAAAAAACATCTAAAGGATTAATTTAAGTTTTAGACATTAATCTCTGACTAAAATCTGTAGCAAGATGGGAAAAATACATAGTGACCAAAATAATAATACATATTCCTTCTGCTGTTACTGTAGATACTTGAATAAAGTTGCATTTTCATTTGAAAAGTCCAAATTCTGCTAGCTACCCCCTCCTGTAAAAGTACTGCATCTTGAACTCAAATCAAAGTATGACAAACTTGGATTAGGAGGGGGCTAATTTTAGGGGGAACAGATGGAGGCTGCAAAGGATTCAGGCAGGGGAGCTGTGGAGGGATACGGATAAAATTCCTGTATGGGTTATAAAGAAGTATAATTCATACACAACTGCTAAATTGTAGGGGCATTTGGAGATAATCTGCACATTACGTGTAAGAAAACAAAATACTTTATTAAAGTGTATAGAGACACTTCACTTAGGACTTCCAAAGTAAAATTTTTGAGCTAAACCAGTAAAATATAAACTGTAAAACTTATTGTTTCTACAAGTGCCAAGTACAAGACCGTGAATCATAGAAAATTTAAATCATGAATGTTTGAGTTTCAAAGACCATTTTCAAGCAGCCTTTGAAAGATTTCTGATTTTTATAGGAGTACCTAGATCAGATTATAGCTTACGCTTGTGAAGCTCTAAATGTGGCAAAGCCAAATTCACTGCTAAAATCAAAGATATAATTACTCACACATATTACTGATGTGTTCTGTCTTTGTTGTTGAAAAAATAAAATTATTTTCCTTTGCATTCTTGTAGATGTGCCATTTGGTGGGGCAAAGGCTGGTGTCAAGATCAATCCCAAGAACTACACAGTAAGCTTAATCATAGATAAAAATTTGGTTATCTGCAATACTGAAGCCAGCCAGTTAAAAAAGCTCTTCTAAGGGCATTACTGGCCACTTAAAACTTCCTGCCACTTCCGCCTCTATAAAGGCTGAATTTAGCTTGTGCATGCAATAGGAAGGAAAAGAATTTTTTAAAGGTCTGTGTTTCAGAGGTGGAATACTTCAATTATTTAACTTATTACTTTTTTTCTTCAAGTCAGGAGACTACAAATAATTTGAAACCTGAAATGTTTTTAAGTTGATACTGTTAATAAAGGCTTAAATTAAATTACTCTTAGAAAAAAGTTAATGTTCTTGTTTATTTTGACGAATAGTTTTATGCTCCATTAAACCTTTCTATGCAGTGTTCCAGTGTGAATAATAACTAACTTGGCTTATAACAGGTTTACTGCAGGCTTGCCTTCTTCCCCTAATTAAAATAACTCATACAGAAAGGAATACTAGAATATGTAACAGGTATTCTAAGCTTGAAACTCCTGTAAGGATTTGTGTGGAGTTGTTCAACTGTGTTGATTACACAACTGGCAGGCCAGCTATTGCTGTTGCTGATTATAAATCTCTCACATAAGATATCAGATTTGTTTGCTGGAAATCTGTGCTACAAGCACAGCTGGTTCTTCCTGTGCCACACTCCCAACTTGTTGTGGATCAGAATGTGCGGAAAGAAAGCCGAATGTTTCCTTGTGCTTCCTGAATACCAAGGGTCTGTTAGGGAGTGGCATATAAATTATATAAATATAATTCTAAAAGAAAAGGGCAGCTGTTTATGCTTGGGCGTAAGTCCTAGCAAATAGTCATAAACACTAATAATTTCTTGTGATATTTATTGCATTTTCTCTGTAGGACAATGAATTGGAAAAGATCACAAGAAGGTTTACCATGGAGCTGGCAAAAAAGGGCTTTATTGGTATGTTGTGCAATTTTACTATTAAAATTTAGGAACCTGATTTGTTGTGCATTGGCAGCGTGCACTAGATAGTATCCTTAAATAACGCTATCGTTGAGAGCTGTAAATAATTTGGGTATAGCACTTTCAGCAGAGAGCCACAAAGAATTGAGTCATTGCATCTTAGTGCATTTTAAAGGGAACTGTGTGTTAACTTTTTTTCTGTTGGCTGTTCTGCTATGAAAAGCCACAATAGCTGAGCTCACGGGATCCAAAATGAATCACATTTCTCTTAGAGGTAGATATTGTGACCAAGTTTGTTGCAATTATAATCTCCAATATCAAACTCTTCACTGTTACTGTTTCCTGTAGTCTCAGTTGAGGCTTTTGGCAGATATCTGAGGAAACAGAGGAAGGAAATAGAAGATCCACCCCAGAGAAAGTTGATGGCTTCGCCCATGGCAACCACAGGCTGCAAGAGAAGCATAGGCAAGAAGCGTAGATGCCTGTTGTAACAGAACCTCAGCTTCTGTAATGTTAGTAGGTGTTTCATTCAGACTCTAAACCCTGAGTTGTTCTGGTAGCTTGCTGTCTGGAGTTGCTATCTGGAAGTCTCCTCTGGAGAAAGCTGAATGTTGCTAGCTTGACTTGTAATTAAATGGAGGATCTTTACCTGGAAGAGGTTCTTATTCAAGTGAACAATAAGGCATGTAACTAGTTAGTCTGTCATGTATTCCTGATGTCTAACTGCCCCTGGCAATGTGTATCCATTTATCTGCATTTACTTGCTCTTCAGCCAGAGTGTTTCTCATCTGAATTAAGCTTCTGTATAAACACACTTATTGATGTTACATGTGACTAGGGTAATACTATACACTATGCCACCTATAGTGATTGTTAGTTCAAGTGACAATTAAAATGGTTTGATTAAATTTGTCTTCCTTTCTGTCTCTGTGGTTGGCGCTATCCAGTTTTCACAAACCTTTTAAAAATACTTTGAAAAAATTGGTAGAGGCAGAGTTGTGTTTAAAATCTTGCTGAGCAAGTCCTTCTGATCTTAAATAGGTAGGGCAAATGCTATTTTAGTTACATAGAAAAAACAGAATTTGGTTTTATTGTAACAGATGTGTGAAAGTTCTTTCAAAGGTTTATTTCATCAAGAAAGATGTAATGTGTCTTTCTTGAAGTCAGGAGTAAAATTGAACGCATGTGCTACAGTGCAATGAATAGGAACAGCCTATCTTCAATTTTTAAACTCACCCAAGAACAAAAAGGAAATTTTAATGCAAAAAAACCCCCCAAACCCATTATGGTATATAGAAATCATATGTAGATAATGCCCTTCCTGTTGTTACAGCAATGATTGTCAAAAAAAAAAAAAAAGAAAAAAGCTTTTGATACTTGATCTTACTCTGACATTTTATTGACAAACTGACCTTCATTTTCGTGATTGGCTTGTGTGAAAGGTTGGAGGTTTTGACAGTATTTTACAAACGCGTGATATGGCGTCAACTGAATTGAATCCAGAAGAATCTGTTGCTCACATAATAAACTGAGGATTAAATAGGAAAACAATTCTTCTCTGCCAAGGCTTGCACAGTTCCCAAGGGAATAATGGTTGAAGATAACTGTTCATGTTTGGTCCTTAAAAGCTGTTTTTACTGTTGCCAACAGGACCTGGTGTTGATGTGCCTGCTCCTGATATGAGCACAGGGGAGAGGGAGATGTCCTGGATTGCCGACACCTATGCCAGTACCATAGGACACTATGTAAGTTTTGAGCAGAGGCTTTGAACTAGAAAAACTTTTGGGTCTTTGCAGAAATCCTTTTATCTAGAAATTTATTACCATGCTGCTTAATCATATAATTTTATTTAATTATGCGGATCTAAATATGTTCTTGCAAACGGTAACAACTTAATGGGTGTGAGGTTTTTTAGGGTACAGTTAAGGAAAAATAGCTTTAAGGTTAATGTTTTTATACCAGGCTTAAATTAAGTTTGTCTGATACAATACTGACTGCAATTGTTCAGCAAAAAGAAAATACACTGTTTTTAAAGGTCTCATACTTAGTCTAAAATTGGTTTCTGTTTCTACCATTTCCCTCTGTTTTTCATTAGTACTATAATTACTAATTTGAAATTGTTAAAAAATTAGTTCATAGTAGTTGGTATAGTCTTAAAGCACTGAAATCTTTCCATTTCAGTCTACTGAATTCAGAAGTGTTATTAAATAAATGTTCATGGTTTTGTGCATTCAAGAGACCGTGTAAATTAAATCTGCACTATTGCTATAACCTGTAAAAGTATTAAAGTTCTCTGTGGTCCCCTATAAGTAGCGAGTAGCCAGTGTAGACTTCAGCAAATTCTCAAAATGTAAAGCAAAAGGACACTGATACAATTTATTGCCTTCTGGGCAATAAAAAAAATAAAGTTTTTAAAAATTAGTTTTTAATTATAGCCCTTAATTTGGCTTTTGTCCTTATGTTGCTGGGGCTATTTGTACCTGTTTTAACTGTACCAAAACCAAGACTGTTGACCAAACACTTTTGTTGCATACTTTTGACGGGTTGGATGGAAGAAGAATGCATTATGAACAACTTATTTCTTAAGGGTCTACTGTCTATGCTACACAAACTTTCTAGCTTCTCTTTCAGATGTTGTTTCTCCTACTCCTACTTGCTAAAGAGTCTTGCCATAGCTTCGTATTATTGTGTCAATATGCTAAGCTCTTCCATGTTTGCCTATCCCAGCTCCTTTTGAGTTGAAAAGACTCTTCACTATCTGCAGTCCCTTCCAACAGTTCCTCAGAAATACAGCAGGGTGTATGCCCTGAGTAATAAGGCGTTAGAGTCACCCAACATATATTTCTCTCTGGCATGTCTGTTAAAGACGTGCCTGGCTTTCCTGAGATAGTCTCTTGGCAGAATGCTTGTCTGGTGCTGATGCCTTTAACAATAGGAGGATGGGGTGGCACAGGCTAGTCTAGAGCTGAAATACAGTCTAAGGTATCTTGGGGTGGGGAAGGAATGCTTGAGGAATAGGCTGTGGCATGCTGATTAGTTAAATCACTTTCACACAGAGCTGTCTGTTAGATAGGGATATCACTATAAAACATTACTTGCTTTTTGTTATTCACATATGTGAATGTAAATATTTTATTTAAAACTTCAAACCTGGTAAAAAGCCAAAATTATGACTTCAGAAAGACTTCAACATGCAGAGTGGCAACTAGCTCCCTCAGTCATAACTTAAAATTCCAATATTTAAGAAAACTACTGCCTCAAAGCATTTTAAGTTTTAATGTTTAACTCGTTGCACTAAAATGCATATTTCACTGTGATACAACAGCATTGTTGTATTATGACTGACACAGAAGGCTCACATGACCTGCTTTTAAGACTTGCTGTATTTGTTAATAGTTCACATACAGTTTTATACAGAAGGTTCAGGTTTTTTAATAGGTGGAAAACTAAACACTGGTACAGAAGATTTTTACATGGCTGAATTTCTTATTCTTTCCATTTTGTCATCTCAGCTGGTTGTGTAGTGCCACACATACACACGCTTCAATGACAGAAGAAAACAAACCAACAACTACTGAGGATAAAAATACAATTTGAATTATGCTACAACAGTTTGTTTTATTCCTAGACTCTGTCTGCGTGGCAGAATCTTATTCTTGAAGAATAAAAAAATCTGTACATTTTCTGAAAAGTTAGTTAAAGAATTGGAATAAGGAAAAAAATTAAATCAGTTTACTTAATTTTGTTTGTTTGGTTGGTTGTACATGGAAGAGAGAATGGTAGCCATAGTGGAACCTATGAGCTATTGTGGAGAATGACAAGGTATAGAGAAGGAAGGTGAGAACTCTGACAAGGCTGTAAAAAGTGGAATAATCTATCAAAACCAGTTTGCAGAGGCAAGTGTTTCAGATAACTATCTGGTTGATACACCAAGAACAAAAATAAAGGTGATTAAGGAATACAGAAAATCACCATTGAACAAAAGTGAAACTAACCCATAATTCAGAAAACAGATGGAAGCTATGCAACGGACTACATTCAGTTGAGTGGAAAGTGGTGAGAGAGATCTGTTTGAGAAATCTACAGATCTGATGAGTCAGTGTGGTTGCATGCAGATGTGTTCAGGGATGTTGAAGTGAAAAGGAAAAGTCAAATAACAGATATAAACAGATAGGGGAAGTCTGCTTGAAACCTAACATACAGAGACAGGAAGCTGGAGAAATAAGGAGAATATTACTGCAGTGTGGAAAGGGGTCAAGAAACGAGCGAAAGTTGTGTCTGAACTTTGCCAACTAAGTTCATTGACTATTAGTGCTAATACAGAAGTTTTTAATGGTAGCCATAACCCATTTTACAAGCTTCTCATTAAAAGCCACGGTCTTTCTTTTTGGCCCAAGATGTGTTAAACGTTTTTTTGATTGACTTAAACCCAAAGTTTTTTAGGACTTTGGCATCAACTGTAGTTTTGTATGTGTGACTTTTAAGAAGACGCGGACCTGCCCTCACCTCATGCTCTGTTTTCTTGCCAAACCATGCAAGTCTTTAATAACTACCGTGTTAACTGTTCCAGAAAATCCATCTTAAGTTGCTGGATCACTGAATTATATATGGCTAAAGTTTTTTATTAAATTCATCCTTTCCACTCTTTAGTACTTTCTGACACATCCAACTGACTTTTGGGACATGCAAAGGGACTTTAATAAATACATTCTTATGTATGGTGGGAGGCGGTATTTCTTCAATTATTTATAAAACATACTTCCTCCTTTGTGAATGCATGAAGGCTAAAATGTAGTTTCAATCTGAAACAGAATGAAAACGTAAAAAGACATCAAGACGCCAGGCCAAGTTGTTCTTAGCAAAACACCACCACAGATCTTGTTTACAGTTGATATGCCACCAGAGGGAGCATACAGCTTAATCAGAGCAATGTGGCTATATTTTGGGAAGCTGAATTAGGAATTGTGTGGCAAGCCCAGCATCGCTTTTGCTGTTTTTTAAAGAGGGGCTATCTTTGGCTTTATATATTAACTCACTATCATTTTCAAACAAAGAATAGTTTTTGTTTCCATTATGGCTCTAGTCATCTCCTGCCATTCTGCCTCCACTTACTTTTGTCTGCTCCTTTCCTTCCTCTCACCCAGCGTCTTGCACTCACGCCACAAGCATGCAAATGCATCTGGCACAAGTGATGTAGAGGAGGAGGCCTCCCAGTGAATATGTGGCTGCTGGAACAGAAACCCATCCGGCTGCTGGCAGACTTAGTTCAGTGGATTCCCTTTCATCCCTACTCTTTCACTTATGTTGGAGGCCAAGCCACTGTGTGACTGATCTCCCAGGGTGTGGGAGCATGGGAACCAGTGGTGACAGAAGAGGGAGGCCCAAACAGTGTCTAGTTTGGAAGAAGTTTTTTCAAGTTATTAATTACAATTTGAAAAATTAACTCTGGTGTTAAATAGTCTATTCTGTCTTGGCTAGCTGTGTAGCATATGGAAAATACAATTTTATTGCCACCAAATTAAGGATAGAGGCTTGATTGTATGTATTTCTTTTCTGAATAAAAGTAGTAAATACTTACCTAATTTTTCCTGTACGACCTTTGTATGGTAGATTTTCCAGAGATCAAACATCCCTGTGTTCTGACAACAGGAAGGTATTAGGCCTGTATTGTCATTTCAAAATAACTGAATTTGGTGTAAAGGAACACTAAACACTGTTTAAAGATGATTAAAAACCAGCCCAAGGATATGCCTAAGCCCTTTAAAAAACTAAAATGTCAAGAATAATGGTGGAAATTATGGCTGTAGTAGGAGCTAATTTTGAGAAACATATTCCTCAAAGCTTTTTGATTTGTCAAAGGTCTGCTCGTTGCTAACAGAGCAATGTGCATGTCACCATAATTAACTAACCACAGACTGAAGTTAACATATACACTTAAATACAACAAAAAATTACAGAGCATATCCAGTATTGCATTATGCAACTTTTCTGACATATACTAGAGTACTTCTGAGAAGGTGTTCACACAAAGTGAGGGAGGAAATCATCTTTACAAACTAAATGTATATAAAATATATCATGTTCTGACTCTTAAGACTCCTGTTTTCCCTTATCTCTAAAGTGTGCAAAACTTCTTGTTCCAGCTCCTCTTTGATTAATTTCATAGCTCACAAGTGCTTCACTGTTTTACAGGATATTAACGCACATGCATGTGTAACTGGTAAACCCATCAGCCAGGGTGGGATCCATGGACGTATATCTGCAACTGGTCGTGGTCTCTTCCATGGAATTGAAAATTTCATCAATGAAGCATCATATATGAGTATATTAGGAATGACTCCTGGATTTGGGGATAAAACATTTGCTGTTCAGGTAACTTTTTTCTTTCAGCTGTAGAGAAAAAGTAGTAAACAAACTTCCAGTAGAGCTGCTTTTAAAAAGGGCTGTAGCAATAAATCCTGTTATGGTTTTATGACTTCCAAGTTAACCTTTACTCTCAAACTTAGAAACACTTTTCAAGCAATATAGGTGCCCTTTGTTTTGGACTGTTTTTTAAAAACTGAACTTTTGATTGCACTCTAAAGTCTTTATAAATATAGGCTGCAAAGAACAAAGTGAAATACTATTACAGGAGTTCTTTAAGGCATTGCACACTTTTCAATGAGCTGTGACACTGTTTCTGCCTACAGAAGACTTGTTGCACTGTTTTGCAATAAAAAATTTTACAGAGAGAAGGAATTAGGGGTTATGTTCTCGTTCCACTATGGAATGAGCAGTTGGAAAAGTAGGAACCAATACCTTATCCTAAATTTGTAGGGTTGAACATACTTTTTGGTGTTCATAAGACTTCAAGATTTATGTAGTTGAATTTTGAAGGATTTGGTGTTCAGTAATATTCATTATCATTCTTTAAATCTTGAAGAAATAACTTGTTCTGTTCAGCTTTGAACAGTATGTGAAATAGAGGATTTGAGGGATTGCTTTGTTTCGTTGTTTTCAGTACCAGTGCCCTGGTTGTTAGAAATGGCAGAGTAATTGTAACCTCCAGGTTCTCCTCTAGTTAACCAGTGGGCTGAAGCAAACATCTCTGCCCTGCATGGACCCAGCAGCACACTCATCTTCCTGCACTTTGGCATTTTCATGCATGGCAGAGGGCTAACCAACAGGCACTTAAGCATAACTTAGACTGAAAACATGTCCATAAGAATAGATGAAGATTTTTCTAGGAAAACAAGGATAAGGCATTGCAAAGAGACCTAATACATGACAAACCGCTGTATTGAAGTTTGCTTCTCATATATAAACAAAAATCCTAAATATAGTTGGAGCTATGTTATAGAGGAGTTTAATGTTCAGCTTTTTTCTAGCATTGAATCTTACTACAAACTTTTTATGTGGATCACATGACCTTTTGGTGTGTCCTGTGTGTTCTTTTACTTCCAGAATGTTGAGTAATGGCCTGGAATTAAGTTTTCTACACCTGCAAGGTTGTAAAATATGATAATGAAATGCAAGATCATCTAAATTTAAATTTAGGCAATCTGTTTTATACAGGACCACTTCAGAAATATATTAGAAATTACATAGCTTCCTACTAGTTTGTATGTTTTAATGTGAAGAATTAATGATATTCTCGTTCAATGCTTTCCATTATGGGATGGTTTTACACTTGTAAGGCTTCCTTACCGAAATTAAATTAGAATACTTCTTGGCCTGCAAGTGTTAGTCAAACCTTCGAATAGTCATAGAAAAATCCATGAATCCCTCTAAGACAGTGTCAGTTATAAAATAGATACACATAATGTTCCTATGTTGATAAATGTCATAGCTGACACTTTCATAGTAGCATTAACACTTCCCTTCTGTATTTCCAGTATAAAAAACTTAGCACAACTGTACATTGCTGGCTACAATGCACAATTTCTACAATGGTACTCAGGCTAGAATAGAATGCATGTAGATTTCTTCCATCTCTTCTATATACATCATCTAATGCCAAGATATGCCAATAGATGAACTATTTAAAACTATTCAATACTATATAGTCCTTAGCAGTAATCATCATTTTATCTGAGGGGTTAACTGCTTTCCCCTTCCTCTTTCCACCTTCAGGGATTTGGTAACGTGGGCTTGCATTCTATGAGATACTTGCATCGTTTTGGAGCAAAATGCGTTGCTGTTGGAGAGTTTAATGGTTCCATTTGGAATCCTGATGGGATTGACCCAAAGGAACTAGAAGATTACAAATTGGTATGAAACTTAACTGAGCAGAAAGAGTTTCATTTTCGTCAGCTTTGCAAGTACATACGATGACTGTAGACTAGTGTTAATTTGTGATATTTAAATCATGCTGTAATTAGTACTTACAAAATGGCTTAGGAATGTTGAGTCTTCTGGATTTCTCCTTATCCCCAATATGCAGGATATACTTTTTTTACCCTTTGACCTGACTCTCAGAAAAATGGCAAGGGCTTGCATGTGTGCAGGCTAATTACTTTGGTTTCAGAACTGGAGTTCATGATTATTTTGCCTTTCTTATGACTAAACTGGGAAGGGTGTCTCAAGGAACCAGGGCAGGGAGGTTACTGAAGGATTCCTGACTAAGAATCCCAAGCATATGGACATTTAAGACTTCAAAGTGCACTTTTGCTGCTTCTTACCTATTGCATGTTTCTGAAAAAATGAAAGCCTGTCTGGCAGTGTGACTTGAATATGTAGTCCATAATGAAAATTGGATATAGTCTTTTTATTTCAGTTTACAAGTGCAGCAGACTCGAGGGGACAGTTCACAGGCTAATACAATCACTAAAATACTATCTTCTACTTACAGTTTTTAAGGGGCTTATTTGATGTGTCGTCTTTTACACAGGGAGTATTTGAATGTCTTTATCACCTCCTTTCTCAAAAGAATAAAAAGATTCTGTTACTAAACAAAGGCTATCATTGTAGTACTAAATTTTAAAATGGTACTTCTGAATCTTATGCAACTTATCCTGTGTGTAGCAGGCTGGTGGGTCATTTCAGTTGTTTGAAAACTATTGCATTTGTCATGTATTTTAAGAGTTGAAAGGGACATTGTTGTTTTTTTATTTTAAATACTCCAGAACCCTAAGGGTTATCAGTGTCTTTGGCCACAGAGCAGTTATGCCTCAATCATGGGAACTTTGTTATCCAAGCTTTGTAGCTTGCTTTTTATGCCTAATCTAAGTAAAGATAGGAATTATGTTACATGCTGTCTTTCTAGTACTGTTGCTTCTCGATTCTTTCTTTTTTGAAAGTTAGAAGAAGGGAAGGAAGTCATACGAGTACACACACACTAAAAACACCCTGGTTTGTTTTCTTCAAACAGCAACATGGGACAATCATGGGCTTCCCTAAAGCACAGACACTTGAGGGCAGTATTCTAGAAACAGACTGTGACATTCTCATCCCTGCTGCCAGCGAGAAGCAGTTGACTAAGGCCAACGCTCACAAGGTTAAAGCGAAAGTAAGTTGGAGAGTTCAAATGTAAATGAAAAATGGAGAAGGCCTGTTTAAATACTAGTATTCAATAATTAGCATGGATGAAAACAAACATGTACCTCTGAGTTACCCTGCTGTGATTCCTTTCAGATTATTGCTGAAGGTGCCAATGGGCCTACGACTCCTGAAGCTGACAAAATCTTCTTGGAGCGGAATATCATGGTTATCCCTGTAAGGTTCTATTACGACCTTTGATTTTCATTACAAGGGTAATATTTCTGTGAATTGTAGCAAGGTGTTATTTATTGAAGGTTTTTATTAGTAGACATTCATTCTCTTAGAGTGGTTTTTAACAACTGATGTCTAGGAAATGGGTGTTAATGTTACTTAAGATTGGTAGTAATTGCTTAAAGATCTCACTGCAACTGTAAATGACCAAAGATGACTATTACATGAAGGCTGCGTATTCAGAAGAGAGAACAATCCACAACTAGTTCTTAAATCTGTAGGTTTGCATTTTGGAGTATTAGCTGATAATTACTCAACTAAATAGTCCACTAAGCAAAAGAAGGCGGCAGAGTAAATATACTGGCCAATTTGTTTGTAAACATTGTGTCTCTGGGTGATGCTCTGACAGAACTGTGTATTGTAGATTGTATAGAGTAAATGTTGCCTAAAGTGATAATTTGAAAGAATAAGACCTATCCAGGTATAATGATAATTTCTCCCCGGAGAAGGGGTGTCCAGATCAAGTGATATTGCAATGAGTGGCTGAAAGTAAAGTGTATGAATAAAGAATGCCCTGATTTTCTTGATTAAAAACTTGTGCTAAAATAAGAGAAAGTAGTCCGTCAAGCACATGTGAACTTCCTGTCTTCTATAGTCAAGTCCTCCTTTAAATTAGTAGAAGTAATTCCTGGAGTGCAGAAGAGGATAAGTGTTGTCATGTAAGAGTAACAACTGGATTGTCCTCTGTACTGCAGTTTAAACTGGTACTTCGTACGTAGTACTTCTGCTTGCTTTGGCTTAATAGTTTGTCATGACTTTGTCATATGGTCACAATTCAAGACATTTACTATTTCTTTGCAGGATCTTTACCTGAATGCTGGTGGTGTAACAGTATCCTATTTTGAATGGCTGAAAAACTTGAACCACGTCAGTTATGGCCGCTTGACTTTTAAATATGAAAGGGATTCAAACTACCACTTGCTCAGTAAGTGCTCAGTTCCACTTTTGCTCATTTTTTAATTAATAGATAGGACTAGCAAACACCAAATGTGGGAGAAATTAATGCAGAACTGTTTTAAATTCACCATGATTTCCCACAAGTCTATTATTGCTGCATACTGAAGAGTTGGAAAGATTTGATAAGTTAACTGACTTGCAACTGTAATGACTTAAGTTAAATGCATACTTTTTTCAGTTATCTTTTAATTCATAAAGTGATGCTTTCCTCAGTTTTGTGAAAATACTGTGTGAAATACACTTATGTGAAATATTTATTACTTCTTAATAAACATCTTGCAGCTGTACAGTTGGTATTTGAGAAGTATTCAGAGTTTGAGTGGGTAACGTTCTGCACATACAACAATAGAGGATTTCTATAAATGACAATAATATAATTGGTTCAGGCACTGTAAAAATCTGCTTATGGCCTACAGCTGCCCTTAGGGTCATTCTGTGCTTCCCAGTTTCTGGGTCAGAATACTGATTACATGGAGAGAAGAAGTTTAATGGAAAAGAACTGCAGGATATTGCTCCATTTTAAACAATGTTCTGTAGAAAACATATGAGAATCTTGGGACATAAGACTTGACAAAACATACATCTGAATGTTTTTTTAATATAACCTTTTCTCATAAATTATACCTTTCAAGGTGTTTCTAAAGTGGTTGAGGGTTATGGCAGTTCTAATTTAAATACCTTAACTTCAAGATTGTGGCATCTGAAATACTCTGTGATGTTGTTTAGGAAACGATACTAATTAAATTTCAAGAATTAAGATTAAATAAATATCAATTCAGAATACCAAAGCACTTCTGACATCCTAAGGAAGAAACTAAAATTCCACATGGGCTTTTTTCTTAGCAAGCAGTATATATGCAAAGTGCAATAGGATAATTGATTGCTTTAAGTTCAAGAGAGATTTTGTCTGATGCTATCCATCAAGTTAGGAAAGTTGATTTAAAATTGCTGTATCAGCTTTATAAGGTTAGCGAAGTGGGATCAGTAAATCCACAGTTGCCTGCCAGGTGACTGTATTATAGCAAAATTACTGTAAATATTGGAGGCATTCACCTATAAAAACAGAAAAATCAACATCTTTCCTTTTTCTTAGAAGACAAAAACAAGATGACTCCCTTTGTCCCCAATACCTATAGTCTGCATTTCATACTACTGAATGCTGAAAGTCCTGGAGTCAACTCCTTTGTTAGGGAGCACATTCCTTTCCTTGTCAGTTACCTTGCCTCTGCTTTTTCTTCCTTTCTAGTGTCTGTCCAGGAAAGTTTGGAAAGAAAATTTGGAAAACATGGTGGAACTATTCCAGTTGTGCCTACAGCAGAATTTCAAGACAGGATATCAGTAAGCCTTTGCTGCTGTTTTTTTTTTACTGTTAATGTAGCTGTATTCTGATATCATAACTGCAATCTAAATTTTGCCATTGTAGCTATCATGGAGGTTTTTGCCCCAAGCAAGGCATTAGTACATAGCAAGCAAATGATCTGAACTGCTTAGGAATACTGGAAGTAAGCTATTTTTTCTTTCTTTTACTTGAGCCCATGCAAAATACCTCCAATATTGTTAAAAAGCTACACTTGTAATACAGATGCATTTTGTATTTGTAACCAGTGTTAGACTGGCTGTTGCTGTTCATATACTGGAGTTTTTCAGAGCAACAGACCATCTCCATTGTTTAGACAAACCATGCAAGGTTTATTTTTTTACCAAGGAGGGTGCAAGGAATGATTCTTTTTGCAGGCCGTTAAGGAAAACTTTAACCTGTGTTTTTTCTTGATGCTTTTGTTTGCTATGAAGTACTAGATATTTCTGCTGGCTAACCTGATAAATACATAGATTCCATGACTTCTTTGAACCCTAGCTATCAAAGTCCATGGAGTGTTTGTGGTGGGAAATACTGCCTCAAACTGCCTAGAATTTGTTTTGGAAATCTTGTTGATGTAGTTTGCCTAGATTTCCAAACAACTTCCAGCAAGATCCCACAACACAGACAGTTTGATGTGCTGTTTCTGTAACTCCAGGAAAATATAGACAAGAGTCGGGTGAAAAATTGTAGAATGTTCTTCTAAGACTGAATTAATGGGAAAAGAAATGTCAGGTAAAAGTCATTATCTAATGTGTAGCAATACATAGTGGGGAAATTTTCATATAAAATGATGGGTTGTGAGCTCATCCATTTGCATTTAAGTGGAATATCTGGAGGTAATGACAAAATACATGCTTAGAAATTCATAGCAATCAAAAAGTAAATCCAGTGTTAGAAATTGTTCTGAAGAGAAAAGAATAAGACTGACTAATGATGCCACAATATAAATGGAGTGTGTGTCTGCCTTCTGAATACTGCATGCAGGTTGTGTCTCTGTATCTTCAAACATTGTAGTTGTGGAAAAAGCTCAGAGCAAGATCACAAGAATAATCAAAGATATGGAAGCTTCTTATACATGGAACAATGAACTAACCTAGGTCCTATTGGCCTGAGCTAGTCCTGGGGTGGGGACAGTAGTCTCTAGAATGACTGATGTGAAAATGAATGGGTAAGGATAGATTGTTCACTGGAAGGAATAGTGAAAGAGGACGAGATGCATTCAAACAAACCCAGCAGAGTGAGGTGCAGAATGAAGAATGTGGGATGGTTCCTAGCACAGCAGACAGTTAAGATGTGCAGTGCTCTGCCAAGGGATGTATAGAAGCTAAAAGAGTTGGTCGGTTTGTTTTTTAAACACAAATTCAGGAGGAGTTGGGACAAATGACTGGGGGAAAAACTCCAGTGAGTTATGAAAAACATTAAAACCATGCTTCCTCAGGCTGAAATCAAGGGAAGTGCATGTAAACTTGGACCACTGTCAGATGATAGAAATAGACTTTAGCCTGATCTGGTATGATGCTAGTGTTTTCGTAACTGTTAGGCTGAATGAATAATAGCATGGTACATAGGTTCTGTGGCTTTAAGCGATTGTTGTGATCTCTTAAACACAAGCCATAAAAACTGGCCTAGTAATTTCTACATCCAGCCCCAACTGGTATTTGAGGGAAAGCATGTATTTTGTGAAGCCAGGTGTCAAATTATTAGTAAATTACAACAGTCAGGATGATGGAACATTGAAGCTGATCCTCAGTTATCCTAATTCAGGCTATCTTCAATTACTTATTGTTCTGTGTATTTAAATTTTAATGGGAACAAAGTTACTCTAGAGTTGCTCAGGGGTAATACAATGGGGAGTATATGAATTGGGGATCCATGCCCTTCCTAAAGTCTGTCTTCAAAACAATTGCAAGTAGCTTCTATAGGTTATTGACTCTTGGAAGCTTTTTTTGTTTAACATTTACTGTGTATTTTGAAGGCTGAAAACAGTAGTTACAACATCACTAAAAAAATGCTAGCATCTTGCATATAGAAGCTAGGTATATAAAAGACTTCAGTGCTTACATCTGAGGTTTTAGAATTGGATTGACCATAATTAGCTCTTCAAGTAACACAGTAAATGTGATTTAGATTCTTAAACCAGTTATTAGAAGAAAATGAGTGAGCAAGTTTCAGTAATTACAGGAATCCAACATGTCATTGTCCCTAATAGAGAACTAGTACCTTTGTGTGTTTTGCATTAAACCCTAATTTTATTCCCTGTTGTTGCAGGGTGCGTCCGAGAAAGACATTGTCCACTCTGGGTTGGCTTATACAATGGAGCGTTCTGCCCGGGTAAGTATTGCATTAGTAAATATATTTATAGTAAAAAGAACTTACATGGCTTTGTGACAGTTTTTGAATGGGTTGTACAGAATTTCTTTGTAATTAAAGGAGTAGATAAATAGTTAATGATAATGGAAGTCACTGTGAGTATGAGATGTTTCTGCTCTGTGCTGCGATGGCTGACTTTAACTGTGTATAGTGAACATCAGAGACTAATACATGAAATCAGAAAGTATTTTCTAGTAGAAGCTGTAGTAATTAGAAACTTTTTGGTTGTCCTTTTGTATCTGGCTAATCTGGGACACATACCTACGAGTGCTTTACTTCACCATCAGCAGTTTTAGATTAATCCCTCTATGCAGTATTTTTAATTAGTGGGGCAAAGACTACTTGAAACACCTTGTATCTCCCCGTATCTGAGGTACACATGGATCCAAGACCTGAAAAGGGGCAATGTAGTAATCTGGGAAAGATTTTCTTCCCTTTCAGAACTCAGTTGTAAGGGGAACCAAGAAATTTTAGAATTGATCCACAAAGGATTGGAGCTCTGATACCAATCTAGTGGCTGCTTATGATCCTAACTTGGATCCTCCAAGCAAGAGCTAGTTTAGTTCCTGTGGAGAAACTGGCAGAAATCACATATAACTTTTTCTGTTTCAGCAAATCATGCGTACTGCCATGAAGTACAACCTGGGTCTGGACCTGAGAACAGCTGCCTATGTCAATGCAATTGAGAAAGTCTTCAAAGTGTACAATGAGGCTGGCCTGACCTTTACATAAATAGGCCATTACTGCTCCTTATTGTATCCCATCCCTCTCGCTGTTAATGTACCCTCTTCTTGAGAAAGCTTATCACAAGTTTACATGTAACCACAACATTTTCTTTTCTTCTGACATTATAGTGGATTCTATTCCCAATTAGTTTCAGTCCAAACTAGTCCTTTTTTACAATAAAAATCCATGGATTAGGAAATCGTATACAAGTATGTATCTGAAGATAACAGTTCATCTGCACTTGTGGGGGCCATTCTGGGTATTTCACCTACAAAACAAAATGGTACATTTTATGTATGAAAGAGTGGTCTTGCCACCTGAGCCACTTCTCAGACTTCAGAACAGATACTGTACTAGATGAGCGCTTAGCTCATTATTATTTCATGCACTTTTGTTTAATGATATAATTTTGGCTTCGGCACTTTCAGTAAGGCCTTGTATGATCAATGCTGTGGCATTGTCAAAGGAATAATGGGCCTCCAGCAGGGATTAACTTTGATAGGAGTCTAATTTTTATTTGTAGTAAAGCTTCAGGCCTGATTCTTAGGCAATGTTTTTTCTTTAACTGTGCTGCTGTTATAGGACTGCCTTTTATTGCTTGTTCAAGCTAGCTTGACTATCACCATGAAGTATGTAGAGGTGACAGACTAATATTTTTATAAGCTGAAACTATCAAGCAACTCTAGTTATGTTTTTAATCAAGTATCTACATAACTATTCTGACTATAGGTTGTTTCCTTTTTTTAAAAAAAGGGATGGTCTGAATTTGGTAATCGTACTTAGGTTTTTTGGAATGTTTTTTTCAGTCTTTTTCTTTCAGAGGCTTTCTGAAATTTAAATACTGCCTCAGTGAACAACTAAAGTGAAAATGAACCCAGAAATCATAGGCCAAACTACAGAGGAGCTAGAATGCTGCTATAAACTTAATCCACTGTCTTAACACACACACAGACATTTTTTTTTTTTTTGTCATCAGGAGGTCTTGAAAGTTTTGAACATTAACTAAAGTACAACAAAATGGACCTCAACACAATATTGGATCAAGCACAGTTTTTAAAGTGTAAGGCTTTTGTCCCGTGGAGTCCCCTTGAAGTGCCAGATGTTATTTATGTAATGAATATGAATGTTTTTTTTAAAAGACAACTAGTCCCTCCCAGAAACTCATGCTTTTTTTCTAACTACTTTGTAACTGCATGACATGACCTGGAGAGAAGAGCAGTTATTAAAAAAAGTTGACCTTTCCAAACCTACTATGCTGGTGTATTACTGTTTTCTATTTCATGCAATAGCTTTCCATAGTTACAATCGATCTGTGAATCTTCACAGCATACTTGTTTATTCATTATGTGCCTACTGATAAGATACTGTCTCAGAGTTATCCTAAAGGGCTAACTAATACAGATCTCTGTCTCTTGTATTTGCCTGTCAGCAAGACTTGAAGTTGGATATATTTGGTAAATCGTTTCAGGTCTTTACTGTGTCCTCTCAAATTTGTGTGAAGAACTATTCTAGTAGTTAGTATGGAGCAATAAACCTGTGTGACGCATTTAATTAGTGGCTTACTCCATCATATATGCTGATATCTAGCATTATAAAAGTACTACAGATCACCTAAGTGCAGTGCATATACATACTGGTATTTTTTAAAAAAAAAAGAGAACCCTTTGAACATGAAAGAATTACTGTGATCAAGATGTGGATCTCTAAACATGAGGTCTGTGTCTTGAATAATTTTTCAGTGCAGTTTTTATGTAAACATTTATTAGATAGTAAAATGAAATTGAATTTTAACAATTCAACTCTGACAAATTGTAACCTACTTCCATCAAAACTTGGAGGCTAAACTCTCACAAATAAACAGCTGTATTATTGAAAACAGAAAGAATCTTAAAAGCCAAGTTGCATTATCCAGCAGCGAAGTTGTTGAAAGCAGAGTGCAGTAGCAGTGAGGAGACTTGTCTAATTTACTGTTGTTCTCCTTCCCTTCCCCTCTCATTTCCTCTCCAGCTAGTAAAGCACCTCTAGCTTGTCTATGCAACCTTGAAAAATGGGACCCTTTCAGTGCTGGAGCACAGAAAGGTAGCATAGATAGTTAACTGGGATATCTTCTACCTCCTACCCACTTTGAAGGAAAAAAAAAAAAGGCTGAAAGCTATGCAATGCCTGAATTCCCCAATTCATTACCATCTTACATTCTTGTACAACCACACGTTAATACTTCTTTTCCTAGGAAGTCTTGAAAGACAGCAAATCTACCACCTGCCATGATTTTACCAAACCCAGAGATGAGCTGGGTTAAGGCTGACTAGATTTCTCCTCAGCCAACTTGATTGCAATGGTTACTGACCTCTTGTTAACAAAGTCAGTGTTGGAGACCCGCGAGACATGAATCTGAACATATCCAAGGCTGCTATAAGAACAACTTGGGGTACTTTCAATCAAAGAGTTAAGATTCTTGAGGAGGTCAATGCTTGGAGTCTGATTTAAGATTGTAGCAGATCAGCTGATTTGCCCTTTGCTTATAGCTAAACACAAGAACCAAACTGTATCAGTGAATCCAGACTTCTTGTTATAGCCTGCTCTGAAATGGTCTTGTACATTAAGGCTGCACTGGTGATCAGACAGTTAAGAAAAAAATAAAATTGCATGTTCCGTATCACATTTTGTAGCACATACTTCTCAAGACCTAGCAACAGAGGGAAGAAAGTGGTAAAATTTTGCACAGTTGCTATGACTTAATGTGGCTTTAGAGGCTTAGGTGCAAAGCAGGTCTAGGCTTTTCCTAGCCACAGTTGAAGAAAGCAATCACTCTGTGGGGTATGCACTATAATTATTGGGGTTTTTTTTACTACAACTGTAGCTTCAATTAGGTGTTAAACCAAACTTCTTGGGGAATGCTCCCCTCCTTATATATCCATACCCACGTGCACAAGTTTTATCTTACAGCTAACAACATTGTCACTGCTTGCATTCACTTACATGCCACCAGACATTCACCAAGAGACTTGCTGCGATGTTTGGCAGGGAGACAGTGAGTACCTGCAGTTAAAGTTGAACACAGATTTGAAACTGCTCTGGACCACCCCTACTACCTTACCATAGTGGGTGTTTGTAATCGCTCATGAACCATTAGTAACAGGTGAGTCTGTAGTATCAGATTCTAAGATCCCCTTCTAAGCTTACACTGGCTGTTCTTGTTGTGGTTAGTTGGGTTTTTGTTGTTTCTGGTTTTTTGACAGCCCAGACTTGCTCAGTTCTCATTCTTTCAGCTGCTGCTTGGTGGACAGACTGTCCATCTGTGTGCTTGGCAGGAGCCCTGCAAATGTGGTAAATTATTCCATTGCCGAACTGCGTGCTGCTTTGCTTATCAATACTTTGCTGTGCAGAGCTGTTGAAGTTGTACCAGTGATCCAGCTCAGGCAGTGTTAAGCAGTTGGAGGCAAGCTAAGTGCTCTGCCAGCAGTAATGCATCCTTCTGCTGTTAGCATTGATTTGAGTATCACAGTGCTGTTGCACAGTGGTTACATATACCTTAAAGACATTTGAATCTTCAGCACAGTAGCTGATTGCAATCTTACAGATAAGACCAGAAGGACAAGCACAGTCACAGGAGCACACAGGTGCTTACCTTGTCTTGAAATGGCTGTTGGGTGCTCAGCTTGTGAGACTTGCACACACACAATCATGACACGCTCAGTAGCAAAATGGGAGAGACCAACTCTCAAGTCAGTGTTTTGCGTTAACAGCATAGCAGAGCTTTAGCTGTCCACTCCCTGAGGTAATCCAGTCTTTCTAGATCAGTGACTGTAGATGATTTTTTAATGTGTAACCAAAGGATTCCCAAAGAATTACATACAAGCCAGGTAGAGCACAAGTGTTTTCTTTATTTCAGAGTACGTGTAGTAGAAACTTGTTTACAAAAATTTCATTAGTGGTACTTTTTTATCTTTATTGTCCGAAGCTTTTGCCCCACGAAGTTGCTTGATTTGCTACATTTTTTACAGCTTTTTCACTGGTTTCAGCAACTTTGTAGACTTCATCAAGAGCTTTTAAAACAGAAAACAAAGGTAACTGTAGCATTACTGCAATACCTTGCCCTTTCCCACCAGATGTGGGACAAGGAGCAAGGCAGGGTTGGGGGACCTATCTGGGATTTCACTAACATGACATTGTTGAAATAAACAGAAACATTACCATACCTTTCTGACCAGCATCCTTAGCCTGTTCCACTGCTTGCTGCACAGTCTGGCCCACTGTGTCTACTGGAATAGGGAGAAAAGGAAGTGTCAGTTAAGCAATCTTGACCCTTTCCCTAAATTCGGTAATCACATTTTAGAAGGGTTCCCTAAATGTTTCAGGGCTAAAAGATGAAAAATTATTCCATAAGGACGGGCACCCTGATCTAGCGGGAGAGATGCTGTTAGGGCCCTGGCTGCAGTTCCCCACATTATCCATGTGTCTTGGTACAGATGAAAATTATGGCTGTTTGTTACAATGTGTGTCACCTACAGTGTCAGGAAACAAACCCTAGCAGAGAATCGGGTGCAATGAAACCTGCCTTTTGCTGAACCTGGCTATGATCTGCTAAGAGCAGGCTTGGGCAGCTTGGTTGGTAAAGATTTTCTCACTAACTGCATAAAGCTTGATGCTCGCTCTCTGAAGCAGTGTGCTGTAAGAGCAGCACATCAAAATTTAGTGATTAGTCTAATACTTTCTCTTATAGCTAGAGAAAATTCCATTCTGTAAGAGACCCACCTAATTTTAAAAGGCATGGAAATGTTCAATAGAGGAGACTTACTGGGACATGAGGAGCAAGAGAAGGTATTGTCTTTAAGTGGAGGAAC
>JAVJGG010000094.1:11849397-11889531 GCA_035590195.1 Aviceda cuculoides | reverse complement strand
ATAGTGATAAATATTTGGATGATTGGCCTCAAATAGCTATGATCAGGGAAATCTTGCTCACGAGAATCAAATAAAAGTTTGGGGCAAATGGCCTTCAGCTGGACCTGTATTGGTTTTATTCCCCCTGGCTCCAAATACTACCTTTTAAAAAAACATTGATGTGTTCTGCACTATAGACACTGAAGGGGGAGCTGACTGAGCAAGCCAGATTCCTTTTGGAGGTTTCCTGAGGAGGGAGTGCTGAGGTGAGTAAGGACCTTAAAGTGGACTGGGAGTGTCTAAAACTTCAAAGGTCTTCAGGCTTGGGTTGAATGGCTCAACAAGTAGTTGTTTTGTTAAGTGTCTTGTAAAAACCAGTGGCCTATTTCACCTTGGGTTTGTAGGACACTTACTTTCTACTGCTTAAAAGACATGCTAATTATCATGTGCCACCTTTTGCTGCAGTTTCCCAATGTGAATGATGTTCACTGCTCATAAGGTGCAGCTAAGCAAATGCTTCTCTTAGCAATCTTAGGTCACAGCCGAGTTCGTGGCTCCTTTCAGGAACCATGGGGTAGGTGCTAATTTTAGATACTTGCAAAGCCCAGTTGTGCCACTCTGCACTTAGCAATGGCTCATGGGACTGTGCCTTCAGGGCACATGCAGGCACAACAGAAATAGCTCAGAGAGAAGGTAATTAATAGTTGCAGAACCACCAGTTGGACAGTCTTGTTTTAAACTGGCATTAAAATCCCCCTTTATCTTCATTTAAATGGGGATTTAGAGGGTACATCTATAATACTTCCAGGAGTTGATGCAGTACTGACAGTGATGCGACATGAGTTCAGCATCACATGCTGTGTATTTACTGCCTGTCATCGAGGTACATGCTGATGGCACAGAAGTAAGTGGCCAAAGTCAGGCCAGTGCCTGGGACCTCCCATGGTTGTTCCAGGATCCAACTCCAGCTGGAAGAGCCATGCTGCAGCACGGGACTTGCTGTGAAGATGTGTTCAGGGTTCAGGCAGAGGCCTTCACTCTGCTGGTATCCCAAGAACTGATTCATCTTCAAGTGCTTGGGACAGAAGGGAAAGGACTGCTGCTACTATTTAAAAACTTTGCTCTTAGAGTTTGTTGACTCCTAAACACTTAGTTCAATCAGCTGAACATTGCGATTACTACTCAGCTCCTTCGAAATAATAAATGCCACTTCTAAAACATCCATATTGTCTTCCAGCATAGGAAACAATAGATGTTTCCTCAATGTTAAAAAAACTAGGAACGTGAGAAAACCTCCACAAAACATGCATTTCTAGGGATGCTGTACAGCAAAAGCAGAAAGAAATTGTAATTTGAAAACAAAAATTGATGGTTACCCTCCATTTGCCCACATCTTGGTGTTTCTCTTCCATGCTTCAGCCTAAAGACAGTTGATTAAGCATAAACCCAAATTCTTTGGAGAAGGGGGCAGTGGGTGTGGGATTACACATCTTTCACCTTCCTAGCAAACTGAACCAAGAATAGATGGTAAATAAGCAGCAGGCTTTCCACTTGCTTCATGGGGCACATAACCTGCAAGTTATGTTTCAACTGCATTTGAAGTCACAAGACAAAATATCTGCTTTCAAGAGTTTACCTAAATGTCATGTAAAGAAATACAAAACAGTCCCCACTGCTCATGTATTATACTAAGCACATACATTTCAGGAATCACAACAGTGCAGATCTCTGTATTAAAGATTCACTAACGATGGCTCATCAAAGTGACATGTCATTTAAATTTGGGACCAATTCAGCAAGCCTCTCTGCAGGAGTAAACTTGACTTGGGTGCCCTGAGCTGCTGCAGCTGCGCTTGTGCTTTCAGTGGGGTGAGTGGCGCTTGTGCTTTCAGTGGGGTGAGTGGCTGTGATACCAGCGGGGCTGGAGCACTGATGGCAGAGCTGACTTAACAGCACATATTTGTGCAGCACTGAGCAGATCAAAGACCTCAGAACTTCAGGAAACTAATCCACTGCACTACCACAAAAGTCACATTTATCATGGCTGTTCACGTTAGGAAACAAAGCCCTAAATAAGCAGCCTCGCCTCCCCTCTTGGCTCTCCGCTGTCCTGTCTTCGGTGCATGATCTAGACAGCCACTCAGTAAAAGCCAGAGTGGGAGAAGTTGGGGGAAACCAGTAGTTAATATTGGTCCTTCATTTACTATAGGGTGAGAGGGTTTGGGGATTAGAGGACATACGGGCCACACCCTTGAGGCAGCATCGACAGAGCTCATGCCTAAGAGACAGATCTGCTCCCAGCTGCAGGGGTGGGAGCAAGGCACTTACTTGAACACCCAAGGCACAGGAGAAGGGAAAACAGCGATTTGTATTTACCTGCCACCTGTGCAGCGCTTTCAGCTTGTTGCGAGGCTTCCTCAGCAAGCTTCTTCCCAAACGTGAACATGGCTGCGCTTGGTCCTCTCTCTCCCTGCAGAGGATGGGTGAGTGAATCCCTAAATTCGGTTCTGTTAGAATGTTTGGCAAAGTGCAGCTTTTTATAGACAAAGCAGGACTCCTCCCAGTAGTTACAGGGCAAATGCAAACTGGAACAGGGAAAAGCCATAAGCCCTTGTCAGGTGATTAATATACGAGGCATGAAAGGGTGAAGAGGCATTAGTGCTTATTACTTTTCCCCAGAGAGAGGGTGTGGACTCATCAGCAGCAGTTTTCCATAGCCCAAGAATGAAAGCTTTATTTTTCCATACTGAGGAGTTGGTAAACAACGTGCATGCCACAGCTGTCCTGACCAAAGGCTCCTGACCCAATGCCGCAGGGGGAGATACAGGCAGCCAGAGCCCGTCGTGAACCCAGCAGAAAAACACTGCATCACAAATCACTCCGTTGAGGCGTTGCTTAAATCAACTTTGGCATTTCAAAACCTTACATAGAAAAGTATGCGGTTTCAGACGATTCTTGCCCATGTTTTTTTTCTCCCCAGTGGGACTTAAAATTCATGGTTATAAAAAGAAGTGGGAGGAGCCGACCCTGCTTTTTAAAGTATGTGATGTAATCTTTATTGTGTTAGGCAAAGCTAAAAATTTTGTGGTGTGTCAATAAATATTTTAACCCCTTGTTTCCAATGCCTGGCCCAGGAGAGCGAAGACAGAAGGTTTGCACCCTTCCCCTCTGTCCCCACAGCAAATGCTCGCAGGACCCAGCGCAGCCTCCGGGGCCTTGGACATCGGGCAAGGGCCGGCGGGCCACAGCCCCACAGCCTCTGCCTGCCCTTACCAGGGGCCAGGCCGCGCTGAGCCGCGACGCCAGGCTCACACCATCTGCGCCAAGTGACAAAAGCCCGGGCTGACATCTTGTTCCCCCAGCCGGAGCCAGCGGGGTGGGACAGGGCCCAGGCCCAGCCCACGTGCAGCATGGCGGGAGGCCGGCAGGCAGTCCACGCCAGCCACCCGGGTTCCTGTCGCAGGATGCCGTCCAGCCAGACAGGAGCTGCTTTCACTCCAAACGACTGGGCTTTTTTTTTTTACTGGGATCACCTGCTTTCTAGCAGAACTACCTCTGTGCCCTTTCACACAGCGGACAGGAGCTTTCACTCTGTTGATCAAATAATTGTTGTGAAAAGGCGGGGGGAAAGCGTAACTTGCCTCAGAACAAGGGGTTTGTTCATCAAACCAGTCTTCTGCCTACAGTTACTGCCACAGCAGGCTCTAGGATTGCCTCTCCTGATCCCAGCCATGTCACTTGTTCACAAACAACAGTTCCTCTACAATGACCCTTCCAGCATTACAGCAGAAGTTCTGTATTCTTCCAACCATTGCAGTTTCTTACTGACCACAAAGTCCTACTTTATGTCAATTAAATATGATGTGGAGAGTTTTCTGGGGGTGGGGAGGGCCTTCTCTGCATCATTGCATCTTCTGGCAGCAGGGAAGGGCTTATTCGCCATATCTGAAAGCAAATTCTACCAGAATATGCCTGCAAAACCCAGAAAGAAAGTAACAATTTTGGTTTTAAATTAATGTCTTCTTTGATGTCAATTCAAGGGGCATCGACAAAGTTCAGAACTGACCAACGGTGCAGAAAAAAACCCTGAAATATTTCAGATAACTCAGAGCAGCATTTGACCCATGGAAATTCATTGCACAGCAGCCAGGCAGTAAAATGCACCCATTGTTCCCTGTAACATCCTCAGTTACCCATGGCTGGCCCTGCTTGCAGGAAACAGCAATTTCCTAGTCCTGCTCTGCTGCTGCTCTAGTTACTGACAGGGAAAGATGTGTGAAGACAGGGAGACTCAGAGTCAGCAATAGGCTTGTGTATTCGGCAAGGTGACCACTTACATTGTCACGAGACACTAAAAATACCCCTCTTCATCCTATCCTAATTGCAAAGTGAAGGATCGTTTCTTCTCTCTCACACTCCAATACTGCAAATACAACTCCTTTTTTAAAAAGCCACATCATCATTAGCTCATGAGCAACTTCCATGAGAGCAGATCAGCACAGCACCAGCACTGATGCTTTGACTTCCCAATGAACATGAGTGTAGAAATAAAATTACAGAAACAGTACTAATTATATTACACTGACATGCTGCAGGTACATGTTGAATTGTAACACTAGAGAGAGTACATGCCATTGCAACACTCCTTACAAACAGGTGAAGGTGATGTTTGCCTCACAGGAGAAAAACATACAGCATTAAAACACACTAGTTTTCAAATACAAAAAGGACGTATTTTCTCTTACTACATATAGACTGAAACAATAGAAGACCAGTGAAGAAGCGTAGGTCTCTGCAGGCACCAGGATTTTCATTACATGTGCATTTCAACAGACATTAGCTTGCACTCAGTGCCATAGCTTTCGCCATCCATCATCACAGCAGCACACATCTCCGTGACTACATTTGCTACTTCACATAAGCACAGGCAGTGGAGGTGCATAGCACTCTGTCTTCCTATAACACAGGCTGCCACTCCGCACCATTGCCGCTACTTCTTCTCTCCTCGGCCCCCTTAGCCACCCCCGGCACAGTGACACGTCCAGCTAAACTTTGCTTGTTAGTGCACCGGGGCTAATGAGAGCAGGGCCAGGGCTCATCTCCACACACTGGCATGACCCCGCCAAGTCTTTCTTGCCTCCCTGTGCCCGGCCGACCAGCCAAAGCCCAGGACTGTCACTCAGAGCGAGGGATGCCAGGACAGCTTGCTGAAAACACAGATTAAAGCTGCCAAGGCACAAGCACGAACACTTCCTAAGCTCAGCCACTAGCCAGCACAGACAAACAGACAGAGCTTGAGAGCAGAGACAAAACCCAGCGTCCTCTGCCACAAGTGCAGCCTGGGGGACACTTGTACCCCAGCCTGGCTGAACACACACCAACCGCCAATGGGTACCTTGGCCTCTCCCACGGGGTCACGTCCCACCACCACAAGGCAGAAATCACACAGCTATCCCCCAAGACGTGGGCAGAAATCACGGCACTAGGGGCAAAGCCACAGCAGCCGTGCCACCGACATCGCTCCTCCCTCAAAGCGCACAGCCGCTTCATGCGCCCCAATCCTACCTGCCCACCATGTCTGCAGCCAGGAGCCCCCTCGAGCCCGCTCCAGCAGCCCCTTTATGGCCTCCCTGCCTGGGCACACCTGGGCAGCCCCAGCCTGGGTGCAAGCAGGTTTTGGGGAAGGGCCCCTCCACCCCAGCCCAGCCCTGCCCGCAGCAGGGTCCTTATTTGCTAAACCCAGTAGAGTTGCGAGTGAAGGGGCAATCTATGCAATTGGTAGGAGGTGAATTTAAAACGTGAAAGGAAGGTCTTCTTTGTCTCGTGGGCAGCAAAATCTAGTGAAGTCGCTGCCGCCACAGGCTCTGGGAGCAGATGGTGCTGGCAGCTGCAAAAAGGAGCTGGACAACATCATGGACAATAGATCCCTTCATAACTGGAGACTCCAGGGAGCAGCCAGGATATACCTCTGACATCCTTAATCCAGCAGTCATAGTTGCTTGGGAGTATGAGGGAAATGGTGCAGAGTGGCCCAGCTTGCTGAGGCTCTCCATATCACCTGTCCTGTTGCTGCCGCTTGCTGCTGCCGCTCTTTGGGAAGGAGAGAGGCTGAGGGGGGTCGTCTGATGTTTTTTCAGGTCATGGCGAAACAGCATAACCCAGGCAAAGCGTGCAGCCTTCACAGCAGCTTCACCCCTAGTACGTATCAGCGGCATATGGAGAATAGCATCCAACGCAGCAACAGCTTATTGATCTTTAGGTTTCTTGATCTTCACATCTAGGAAGGTGAGTTTCTTTCACCAGATGTGCTGCCCCACCTCATAGCAAGCAGTTTGTCCACGGTATCCTCATGAAGTAGCGAGCTGTTCCCACACTCACACTCCGCGGGCCCCAGCACCACCTCATCTGTGGCTCCTTCCTGGCACCCGCCGGCCTCCCGCAGCAGCCGCCTGTGTCCCGTCCACATTCCCTGCATGTCCTGCCACTCAGCCCCAGGTCGCCCAGCTGCAGCTGTGCCAGGAAAGCCCACTGCAGCAGCCCCCCAGTCCCAGGGG
Organism: Aviceda cuculoides; assembly: GCA_035590195.1. Classification (NCBI taxonomy): domain Eukaryota; kingdom Metazoa; phylum Chordata; class Aves; order Accipitriformes; family Accipitridae; genus Aviceda; species Aviceda cuculoides. The sequence goes on along the minus strand of JAVJGG010000094.1, from coordinate 11,882,998 downwards.
GGCTGGCTGTGGAGGGCCAAAGGGGGCCTGGGTTGGGGCCATGGGGTGTGCCACAGGGGGAAGTGAGAACCGGATTAACTACAAAAAGTGTGACTTGGGAAAAGAAGTAAAGAGCCAGAGGGTTAGTCCTAAAGGACAAAGGAGACGGTATGTCATAAATGCTGCCTAAGTAAGACACAGGAAACGAAACCACAGCTAAAGCAACAGGGTGTGAGAGCGGGACCTGGGGGAAACTGAGGCAGGGTGAGTTGATGCTGGCAGGCCCTGGGGGGCTGCTCATGCCAAGGCCAACAGAAGAGCAGTAGGCTTTCTTTACCAAGGGCTCGGTTAATATTTACCACAGCATGATTCTCTGCACAAGCAGACGGGCAGCCTGCTGTGCTCAACAGTTGTGCTCTCTACCATCCAGCTTTTACATAGGCTCTGCTCTCCCTGCTTTTAAAATTAACCACGAGGGCTAGAAATGCTCAAAGGGCACTCGCGGGTGCCTGGGCTAGGTCTGGGAGCTGTAAAGGAAGGGAAACAAAACCCGAGAGCTGTTACTAAATAGGCAAAAGGAGCTACACATAAAAAGAGTCTCTTTGCATGAAATTCCTGGTAATTCCCTATCTGAAGGCAAAAGAAAAACTAAACAAGCATCACATGTGTGCGTGTGCGTGCATGCGTGTGTACTGCTGCGGTACTGGCAGCGGTTGAGGGGCTGATGCAAAGTAGGAGAAGCATCTATTAAGGAAAGGCTTATGAGCAAAGTGAAAATGGCTCCTGCAAATCTCTTCTGAGGCTGTTGGCCCTGGTGGCGTGGGGAGTGTGGCCTGGGCCCACTGCCATGGCCGGGGCTGGCAACTGCATGGGAACCTGGTAAAGGGCACCAGGGTGGGGGAGAGATGGCGGGGATTTACAAAAATATCACCTTCGCATTTTGCCACATGCCGGGAAACTATGGCTGCAAAGACAGGTTTCAGAAAGCTCGGATTCTCAATAATCCTTAGATCATTAGTCGAAGCATTCACCTGAGACAAAGATTCATGTTTTCTTGGGCAAAGGAAGGAGCTGAAGGTGGATTTTGAGCAGTCTGGTAAAATCTGTGCCCCCTGTGCCCCTGCCTTGCTGAGCTGTGAAGGGGAGATGGGGCGGCTGCTTGCCCCCCCAGCCACCCTGGGCAGGTCTCTGGGGGGCTGGAGTGGGGCACAGGGCAGGTGGTGCTCGTGCTGGGCAGCCCGGCCAGGCCGGCACATGAATTCCCTTTGCTCAGCATTTCATGGCTCAGGCAGCTGCGGGCACACCCAGAAACAAATTTTAGGAAATTTGAGAACTCAGGTGTTGGTTAACTTCGTGTGTCTAGGGCTGATGGCACATGAGCTGGTAGGAGATTTAAGGATCTCTGGTTTGCTTTTACACAACATCTGGAGCCTTCAGGTGGGATGGGAAGGCATAGTCCTGGGTTGGGACACAGCTCCCTGTGCGATGCACAAGGGAGAGCGAGCCCTGAATACTTTAAGGTCAAAGAGCACTGTGACTAAGGCAGTGGTGACCTTATTTGTGGAGTAAAGTGCTGAAACTTAGAAACACTTGCCAGCAAGTGACTCAGACTTGTGGGTGCCTATAGTACAGCATCCAACCTCAGGACAAAAGAAAAGTGAAATACTCTGATCAGGCTCCTAGGATCGGTGCTGAAGCAGTGAGGGCATCACTGTGCTGGGGACCAGGCATCAGGAGCTGCCTCCGCGTGCCCCTTGGCCGGATGGAGAAAGGTGCTTCTCCTCTCTGGACTCAGTGGCTGACCTCCAGCGGTCCCTCCAGCCAGGCAGTCCAGTCCCTACCCTGCTCTGGGCCAGGGCAGCGGGCAGCGACAACCCCTGTAGCTACTCTGAAAACATCACCTGTGAAGAAGGCAACATAAAAACCGCACACCAGGAGTCATGGTTGTGTTCCCCATGCACAAAGCAGCAGGAATAGCATCAGTCATGTAAGGAGATAACAGGTTTTATGGAGAAAAAACCCACAACTCTTCAATTTTTTTTGTAATATGAACTAAGGAGTGGATTGCAAGCAAAACCAGACATGATGGAGAGTGGTGTATGGACCATTATCACCCACAAACGCAGCCCTGATGTCTGAAATGCTGAGCCTAAAGAGCTCATTCTCTGAAGATTTCACCATCAGGGAGGTAACCATGGAAAGTACTAAATAATTAAGTACTATTGAGGGTTGCCCAGTGACTGAGAGTGCAATAGTCTAACGCTTTTTCTGCAAGCTTGTACTTGGGTAAATATTTAGGCTTTTAAAGCTTTAAATGACAGTGGACGTTGCATAGGGACACTCTGTGCAAAGCCCTGTACTATGTTTACTCACAGATGGTCTATTAGTTATAGGGCCCTCTAAAGGTTTTTCAGTCCGTGCAGTCCTCATGCAGATTGCAGGCAAGGGTGGTCTTTGGGTTCAGCGGTGAGTCCGTCTCTACTAGGACTGCATTCACAAAGATCGGCTTCCAAACAATCCTGGTCAACCACAGCTCTTGGTCAAAAAGCAGTATCTCAAGCTGGCTTGGATTGCCCTATTTCATTACAGCCAGATGCTTTTGGTCATGCTTTGGTTTTCCATTGTAAGGCCCAGATTAGATTTTTACTGAAAGCAGGCTGGTAAGGCTTCAAAACAGGAGAAAAAAAAAGAAACAAACAAAAACAACGGAAAAAAAACCCCACCCCCCCAAAAAAACCCAAAAGGAAGAAAAGAAAGGAAATACTGCCTAGCAGTGAGAAACACCCAGAGGCCAAGGTAAGAGCACTTACTGTGAATAAGTGGGTATTAGTGCCTTCTGTTGACAGAGGCAGCACTAAGTGGGCACCCTGTTCGGCTGCAGCAGCCTCTGCTTGCCCAGCAAGCAGCGATCTAAACCAAATATTTCCATCTCCTAGGCAAGAAGATTGCACACTTGTCTGTCTCTCTCCCACGGGCTCTGCCCCCGAGCACCACCGCCGCTGTGCAGCACGGCCGGGGCTGCCTTGAAGCACTGGGCAGACGCTGCAGCTCAGGCATGATGGAAGAGCTGAGCCGAGCACCCCATCGTACTGCCTCTCACCTCAGTGCTACCGGTCGTTTTTAGCAGTAATAACTTTGAGATAAAGTGTCCCATTTTTTGTCCCTGGGAGGACAAACAGATGTGCTGTGGATAATGGTAACAAGAAATTTAGACGAGCAACAAGACACGTAAGAGAAAGGACACGGGGGTGCACAGCACAACTCCCATTCACTCGCCGAGACCACGGGGTTCCGCTGTGGCGTGGGGCTGTTCGTTTCCGTCTGTCTGTCTGCCAAACTGCAAAATAATTCAGTACTCACCTCCCTTACAGGACGGTCACTGACCTCACTGGGCTTTGAAAAAAAGAGGAAAAGAGAGTTGCAAGATATTGTGCGATCCTTCACTGAAAGCCCTGATAAAATAACGAGAGTACATAACGAGGTGATATATTTCTGGGTGGTGGAAATCTTACAATACCTTTTATTTATCTTAATTTGAAAATACAGCAGATGGGAACAAACGAACAACTGACATGAAATATAATCCCTGCTTAACTTTTGGTTACTGGAATGAAACTCAGTTTCATCACACGAATGTTCTGGTGTCCTGGAGTATGAACGTTTTCACTGGTTTTGAAAATAAACTCAGCAAATGCGGCAATAATCACTGCGCTGTTGTAAGAGTATGTCAATAGGATTGCTGAAAGCCTTATGAGCCATTTTGAAGATTGTGAACAGATCTTACAAGATGAGCTAAAAGATGTATTTTTTCCTATATGAAGGATGAGGGGGAACTTTTGCCTTAAAATTTTGTATTTGGAGAGAGAGAAATTATCCAGATCTCAAACAGCTTTCATTCTTCTACACAAAGGAGTAGGGAATTGCAGAGCAAAGAGCGATTTTTACATGCAATAGTGTTTGTTTAAATTAGCATCATTTCTTAAATCCACACTTTTTCCCAAGGCCAGACATTGCTTCTGCAGCTTGTCCCGTTGCTTTTTCTACCCCATCTTGGGCTGTCTTGGAAACCTTGTCAATAGCTGCAAGAGAGGAAAAAAGATAAGTAAAAAAGCTTGAAAAATGCAACATGGTTTAATATTTATGATGGAAGGGGCAAGCATGAAAATTACTATAAAAATATAGGGATATATCTTTTTTTTAAAAAAGGCTTCTCTGCAGATGATTATAGTTGGGTTTGGCAGGATGTATTTAGGATGGGCTGCAAAATAGGAGGGGTCGCTTGGAAGTTTTGGGTGCTGAGCTGAAGCAGTATGAAATGAATGATGGGACAAAGCTGGAACAGATCAATTTTGGTCTAAGTGTAGCCTCTCTCTCTTCTCTGGGATCCTGGCTGTATTTTGGCAATATTGCTGCCTCCTTATCTAATGTCAACAAGTGCCCAGGTCCTGCCTTCTCATCACATCATGGAGCTGTAGAGGGTATCTGCTCTAAGGAGATACTGCCAACGCATTTTGACTTTCATTAAACATTTTAGACCCTGAAGTTGCTAATCCTCCCCTCATTCTTAGAAAATTATTACAATTAAGTGAGAACAGAGCTTAGTTTTTAGTTTAACTTGTTCCTGATCCCCAGAAATGAGATGCCAACGCTTTCCTAATGGCACCTTTCCAGCTGCAGGATCATTAATGTTTGACGCCCGGTGCTGGGTGCTGGCATGGGGCTCAACATGGATGGACCCCTGCCCTCCAGAGTGGGAAGCAAGATGTATCACAGGGTTACTTAATCCACAGGAAAGAAGAGCAAAGTTTTGTCTACATTGCTCCCACAAGTTTTCTATAAAGGAAGCCAAAATCTGAGTGTCATACATGGGACTTGGTGGCCGGGGGGGAGTCAGCTATTATGGTACATCTGCCAGTAAATGTATGGAGCTACTATGGAACAGATCCTGAAATCCTGTCCCATGAGATCTGTAAGAGGCCAAAACTTGTCACTGAAACCAAGAGCTTTCAGGCTGAGAGCACCTGCGGGACAGAGAGGAATGAGCACTGCCAGCTGCTGGCTTGTGTTGAGCTGCTCCATTGCTTCTTGATTTGAATGTAATTTCTCCTACCTTTCTGGCTTGCATCTGTAATCTGGTTGACTGCATCCTGAGCAGCCTGTCCCAACGTGTTTGCTGTAATTAAGCACAAAAAAATTCATTTCCATGTGTTCACATTTATGCTTATAGGAATTCCCTGCATCAATTGGCTTTTCTGCATGTTTGCAGAAGGACATGCCCCTGGCAAGAGGTAAGGCTGGTGCGGAGCAGGCTGAGGCTGTGTGCTTCGCTCATGGGCACCCTGGGAACTAAGCATGTTGCCAGAGCAGCTTGCTATGAGATTAGCGTTCACCTAGCACCTACAGTCAGCTGAGCAAATAGATGACAGATAAGAAGATAAAATAAAAAGGAGATAAAGAAGCAAAGAATAGCAGTGAGTTTGAATGACGACATTTAGCTGCAAGTTGCTTATTTTACACTACACTTGCTTGTATTGATTTTTCTAGCTTATTCTGCTTGGAGAAGTTTGGCCATCTAGCATGCATTTTCTTTGTGGGCCATTTGGGAAATGTGCCTTTTCCGAAATGGAAGCAAACACATTAAACAGAGCAGGACAGGAAAAGGGAGATTTTACAAACAAGATATAAATAGAAGAAGAAGAGGAGTAAAAGCCAGAAATGTAATGGATCAAGTCCAGAACATAAAGCATTAAAAAAGTGAGATGCTATGTAATTGTAAGATGTCTGATATTTTATGAAAGAGCAATAGCCATCCTATCACTTTTGCTAGAAGAAGTGACCCCTCAATGGCATGAATATATTCAGGCTGCAGCAAGGACTATTTTGTTTTTCAGAAAGGCTTGCTATCGTGTTTCTGGGTCTACTACACATTTGTTCCCAGGTGTATGGAAACTTACTGTAACTCTGAAGAAATCAGTGAGATTACTCATGTATTTCAGCTATACAACAAAGTGTTTGCAGGTTCAGAATGCAGGACTGATCCAAATTACACACTGCCAGGAATGAGGTGCACACAAACACTGTAAGGAATATACTGTAAAATGCTAGCATATGCTAGACACATATTGACATTTTTCATTTAAAGGAAAAGCTATTATACTTTGCATTGAAAAATTGATTTCCAATGCACAGTGCTAATAATAATACAGTGCTTGGCCCTAAAACATAAGAAGAGCTATGACAGAAATGTGTGCACAGATATTTTTTTTAAACCCCACAAAGTCTGGTGATCACTGCTGGAGAAGAATACAACAGAATACTTGTACTACCTATTACAAACAGGCCACTGCAACCAATGTAGTTATTACCAGAAGACATTGATAGTCAGGCCACATAGCAAACATTAATCAAAGGTTAACTCCAACTTCTTAGACGGACAGCAGTTTAAACACCTCCACAGAGCATGAGAAAAGACCACCCTGAGCAATGTAAATGCTAGATAATAAAGGGGTTTTGCTACCAAAACAGGCTTCACTGCTCTAAAACCACCAAGTTTAAAGATCTGTCTGGAGAGTGATAAGGGTCAGCTGAGCAGCCGCTGAGGGAGCTGTGGGTGGGTGGAGGTGGTTGCCCGTGCCAAGCTGAGAGCTGTGGCCAGCCTGCGGCCTTCTCCAGGCGATGGCCAAAACTTGGACCCCAGGAACAGAAAGAAAAAGGGAAGCTGTGTCCTGCTAGCACCGGCGAAGCTAGCAGTGTAACTCCAGATTGTGGTTTCTGCAAGCAAAAGCGTCAGCTAAGCCCCCCACAACTATACAAGGCTATTTAGTCTTTCTTACCAGCATCTTTTGCTGCACCTTCAGCCTGTTCCTTCAGTCCCTGGAAGCTTTTACCTGACATTGTGGCTTCTGACACGTGTTGACACTCCTCTGCATCAATAAAATTAAGTGCCTGGTGGTGTATAGCACACCATGTGAGGGGTGTCCTGACCTGTCCCGGTTTTATACATGTGCCAGGAGACCTGCTGACGCTTTTGGGGGTGATTGGTACAATGGGTGGAGCTTGAATGTGAGGAATGAGAGATGAAAATACCCACAGAAAAGCCATTTATTTACCCTCCCCAGTGAAAGGATGTGCTGGGTGGAGATTTCTGCTTCATCACAGAAATTTGTCTTTGTTTATGTTTGGTTGTTTGGTTTTTTTAATCAAAACCAAAAAAAACCAAAACAAAACCAACCTGTTCCACCACCAAAGACAGAGAATCCACTGAACTGAGCTTTGTAAAAAGTGCTGGAAAACTACTGAAGTAGCAGTGCCTGGGCATGGCCAGTTTTTGTCCTTGCTGGGCTGGCTTCTTTCTCCTTCCTTCATCCCCTGAGCTGAACCTCCAGGGAGTAGAAAACAGCCCAAACTTCATTTATTTTTTTAACAGTTTTAATCACAATCACCTTTTCTTGTCATGTGGGATACTGTTAGATGGCAAGAATCGTAATTTACCTGTATTTTTATAAGAAACTGCAAATCTGGTCATCTTTCCAGTTGCCTGCTCAAGTTGGATTGCAAAAGCCCAGCATCACTGAAGGCCATGCCTGGGTTCGGCAGGTAACCCGTGTCAGCGTTAGCAGTTCTCAGGGGAAGGGAAAAAAAGAAGCCAAATTAGCAAAGCTACCTTTTCCTAGTGTGGCTTTGTATTACGGGTTTTGTTAGTACAGAAATAATATTTAAAATAATTTCCTTATCTAGCTTCACTACATTAATAAAAGTTTCTGGCTTTAACCTCTGGCATTTCACAGGTTTCCACTAGCCCTTAGAATTTATGTTTTCTGCCACCAACCCCCAGTGTAAAGAAACTTTGTACAAATAAACTGTTGGCAGAGTTGGGGGCCAAAGGCCTCGCCAGCTTTGTGGGGCTCGAATTCCTCATTGCCATTTTCCAGCATACAAAGCACCTCGGTTCAGATGTTCATACTCATACCCATATTCATCTTCCTGAGGAAAGCTTTTTTGTTGAGAAATGGGCATGAGAACAAGTTGCTGTAGATAAAGTAGGGTGGGAAGTGACAGTGCTCATAAGTTTAATACTTCATTAGTACCCAAGTGAGGAAGAGCAGCAGAAAACAAGGTTAAATGCATTCCTCTGCTGCTCCTATTCAGCCTGTCATTTCAGAGAGCCCTTTTCAACTTTTTGCACTGCTGGCACCACTCATTTATTATTTCAAACAGCAATTCTCTTTCCCTCTCGACAGGTCAATTAGCATTTTAATTATATATTCACATCAGGTACGTTTTTCAATTCCTTGCTGATGTCTTTTTTCAGAACAATTTTCTTATTTGGATTTGCAAAAATTCAGATAAAAGACATGCAATATTTTGGGGTTCTCACATTTTTTGGACAAAGCCACTAATATAGACTTATTTATCTTTCTTGCCCGAACCTGAGAACCTAGCAACAACAAAACCATAACAAACAGGCGGATTTCAGCCATTCTCAGCTCCCTTAGCCAGACCCCTGCTGCGATTACCTTTGTGCGGAGCGTTTGTGAGAGCAATGGAGAGGCTCTCCAGCACTCACCAGGCAGCTTGTCGTGGCTTGAGAGGACATACCCAGGCTCCAGCAGCAAATACCTTCCAGCTGCCTTCCCAGCTCTTTTCTACTGCTGGATTTTCAGCTCAAGGGCCCCCCTGATGCTGGCTGGGATAGTCTGCCTGAAAGGGAGAACAGGAGTTTGGCAGAACACTTAAAACTGATGCACACTTACACCAAACATTAAAAGTGCACCACGTTATAGCAGTATCTTAGAGACTCCTTAGCAGTTCAGGTAAATATGTTCTCTAATTCTGCTCTGATGGCCACCTCGATTACTCCAGCTGCAACTGGAGTATTCTTCCAAGTGGAAATCTTTGTTTGACCCTCAGGACTCAACATGGGTGTCTGATCTGTGCCACTACCTGTTTACCTGCTGCTCAAAACATTAAAGCAGCATGAATCTGTGAGTAAAGCCTGCACCACTGTCAGCACAGCAGCATGACTCCTCATCTAATGTAAGCTTATCCTTATGATTAATACCATTATCCTGATTCCGAGAAAAAAAAAAAAGCAAAGAAAGCAAATGACACTTGCCTGGCAAACTGACATAGCATGATAATTATAATGCAGTGCAATAGAGGGAAAAGGGACCATTGGTATAGTATGTATTTGTCCCATATGATGGGACAAAAAGGTCTGTGCATCAGGTGGCTCACAGAGCTACAAAACCACATCAGAAAATTAATGGAATATATTGCATCATCTTTATTCACTTTGTGAGTTAACATTACTTTTTTAAAGCTAAGATGAAGCGTCTTGAACTGATGTTGGATATAGATCAGAGCATTCAGAAATAAAAAGGATGATTGACCTGAGCAAAAATGAGAATTTGAATTTCATCTGTTCAGAAATTTACAGCAATTTATCCCTGAGTTTTCATTTTGTTCTGTTACAAATATTGAGACTACTAATGTAGATTGGATCTACTTCTGGATTTTGTAAAAAAGTATTTCTCTAAAGAATTTAACCTCTTGGCCTCTAAAAAGAATAATATCACAAGAGAAACTGTTGAAAGCTTTTCCCAAGACAGACTATTTAAGGAATAGTAAAAGTAAAATAGTAACTTATTTCTAACTGTAGATCAATGAACTAAGTGAACTAAACATACGGCTTCAAATTCCTTCCTGTCCTGGTCCAAGCTATAGGCTGACTTACATTTCACTGTGTATATCTCCTGATACCAGGTGTAAGTGCGTGCACAGGCGTTCGTGATGGGCTTCCCTGGGCCTCTTACATGAGTCGTGTGAAGCGTTTGAGCTCACGACAAGCTGGATGGCTGGGCACCGGCCACCTGGGCACTGGTCTTTCCCATGACTTCAGCTGGAGTTCAACGCACTCGTGGCTGCCCTGGGACACCTGTGGCTATGTTTTCAAGAAAGCCAGCTTTAAAATACAAGGTCTTCTGAAATGCTGTGTCTCCGGATTGGTAGGAGGTAAGTTATCCTGAATGTCTGGGTGAAAAAAATGACCTTTTGCAGGAACTGTTCCTCCTCATGAATCCCAGTCTTTGCTTTGACTCTTTTGTATGCTCTTTTGTCTGTCACTCTTGTCAGAGAAGATCTAACCATCAGGTGATGGACCCAGCTGGCAAGTATTGTGGGATTGTTCATTTTGCCTTTGTCAGTTCTTAACCATGTTGTCTCGTGACGAGGAGAGGGAGAGGAGAAGGAGAGGCACCAAGCTTGATTCCCTCCCATGCAGGAATCCACGCCAAAAAAAGCAGTGCCAACACTTGACAGAGACACTTCACGCTGCTAACAGAACGGTGCGAAGTCACGCAGGCAGGGTTTTGTCTGGCATTCAGAAAGCTGAGTTTTAATCTGAGGGGGGTTTTTTTTGACATGCTATTAACAGTGTGGAGTATCTTTGTGTGGGGTTTGAGTGCACTTGTAAGACAAAATAAGTTATGTTTCAATATAGAAAAAAGTGTCAAAGTGGGGAGAATGGTTATGTACATATTATGGAGACCAATATTAAAAAAACAGCCCTTCAGTTTTTAATCAGGTGCTCTTTGAGTTCAGTTTTAGGACATGAATTATGCAGACACTAAAATAGGACTTTCAGATGAAGTGGTATTTTAGGAAGTGTATTATTACCTGATTTGCATTTAAATTAGCAGAATGCATGTTGAGATATTCTGGAGAGAGCCACTGCTTTCTCTTCTGCATCCCAGACAAACATCTTTGAAAAATCAGGCCCGGCCTGCCCTTTAGCTCTTGGCTAGACATAATTGTGGGAGGAGCTCTCAAAGGCTATGAACTGTATCAGAACAAATCACTTAATAAAGCTTAACTGCAGTTCTATATGGTAAGTTTTGCTGTTACAAGGGGAAAAAAAAATGGTTTTCAGCATTTTGTTGGTAGACTTGAGACAACACTAGGCAGTGGCTGTTCCTGGCTTGTTGGCTCACCATGGAGATCTGAGTGCGAGCATCTGGATTCCTGTCACTGGGGACAGACTATGACCCTGCCGTGCCCGGCACCGAGTGCTGTCTCGTCACAGAGGGATTAAATTAACAGCTTTGTATGAGAGCAGTATCACACATACAAGGTCCACTTAAATAATTCACAGGGTGAGATGTGCAAGAGAAACTCTTGATTGCCCAGATTGTGACCTGGCAGCAAAAAATTATTTTGCTAGTGTTTGCCTCCATCAGCTTTTATGCAGGGCAGCGGGATTCACGGTGTTTCCCTTGTGAAAGCACCTTCTGCCATGGGATGTTTTCTGATGCATCAACTCCATCCTTCCATTTTTCAGTTTCCTCCCATCACCTCTTGTTTTGCTTGTCTGCAGACTCATTAAAAGTGCAGCCTTCTTTTCCATGCACTGAACCAGACAGACATACAACAAAGTCTAATTGAATATTTAATGGATAATCTTTCGGCTCTTTTATGACAGACCCTTCTACTTCAGGAGAAAAAAGCTTCTGCCTTTCTTACCTCTGACAAAGGCCGCTCAGACTAGCACCTCCGATCTCCCCGGCTGGGTAGCAGCTGGTGCGGGGAAGCGAGGGGAGGAAACGGCGGCTCACCGAGCCATTGCATGGGCACAGCACTGCCCCGTTCCCGCTCACTGGCACAGGACGCTTGCATGGGAGGAAACCACGTGCCCTGATCTCTGTCTTTAAGGCTCGTGATTGCCTTCTGCAAGATGCATAAAGACTCCGCAGAGGTGTGATCGCAACAGGACTAGACCAGACCTAGGCAGGGGCTATGCCGGAGAAGTGCTGAGCCCTTGTCCAGCCTGGGCATCAAACAGCGCTCAGTGATGTGAGAAGCAGGCAAGCGCAGAGGCAGATCTTTAGAAACATCCAGACACTTTTGGTACTCACAGTCAAGCAGTGTTTAGGCTCACAGTTCTAGATCCAGACGTGTAAACACCAGTTAAATCCCTCCCAGAGGGAAGAAGGTGCTGTAGCTCAGCATATGGATGTGGAGTGCTGCAGGCCTCTCTCCTAAGCGGCTACGGAGCTCAGTGCCACAGCGCAGTGTGCCTGCACTCTCAGCTCAGCAGTTGTAATTCTCTCCTGGTTTAAGTTCTTTTGAACCAGGGGCAAAGCCTGCTTGAGAGGCGGGCGTTTGAGAAGCAGCTTACTCCTTCGTTGAGTTACAGCCTGGCCCATCTGATACCTGCTCCTGCCTCCCATGTGTGCTGTAGCTAGTGAAAGCACTCACCTCTTTCCCCCTGGCTGGCAGAACATTTTCTTTTTGTATCCCCATAAAGCAAAGCTTTGGAGTAGAGGGGTTTTCCGCTGTCTCTCTCCAGCGAGCACTAAGAATAGGCTCCAGCCTCCTGCTGCTGTGCATGAGTATCACAGCCCTTTATGCCCCCTTACCTTGGCCTCAATTTTAGTTATTCTGTTTAATTGGCAAGTTCTGCAGATGTTTTGCAGGACATCAGGGAAGAGCATGCACATATCAGATATCACTTCCTTTGAAGGACCTTGTTATCTCTTGCTAAGGGTCTTTTGTCACCTTTCCTTGTTGAGATCAAACATTCTGGATGGAAATCCTGTGGTCTCTGCAAGGCAAAGCTTTACGTGTATTGTTAGTGCATGAGAGAGACTGATATCACACTTGCTAGATCCTTCCATGCTACATACAGCAAGTCTCTACTGTAATACCTTCTGTAGTCATCACTATTATGCATCTTAATGATTCTGAAGCAGCCTAAATCTCTACAGCTTACACTGGCTTCTTGAGGATTTGTGGGTGCTCTCCCCGTAGGTGAATAAAAGACCCTGTTTTTAGATCCACACTTACTGACGTGCTTCATGCTTATCCTTCATTATTTACAGCAATGAGCTTATAGCAACATTTTGCCATTTTCTACACTTGTGAACTCAGAACGTCTCTCACCCAGCAGCTTATCTGCAGACTGACCGGCTGCTGTAAACGATACCAGCCCCGGTGTTCATGTTGTACCAGTAATTCTCCTTTGGCACCTGTTATGGGACTCACGCATTTCACAGCAATCCTGCCTGCCCCTGCCAGCAGTAATGCAGTTCTGATCTAACAGATGAGTGTCCATCATGTTTCTTTAATTACCTTTTGGCCATTCGTTACACCCAGATGTTGGGAGGGAGTTTTCAAGCTCTCGTGTAAGCAGAAAAAACAGCAAGGAACAAATGCTAACTGACCTCAACGTGACTTTCACATCCTTCAAAAAGTCTCCTTCTTTCCAATTTCCTCCCGCCCCCCCGCACTCTCTCTTAAACGGGGGAGTACTTAAAAAGTGCAATCTCTATTTTTCAGCCCTAAGAGACAGAAAGCTGGCCTACCTAAGCTACTAACTTCAGAAATACAATTTTTCATTATTCCCCATCTTTACTTCACGATCTAAGGCCATTACGGTCCTGAGATCCTTGTATTTTAATACCGCACTTTTACAGGAAGAGTTCATCAGTTTGGAAGGATCAATGTCTGAAATGTACAAATAAAACTGACAAAACAAAAAACTTGTTCAAACACTTTTTTATTAGTTAAAAAAAATATTTCCATGATACCTAGAGATCCCAAGTGCCAGTGCAGATGAACGCGAGATACAGATCAGTGAGTCCGACCAAAACACACAAAGCGAGCAGGTTGAGAAGCCACAAGGGAGGTGGGGAGGGAGACACGCACCCCGGTACACGCCTGCACTTTACTTACAATCAGAGGAGTCTGGCTTACGTATATTGTATGACTGGTTTATGAGGCAAGTGAAAGACTACAGAGCTGAATGTAGTTAGTCTATGGAGAGCGGGATTTTCCTGCTGTAGTGTCAGCTAATATTTCCATGTATGCTCTTGGAGTGCTCTCTTTTGACCTAGAAGTCCATAAGTTGGTTCATTGCCTTAATTTTCACCCTGTGAGAGAAGGCAGACAGGAAAACAGTTAAATATTTCCAGTGGAAAACATATATAAATAAAATTAGGAGAAAAATCAATGCTGGTAGTTACCACATAAAAACCCATAAGCAGCCACAAAACAACAAGGAGCATACGTGATGCAAAATTCAAATGAATTATCCATTCCTTCTGGGAACCAGCCACACTCCCGCTGTCACTCAGACGTCCAGGGAAAACAAGGGTGCGATTTTGCATGTGGTGGAAGTTGAGGTAACGCGGGGCCGGGCTGCCACTGGCAGCAATGTCCCGCTTTCTGCTGCTGGGTCTGCCTCCTGCCCTGACATTAGCAGCCTGACATTAGCATCTTGGGCAGCCACGAAGTCAGTGGGATTAGCAGGGCTCATTTTTGGGACGGGCACCAGGGGGGTGATAGCTGATGCAAGGGTCGTAGGTGCAAGCTGAGGCTTTTGGGAGCTTCGGGCATTGTGAAAACGGTCTGAGCTTCAGAGAAGCTGAAAACTGGGGAGTTTGGGTGTGGGTGGTACTGCGGGGCTTGTGGAGTGGGCAGCCGAAGGCCTTAGGACCGAAATCACAAAGGAAATACCACGTGAGAAGCGTTTATCCCTTTAAAGCATCCATGTTGGACAATAAGAGGTTGTCCTCCCTTGTCGAAGAGCAGAAATAGGCCCAGAGACTGACTTTTGACCCTGGGCTTCAAAAGGACATTGCGGGTAGGATAGATCAAAAATTAAAAGAACTAGTTTAAATATAGAAAAATCTATAGAAAAATCTAACTTGTTATCTAAAGCTCTTCTAAAGCACGGCTGCAGCCAGGAAAAAGCTATCCCACATGATGATAAAACCATAGGAAAGCATTAACGATTATATGTGCGTTTACACCCCTAAATCAGCCCAAATCAGGCACCAGTTCACAATCTGTCCAATCTGCCACTCATGGCAAATTCTCAGTCTCAAAAAAGAAAATGGCAAAAGTGAGAACCGATGAGCTCAGGTTTTTGCCAAACAGCTCATGAAAGTGTGAATGCTAATGGGCTCCACGGGCAGCAGCTCTGTAACCGCAGAAAGCAAAGGGGTGATTTTTCCTGAGGGAAAACCAGTAACCCTGAAAAAGCCCACGTGTGGTCTTGGGAGCCCGGGGACCGTGGGGAAAGCGAGGGCCGTGGCATCGCCTTACCTCTCCGCCGCCGCCTGGGCTGGCTGCCGGGGCCCCCTCTCCTGTCGCCCCCGGCTGCTCGGGCGGCTGCGGCACAGCCAGGTCCTCCTGCCAAGTCACAAGCGAGAGATGTTTGTCCTTAGTGCCACATGCAGAGTCATAGCCCTAATCTGAGACAGAATATTTGAGCAGTCTGTGCGAAATGGGTTTGAGCATTATGCACGCAAATAAAATGCCAGGTTTAATAGATGGCAGCTATTGCTCGAAATCCATTTTCTGTGCAGGTTGTTAGAGCAGATGTCTGTGAAAAAGCAATTCAATTCCTCACAGCCTGGTTTAGGGTCTTTTTCATACAGAAAATCAGTTCTTTTTCTGAAGTTTTCTTTCCTGTCACTGAGACCAGAGTTTTGACTCCTTCGGTGTGAAGAAATTTGGGAGGAACAAATAAACTTACCTAGAGTAAGATAGATTATGCCTTCCCCCACATTATCTTACTTATCCTAAGCACTCGTGGCATAGACTAATACTCGTTTCGGATACAGCAGTATTGTGATGGCATTAATGTCATGCCTCAGATAAAATGTCATTACCAAAGGATAAGCTTTTCTTTGTGTTTGCAGTCCAAGCGTTTTCATAAGCACTTTGGGCCCTTTTAGCTACTCGCCCACCTCTTTCAGCTACCTTCCTATTCAAAGAAGAGAAAAGATTACATTATCAGGCAATTACTTTAAATGTGATTTGGCCACATGGGAAGAGAAGACAAAAATCCCGACTGTATGGGATGGGCACAGGGGATGGACAGAAAGCAGAAATGCACCTTTGTGGAATCAGAGCAGGGGGAAGCAGAAATAGAAGGACCTCTGTAGTCCAGCCCCAAATCACCAAATACACAATTTGAATTTCAATATTTTGGAAACACAGGGCCACCACTTTCCCTGGTGCCGCTGTTGATGCAGTGCAAATCAAATGTCCCTGTCAAACCTACTGTAAAGAGAACTTTATGCACCATGTGTTTTGGGGGACTCCATTCTTCATTTTCACACGTGTCCTTATTTTCCTGTCCAGTTACAACTGTTCTCATCAGTAAGAGAACACCCCTGCTGCTTTTGGAACTGAATTAGGGAAGAAAAGGTGATGTGATATAAAAAGGAAAAAACAGATCTACTTCACAGAGTTACATAGATGGGTAGAACCCATGAAAATTTGAGCTGGAAATTGGACTTCAGATCTATTTTTTGCAGGAAGAGGAGCCGGGAGATGGAAGCACCACAACCTCGTTGTCCTTCCATAGGTTTCCACGTCTCCATACAAGCTACCATAAGAGATCAATTCACCAAAGGAAGAAAAGGGCTAAAATACGAGCCACAGCCCAGTACCAATATCTGTCACAGCTCCAGGCATTCCCTTTACCTCCCTGCCGAGAGTCAATTAGTTTGTTTATAAAGAGCAAGCCACGCACTGGGGGTGTCTCCATATGAAAAGCACACTGTGATTTTTCTTTTTTTCCTAAGAAACATGCCCTTAATTTGCATCCCTTTGTTAGCTGAAATGATTTTTGCTAGTATCAGCCCACTCCATGTGAAGTAAGCCGAGGTAACCTATCGACGTCAAGTCGTGCAGACCATGGAGCCCAGTTTCTGGTCTCCAGTTCCTGGTGCAGCATGGACCTGAGGCTGCTGGGGAGAGGCCACCGCTCTGATGGAGCCACTTAGCCACAGCCTTTCCGAAATGTGTGAACTCTGTTGTTGCCAGCAAACAGAGCTCATTACCCTGGATAAATCCAGGAGGCTGATCCGACCTCAGGATCCAGTCTGTGGCTTTAAAACACTTTTACATTCATATAGGGCCACATAAAAAGGACCACACCCTATAACTCAAGAGTGCACATTAGGTTGAAGCAGGTAAATAGCCTCAAATTGTACTTTGAGGCTTTACAAGCAGTTTTTTGGACCGTTAGGTGGAAAGAAAAGAAACCTGCAATGCAAGCCAATGACAACAGCCGCAACAGCAGGTGCTTCGTAGGTTTTTTGCAGGTGAGGTTACCAGCTGCTGTGTGAATTCATGAAGGTGAATCAAAGGCGACTGCCTAAGGCGCTGAGCTCTGTTGGAAAAACTGGGGGACAGCTCGTAGGAACACAAGGACAAGTGCAGCGCACCCCATCTTTCTACAGGGCATGACCACGTACTCTTCCTGTGGGCAGGGAGCTCAGCTCTGGTGGATGTGGAAACAGCCGTGGAAGAGGGGATCCCTTCCTCAGGACAGTGCATCTCAGAGCCATGGGTGGGCTGGAGAAGCCCTGTTCAGCTATCGCGTTGCTTATTATATCCCTTAAATCATGCTCTCTGCCAAGACTCTGCTCCAGAAGGATAAAAGGGAGTCATCCATCTATTTTTAGAAAGGGAAGCAAACATGTTTCTGGAGAGTGTTTCTAAACCGTGGTGGAGGAACCAGCACAATTGCAGGATGAAGAGGTGTCAGGCCATGTTAGGGACGTCGCCTCACAGCCTTTTTCTCATGCGCTTCCCACCCTGCCCAGAACAGTGAGCACGCGATGAGGAAGGGCTGCATGCTTCAGCGGGGCATTAGCTGGCCGGGGATTTCAGTGACTAGTCAGGAAAACAATATACAGAGGAGGAGCACGTGATGTAAGGGTCTTCACTTTGGATGAAAAGCCAGAAATTCCTGGGTACCAATCCCAGCTGTAGCAGTGACTCACTGTGTGATGCTGGGCAAGAAAGCAAGGGTGAAAATCCAGCTTCTCTGGAGGACAGCAAGGACTTTGCCATTCCTTTCAGTGTTCATCTCCCCATTAAAAGGGACAAAACGTTCTAACAGAAAGGCATGTTGCAACCATAAAGTAATTTGTAACGCTCCTGCTCTTAAACGGCAAGCAGATATTACACCACCCCCCCTCCGAAATTGTGTATTGTCTTAGAAAAACTATTGAAAATGAAAAAAACTGATTTAGTTTGTTATAGGCTATCTTATTCTATTTTGGGGGGGAGGTTGAATCTTTTTGGCTAGAGAAGAGAGAAAAACAAAGTAATGTAACAGTTAAGTGAAACACAAGACCTTAGAATTCATTTACAGAAATACTATAAAAGTTTATAAATATTTTTAAGATCTATAAACATATTTGTATATAGAATATACACACTACAGAAGATTTATATATATAAAATAAAATATTTCACTAAGGTATGAAACATAGTTACATGTTCAGATACCATTAATGAAAAAGTCCACAAATTCGGACCTGCCATTTATAAAAATATTCCTGTGCAATGTTAAAAGATCTTAAATAGAGCATACTATAGGCTTCTGGGTTCAGATATTTTAATATGTTTTTTAAAATGAGATTTTAAAAGTCCACAGATTTTGCAAAAAAAAATTAATTACAGTTTGATTTTTCAGATTTCTCTATTTCACGGGGTCTATGAAATTTCCTTTTTCAGCTCAGCGACTGTGTTGTATATTCTGCTGGCTGAGTCCATACATGAAACGGAATTTGTATTTTTATCCATATTATGTTATAGGCCAGTGTGTTGTGGTTTTTTTCACCATCCCCAAAAATTCTGAGATAAACAACCCTATCAGGATTATCTTCTTTATCTAACAGAAAAAGCATGAAGAGTCTGCATGTTGGATGCTGGGACATTACTCACCAAAAACTCAACAAATTCGGTGGCAAGCAAGATTTCTTTTATTATTATTTTAAGGCTGTAAAACCAGAGAAGTTCACTGGCAACCTAATCTGCTACAAATTAACAGCCCGCAATGGGACAGCAATTGCATAAGAGGGAGAAAGGTTTAGGCTCTTGTAGCGCTCTTGACCTTGGGCGTTGGAGTGAAAGCAACGCTACTTGGCAGTATCCCCAAACCGCTCCCTTGTAAACCCTCAGGCAACCTGACAGGTCCTACGGACAGGCTGTCCTGGATGGGTTTTGGGCTGAACGTGCTCAGAGTGATGCTGACAGCTCTGACTAAGAGGTCAACCCGTGATTAAAGTGAGTGGACCCACCGACAGGACAGACAGACAGACACGCAGGATTCCTGTCTTACCCTACAGGTCCAGGTGGACTTTTGAGGTAGCTTTGTTTTCACCCAGCTCACAGCCAGACTCTCTTAGGTTTTCCTGGGGCCGCTTATATTGGGGGCTGTATATATAAATATACATATTTAATAATGTTTGCATCATTATCCTAGGAGGATTACTGGGGCACAGACTTTAGCCATGAAGCACACACAGACTCTTGTAGACTTTAAGGCTTCACCAGTGCCACTAATTCAGGTATTCTGCATGTGAAAAATATACGCCTGGATGCACTAACGAGACCGAGAGGGAAGTACAGAAAAAGTGCCTGTGGGCAGAGTACCCCACTCCACGCTGCTTTTGCAGTCTCCCCTGCTCCATGGGACACTGAAGGATACCACTGGGATGCATCACTGCATCAGTGAAGTGCAGCGAAGCTTGAATACAAAGGATGAAGCTTCAATACAAAGGGGAAGGGTTTTGACTATTTATTCTACTTAATTGTAAGGTAGTTCAGCTGTTGATTTCCCTGCTCCTCCTGCTTAGCAGCTCTGCCCTCAGTGGCCTCTTAGATGCCCTTGGTTGCTCCCTTCTAGTGGCACCCACCCTGCCCAAACTAACATGGAGGTCATTCATCAGTTTCTGCTTCTAATTCCTTCCATGGGACCGTCTTAGTGTCGGTGGCATTGCAGGGTTTAAGTGAACAGAATTAAGGCCATGAACGTCAACTGTTCGTACTCAAAATGTGCAGTTGTTATGAAAGTGATAAGCCGCGGTATGGGTGCGGTACCCATGTGCTAGATGAAGCGCAGAGAGAAACGATGTGATCCATGGAATGCGCCCGGCAGTTGCACATAACTGACAACCACTCAAATAATTAACAGAGTGAAATAAAAAAAAGATCAAACCCAATTCAAAATGACAGAGCCACGAACTGACAACGAAACCATATAAAAACTGACAGGGCAAATAGATCTAAAGAGGAGATCTAGGCGGAGCGTGTAGGGAAGCATCAGCTACTGGGGAAGTTCCTCCAGTCCCTGAGGGACATTTTGTGAGTGTGTGCGCGCGTGTACGTACATGCGCTCGTTCCCAACCACGTGGTGCCTGCAATGCAGCAAGCTTTGTGCTGTGTCATGCAGACAAAGAATTAATCCTCTTCTAAGACAGGGATATTTAGTGGGTGGTTAGCTCACTGAAATCCATTAATGTCCACCCCAGGGACTGGGATGGGTGCAGAGCCACAGACAAAACACA
This sequence comes from Aviceda cuculoides, assembly GCA_035590195.1. Classification (NCBI taxonomy): domain Eukaryota; kingdom Metazoa; phylum Chordata; class Aves; order Accipitriformes; family Accipitridae; genus Aviceda; species Aviceda cuculoides. The sequence continues at coordinate 11,862,644 of JAVJGG010000094.1, read as the reverse complement.
TTAGTGATGGGTGTCATTCCTTTGCGTATGAGAAAAGTTGTGGAGCGTTTACAATCTTTTAACTTACATATTTTTCAGTTAATACTTAAAAACTCCTCCAAATCAGTTAATACTTTCTTGTACTCATTTAGCAGTGACCAGGCCAGTGCCAAAGCCCTACTAGGTGATGCCAACATTACTCGAGGTTGCTCTTGTCTGGTGCTTGGCACCCCTCCATAGCTGTAGAGTTACTTCAGCCCTGTTTCCTTCTGCCTGGCTCCGAGTGCTCCCACTCAGGACAGCAAGAAGCAGCAGCCTGCCAGCTGTGCCACGTGTGTCCACATTTCAGTGCCTGCCATGTTCCGTGAAGGGCTGAATTTCTGCCCATGGCCAAAGTTGCCATCTGATACACCCACAGAGCTTGACCACCCCACAGCTGCTGCCCTGAGCAAAACTTAATCCAGAATCCTTAGAGTTCCCCACTCCTCCCTACTATGTGCCTGCCACTGATCCCAGCTGTCAAACACACAGATTAAATGTCAACAAGCTCTCCGTAATTGATATTAATACTGGGAATGCTGAGCTGGGGACATGCCTCCTAGGCCACTCAACTCCCCAGATTCACGTCATCCCATAGCACCGCTCAGTGCCATGCATTCATACAGATGCCCTGGTGCTTTGAACAACACCTCTATAAAGTCAGCAGGGAACAACGCTGGAGATAGATAGTTGAAAGCAGAAATGAGACGTTAGCAACTGCTCTTTGCAATTAGAAAGAAGGAGGATGGGATGGAGCACAGGCAAGTCTCAGGACTGGATGTAACAACTCTCTCGAACTTCAGGGACTGAAACACTTGTGTATAATTCCAGGATTGCAAGATCGTAATAGTAGGTATCTATTTTTTAAACATCTAACTGCTATACCTTATCACTACTCTTAGTGTATCACCAGTGGGTCTCTCACATGCATTATAGTGCCCAGTGCCCGGTACAGCCTCTGGCTGTATTTCCATTAGCAAATTGCATAGCACAATAGGAGCAGGTCTGGAGAGAAAAGAGCTGGTGCTGAGAGCCCAGCACCAAGCCCTCCACTCCTCCTTCCAGGGCCCTCCCTCCGGAGCAGCTCTGGCTCCATGGAAATGAACCACGAGCAGTTGGGATGCACTCCATGTGCGTATGGAGCTCAATCTTCCACGTCATTGCTATCCAAAAGGTATCTAGCAGATGCAAGTGAAGTATGGTGAGTGAGGGTGATTACAAGATTTGTGCTCCTAATCCAAGCTGAACTAAACCCTAGAGTAAATGAGCCCTGTCTTTCACAGAAACAAATGTTTTTCCTGAATTTTTCTCCCGTGACTTCTTTTGCCTTGCTTTTCTCCTCCCATTTTCATTCTGCTGCCCACCTCTGCTATGTGGCATGACACCATGATACCGTATCCAAAGCAGCTTCTGGATCCCTCATCTAGACTGCCTGTTGGCAAGTGACAAATCCCACTTTTTTTATTTCTTGATCAATCCCCATTTTAACTCTAAGCAGGCAGACTTTGACGGAAGATGCCAGAATGACAGTTTGGATGCTTAATGCCTTAACCCTCTGGAAAACTCACAGCTTTTGTATATTGCCTGCAGTCTGCATAACCCAGAACCATTACAAGAGTGAAGGAACCACTGATTTTCTAAGGGACTACCCGCACAAGGATGGAAGCAGATAACGTCGACCACTTTGAGCTCTGAAATTAACACCTGTAAGTTGTAGCTTGTCAGTCTTTGAGGGGGGCTCTCACTTAGGACAAAAGGGGAAGAGGATTGCTGCTGCTCAGTCCTTGCCAGAAGGGGAGACAGTTTGGTATCTGCAGTACAGATTCCTACCATCAGCAAATTCCTAGCTCTCCTGGCTCAGCCACCCCACACCCGGTCAGTCAAAAGGTAGGAGGGGGTAGTCTCGCCCCACGGAGTTAGGAATCGCTATTTGCACCCCTGCAGCCTAGCTGCTGTCCCCTGGGGGAATAGAGATTAACCTTATCCTGAAGGCTTAGCAGAAGTTCTGTATCTGCCCTTTTCACATGCTTTCAGGAGAACATTTTGCATCACTCGTAGCTGCTGTTCTCCTCTTTTGTTAGGCTATTCTCTCAGGATTTATATGGTGTGTAGAAGTTTTGTTTCACATCACAATGTGTTTATGTGCAGGTCAGGAAATTCATCATCCAACTGTCTGAACAGCTAAAACAGTTTTGGCCAGCCTTGCTTCGCTCTGATTCTGGGTTTGGGTTTGCTGTGACTCATCTAGCTCATGTTGTTACCAACACCATTGACCATGGCTCTCCGAAGAGGGAAACGCAGCCGGGCTTACCAAAAAACTGCCAAATACTAGCCTCGTGTACTGTACAAATGACTGCTGTTTGTTACCACCTGGTGAAAGCATCCTCTCTAATGATCAACTTTGCCTTCATCTAGGGAGCTGTTCTGCTCCTTCACGTGCCCCTTAATCCCCTCACTCGAATCAACCCAGTCTGCCAAATCAGGCTGGAGGACAGAAGACGCCTTGTCCGAATCCGGCTTAATCTGTGCACAATTTGGGTCAGGCGGCCTTTACCAACAAGTGCTTGGCTGTTGTCAAAACCAGCCCAAAGCAGAGCAGGAGGGTCAGGCTCTCTGCCGGCCTGGGCTTTGCCTGAATGGCTGCTGCCCTTTGCCTGCGGAGCTGCCAGGGCCGGGGCCGGGGCCAAGGCTGCCACTCGCACGGGCACCAGCCCGGGGTGAGGGCAAGGGCTGAGCTTCCGCTCCTTCACAGCCCACACATCCCAGAGCTCTGACTCCGGCCGGAGAGATGCTTGCTGCAGGCTGGCTGCATTTCCACTCAAGCTGCCGGGAAAAAAATGCTTTTCTACCTTCATAAGAAAGCAGGGAGCCGGACTCTTGCCAGCAGTGCCCGCTGACGGGACAAGAGGCAATGGGCACAAATTGGTTAATGCATCCATCTGAAGACAAGAAAACACTTCTTTTTTTCCTGTGAGGGTGGTCAAACACTGGCACAGGTTGCCCAGGAATATTGTGGAGTCTCCATCTGTGGAGATACCCAAAACCCAACTGGACATGGTCCTGGGCAACCTGCTCTCATTGACTCTAAGGGGGTTGGACTAGATGATCTCAAGTGGTCCCTTCCAAACTAAATGATTCTGTGATTATAGTAGGCATTATACAATAATATTAACCACTATATAAAAACAGATATTGCTGAAAACCTCTAATCGAATAGGTAAAACCACCAACTGTAAATGCTTGCAGATATTTTAAGGGCAATCCAAAGACAACTCTTCTGTCCTGCACATCACCAAAGAAACAAATATACCTTTTTCACAACTCCTGTCGTGGCCACGATGGTCTCTGCTCCTTCTACAGTCTTGTTTGCCACTGTGTTCACGCTGGCTACTACAGCTTCTCCCACCACATTGGCCTGCTCTTTGGTCTTCTCAGCAACTGGGATTTCAACAAAAGCAGAAAGTCAATGAGCTAGGTGCTGCCAAAAGGCTGCCAAATTCACTGGGAGGTGAGGTAAGAGGAGAAATTGGCCCTGGTACAGTCCTTATTTGGATTTTTTAAATGAGATCGCATCTGAATTTAGATTACGTACGTGAGAGTTTTGTCTGACTCAAAATGCTGCTCAGAGAGCAGCACTGCAGCCTGTCAGTCTTTGTGGGCAACTGGAGAATGAAAAACTCACTGTCAGATATAGAGACAATCGTGCAAATAAGGTATTTCGCATTGCAGACTGCATATGACCTCTCTCTGGGTACCTTCTGTTTGATTTAATACACCTGGGTAGACAAAAAAGTAATCGTCATGAAATTCTCCAGGGAAAGGATCTGTTCATGTCTCTTCAAGGCGGCTGCCCTGCCTTGGGGCTTGGGATACCTAGAAGGATCCCTCAGGGTCCCTGACTCTGTGACTACCTGACAGGAGTCTCCCAAAGACCAGTTTTGGCCCGACAGGATCTGCATGCCAGGCAACACTCTTGACATTGTGAAATGTCTAAATTGCTGTGAATCATCCAAGTCTGCCAAGTAACATTTACTAGATTTTTTTTGACGTGCTCTGCTGATTAAATATTTTCTCCCGTCCATGTGCACTGCAAAGGCTGGACCCTGAACCATCGCTCCTGGCAAGCATCCTCCATTCATCAAAAAGGTCAAGCAAATCAGTGGTGTCACCCATAGACCTTCCACTGGCAGGAGCGATGGCCTTATCAAGAGGTCCAGCAACACATCACAGATTTCCACATCTCTCTCAGGGCTGTGCTCTTACCTGAGGTCACACTTTGCACTACGCCTTCCTTGGTTTTGGTACCTGTGAAAGGAAACACATGGTCCATCAGTGCCTGGCAAAGAACCCCCTGGTTTCTGGACATGGACGGCTTTCTGTCCTTACGAGGTGCAGCGAGGAGCTGGCACCTCCTGCTAAGACACCAGCCATTTGTAGAGCCGGCAGAAGGGATCAGCTTCCTTCCCCAATAAAGTCAATTAGTACCTCCGTGTCGGGAGTTGGATAAACTGCAAATGGTCTGGAGATGCCTAGACCTGAAAAATCTTGATTATACAATGCTGAAGTATGAAAAATCACCCCTGGAATATTTAAAAAATGAAAAGACCAGGTGAGTGGAGGTAAATCAACATTAAGCTAATTGTAAAAATGAATGTATATTAAGTCACCTGGTAAAATCTCACCCACTTCAGTCTTTCAAGACAAGGAGTCACATCTCTGACTCTCCTCTGCCTTTCAGCAGGATACTTGGCTGCAGTGGTCATTTGAAGCTTCATTCTATACCTCTCTTAAAGACTCTGGCGAAACTTGAGGCTGAATTTACACAACCACCACCCACCTACTCCATACCTACTTACTAGATTCCCATATTGGTGCCCCAGCCTGGGCTGTAAGTGCCTGTTCGCAACGATACACAGAATTCAAATGTTTTTATCTCAAATTATGAAAGTACACCATATGTATGCTTACATTGTAATTTATCTCACTGTTCTCAAGGCTGAAAAGCTAACAGGATGTCAGGGCATTCCGTCTGCAACACAAGTAGCCCTTAAGGAATAATTAGTCTCTGCAGTTTTCCTCCAAGCTTGAAGTGACCTGCTATACATCCCTTCTATTTGTGTACTGCAGCACGTATGTTAAATCATATGGTAGATGGGCAGCCCCCACAGTAACTAGATGCTTTTTCAGATTACAAAAATAAAAAATCAAATTTATCTCTGTTGGAATTTAAACACGTGCCAAAAGGTTCCACTTGGTCCCATTTTACTGTATTTTGTAAATCATCTGCACCTATACAGCCTATTTTCAATTTTCCCATACTGATACATCAAAAGGATTTTTATGGCCAACTGTCAAAGTGATAGAAAGAAAAAGTCAGACAGATCTTTAACTCCAGAGGTACTGGAGCATCCATGGGTGTGGTGGGAGAAATCAGCTACAAACCACATCTCGTTCTCATTAACAGCCTGAAAAGCAAAACAGGTGCAGTGCCCTGATAACAACAGCTCTGTTCTGCCTGATACATGTTATGTGCTATTGAATGTAATTCTCAATTGCTGATTTTTTTTTGATGGTTGTAATGGTTGCCTGGGGCAGAACAAAGCTGTTCTACTACAATATGCCCTCAACATTTCACTCCACCCTCCTGAACTGCGTTAAAACTGAAGAGATGAAATCTTTGGACTTCATACTTGTTACTGCTGTAAACTGCAGTTCCTAATGATGCACGATACGCATGCACCGCTGTAAACTGGATTTAATAATGATGCCCATGATACATAAATGTGTACAGAAGTACAGCAGCGAGCAGAGCAGATGCAAGTCTCAAGCCATGAACATGAGCTCCTGAACGGGCCAAATGCACACAGTTCAATTCAGAGGTCATCCTGCTTCAGTTTCCTTCCCAGTGCCATTCCAATAAGACTGCCACAATATTGATTTGACACACAAGATCTTCTCACATCAGACACAGATGTTCCAGCTTAGCCCTTCTTTGCTGTTTTTTGGTCAAAGAGTAATTGTTAGGTAAGCAAAGTACATAATTTGCTGTGCTAGTCTTGCATACATTCCAATGTTGCAGTAAAGGTGCTTAGTGACACAAGAGCTGTACTTCTGTATATTTTTTTACCAGAGTTTTGATTTAAGATGGCTATCTGGGCTCGATTCCTTTGCAGGGGGAGGAGAGTGGGCAGGTGCCATATTTTCTGATGGAAAATAATTCCAGAAAGGAGGCATGCAGGTAGAAGAAAAACACCGGCAGAAGCAATGGTGTAGGGAAGTGCCACTGCTGCGGCTCAGGGAGAGCTTGCCTCATCTTCCTAACCCAGTCTCCCCACCACACCCAGTGACTCAGGCTCAGCATCCATCATGCACCACATGAAATCTGACCTTCCGGCGCCTGACCTTGCCAGCAGCCCGCATCTGTTGAATCAGAAAGCAATCACCTGATGCTCAATCTCATTTGGCTCATTAGTCCTTGCCTGCAGCTTGCATACACAGAATTAAAAATTCACGCATCCTGCCTCTTCTGAGTGCTGTGAGTCATCTGTAAGAGCTTTGGTAGCGCAAGGGTGCGACCACGGTGGTGGAACGCTGTGCAGTGGGAAGAGATTTACAGTAGAAAAGAATATTATGATGTGCTGTAAATCCTGCAGGAATTTGTGCTGGAGTTGGTTTGTTTAAGTAGAGCTTGGTGTGTTGGGGCTTTCTGTGACACGCATGGTCAAAAGCTGTTCTGGAAAACTACAAGTGCACTCGTTGTTGAGGGTTCCTGAATTATAGTATTAAACAGTTCTAACTACCTTATACTCAATACTCTGATGCAGCTCTGCATTAACTTCATTAGTTAACTTCAGCATCACTTATCTCCCTCTTTAAATGAAATAAAACAGACAGCCGATTGAATCAGCTGCTGGATACACATTAACTGTGCAAGGATCCACCGCCACTTCTGTATACCCAGAGGCTGTTACGATTTGGAGAGCAGACCACGATTCTTAGTGCAAAGGTGGCCCACGCTACAGGGTTTCTCTCTCTCTTTTTGTGTAATTTTTCTCTTTCTTTTTGTGCGCCCTCTTCTCTATCCTACACGTCCAGAAAGCCCCACGGCGGGGCAGGAGCACCCCACGCTCGTGACCCCCCGGCGACGGCAGCATCTCTACCCAGCCCAGCTGCGAACTGCATTGCAGCGTTAGCGCAGGGGAGAGGCATCTCGGGCCCTGGCAGAGCCTGTGGGGACTGAACCTGCTGGCTCGGAGGGGAGGGACGAGGTGGCTGCAGCGCCCTGATGACACCCTCTGCTCCAGCTGGGTGCCTCTGAACGAGCTTTTTTTTTCCTCCTGGGGCAGCAGCAAGTGACTCACCAGATGTGATGGTTGTGCCCAGACATCTGGAATCCTCCTTGGAGAGTCAGCAATGAGTTAACACAAATCTGAATAAAAGTCAGGGATCCACTTCATCCATCCTAGGCTTTGGGTTTTTTCTTCCCTTTCCTGATGTTCTGGAAAAGACCCTCAAGCTTTTATACAAGTATTATTTTCTCCTAGCATCCAAAAATTCAGGTTGCTTCACATAATGCTCTAGACCAAGCCGCTGGGACAGGCCTCTGCAAAGGAAGGAGCAGGGAAGGAACAGTTCAGGTCTCTGATTAACCCTTCATGTGGCACAGAGTGAGAAAAGGCAGCACAAACAACATACTACTCATTCCAGTTTTAATTGATATATCTGGCCTCCACATTCCCTGCTTATTTAAAAATAAATTCACTGAGCTCATCAGCATCTGGCCTTTACTTTTCCTGCCTGTGAAAGACTGAATTTTCCCCAAAGGGCTGAGCATCCCCCAGCGTGCAGCAGGATCTGAATCAGCCCCAAGGCAAAGCACTATCCAGTGCATGACAGGGCAGGAACTGGTGGTATACCAACAGACCAGAACAAAAAAAAAATAAAAGGAGAAAGCATTTAATCTTCACCTTGATCCTTATTTGATCCTCATTCAGAGATTTAGGTTTTGAGAGAGCTTTTAGAAAACTTCCCTGAAAAGGTTAGAATCTCATGAGCAGACTGTACCTCATGGCTGTGCAGAAATGGAAACCAGGTCACAGTATGGAGATGTACAACATGACTGGACAGAGATGTGAGGACTGATGTATAAAAATTCGGAATAACCCTTTCTGACACCACTGAAATCAGGAAGCACCTGGAGCAGCAGCGATGCCACAATTTGACACCTAGATGTGATGTTTCACAGGCTGGTGCTTCAGTTACTGTGGTTAGTTTAACTGTTTACAGGGATGCTGTTTACATTTTTTCTTGCAAGTCAGCTTCAGATTGAAAAGTGAACTGTTACATACGTTCATTTAAAGCATGCCAATAGTTGAGTATTTAAAATTTTGGGATGAAGACATTACCAGATCTGCTGCTACACATAAAATTTGTATTTCATTTGTAATGTACAAATATATACCTCTAGCTATTGTCAGTAGAGCTGTTTTAAATACAGTAGCTATGCACAGCTGTGGATGTTACAGCATGATAGCAGGAAGAGCCTGTATGTACACCTTCCTACTAAAAAAACCGCTCTCTCCCACATCTAGAGAATATAAAAAGCTGTGTGAAGTGCAGTAACAGCAGTGAGGTAATCCGTCTTGGGAACCTAAGACTTCATAGATTTTGTAGCATCTGGAATATCTGACCATCCAGCCAAATAACTGCGTGCGCTAGATAGCGGAGATAGTGGGTTTCAAGGGTGACCTTGAAAAGGGAGGTTTCTGAAACAGCACATTCACTGTGAGAGAGGTCTCGAGGCAGGACATCAGACGTGCTGTTTTCCAGATCCTATCCTTCGGACAAAATGAATTCAGGTGTCTCTTGTAAAGCAAGATTAATGCATGCACCAGGAACGAAACAGGTCAGCGAACAAGAGAAGGATTTCAAGATAAAACAGTATGTTTGTGGGGAAACAGATGCATCCTGCGATCCCCACTTAATCAGGCTGCTGGCTCCTCTCCGGGACCTCCTCAGCGTGTGTCTCGCAGCGTGAAGGTGAGACGGAGATCAGCGGTGCCTGAAGAGCGAGTGACTCACCCTGCAAACAACCAGTGAGTAGCCACAACAGAAAACTTCCACCTGGGCATCTGCTCCTTAACATCGCATTAGTTCTGCCTCCCCTGAAGTAGTGTCCATTTCTGTCTCTAATTTACAGTTGGGGAAACTGAGGCACGGGGAGGATGTGGCACCCCAGGAGACTCTGTGACAGAGCTGAGGATGTTACCCAGACCTCCCGCCATTCACTCCCAAGCTTTAGCCACAACATAATTTCCCCAGACTTTCTCAGAGACAATCTATACGGCAGTTCGTGCTCAAATGTAGCTTGAAAATAGCTTTCTCTTACCTACATACATCACCCCTTCTTTAGTCTTCTCTGCAGCCTCCGTCACTCCCTGCTTGGTCTTTTCTGCAGCAGCCACCACACCTTCCTTAGCAATGGAGAAACCTTTCTTAAAGACATCCATTCTTGTTGCTTGCTAGGGTATTACCTGGATGATCTGAGTGAGGGACAGCAGCAAAAAGCAACTCAAGACCGGGACTGCAATAGGCAGCCTTACCCTCGGTGGATACTGGGTTTCCCTGCCGGTCTCTGCCTTTGCTCTTACTCCTCTGCTGGGTGAAGGCAGTGTGGCAAATCTCACAGCCCTTGCCGGCTCTTATTGATGAAGTGCGCTGCAGTGTAGCCAATGCCTGTGAACAGCTGATACTGAAATATTAATGATATGGATCTGCTTGGGAAGATTTAAGAAGGGAGGGGGAGAGCAGGAGGACGACATCAGTAGGTAAGGGACTGTCTGGAAATTTTCCAGACAGATAAAGCTTTTAAAGTATGCTGCAATGCTCTCGCTCAAGGATGCTCTCAAGTGAAGAGGGAGACTTTCTATCTGAAGAGCTGAGTTCCTGAAAGGGCATCTCCCCGAGGCTGCAGCAGGAGGCAAACATAAGCTCTCCTGGGCTCCCAAAGAGTGGAGAGCATGTGAAGCTGGTAGCGTTTGTACCAGACAAACAGAGTCAGGTTTCTTGGACTGGCAGTTACCAGAACCCACCCTGCACAAAATGGTGACAAGAACATTATTTCTAGTAAGTACTGACAGAAAAAGGGAATCACCTAAAGCTCGGTGCTCAAGTGAAGGGAGCTGTAAGTCCCACTTGCCATGTTTGTTGAGTCTGAAGGCATTTAGTACGAATTATGGTTTTTGTTTGGCTGCACATCCCGTTACAATGGTTCACTTCTGAAAAAAAACAGATGCCTGTTGGGGGAAATCCTGTTTCCTATTTGTTTCTCTGAGTTGCTGTAGACGGAGCTCCACTCCGCCGCTGCAGAGCGAGACGACGTTTTATACCGGGGCCATCCCTCACGCTGGAGGTCTGTGCTGCGGAGCAGAGCGGGGCGAGCAAATCATCCAGTGGCGAACTGACTGGGGAACCCTTACAGTTTGCATAGAGGATCCATTCAGCCTCAAGTCCTTGCTAGGAAAAAATACCAAAAAATACGATCATTAATCACAGTTGGATATCCTAGTATGCTTAAAGTTAAACTCAAGCTAAATTGGTTTTGGAAGTAGACCCTGAGTGGCCTAAACCAGTTATTGTCCCACTAGCAAACTGAAATTCAGTGCAAGCACCTGTGAAAGCAATTGCTGGTGCAACAATGTGATTATTTTTTAAAAATTTTTTTGTTTTTAATAGTGCCACACTGGAGACTACGGAAGCCATGGAGCATCAGCCTCTGAGCACAAACCCTGACCAGCTTTGGCTGCTTTACCTCACCAGGCAAACAGAATATGAAATTCAGAGGTTTAACTGTGTTATGGGCGGGTAGAACACCGTAACGTCACGAAGTGTGCTGCCACAAGTTACCAGACTGGAAGTGTCAGACGGGGAATGGTTACACAGAAAAGCAAAAAGTCTGAATAGAAAACCAGCATGTCTGTACATACATGCAGACATGTACAAAACCATAGTTCTTACTGTGGAACTAAGAATATTTCTTTAGGTTTTGGGAGTGGTTTTTTTACTCCATATTGAAACAATTGAAAACCTGTTGATCTGGAAAATAACATATAAATTTCTCAATGTTTTTCTCACAAATAAGTCTCCTTACTTATAAACGAAGAACAAATTTCCATTTGAATGTAGAGGAGCCAAATCTCTGACAGACCAATAAATTTCTCAACTGTTAATTAAAAAAAAGTGCAAGATTCAGAGGAAGGCCATCACAACATATCAATTATTGTAAGAACTCTCATTGTTCTAGGCTGTTGCAGCAAGGAGTGAAAAAAGGGTTTTCTTACCATCTTTCAAAATTTCCTTTAGGTGGCTGATTGACCACTACTCAAAGTGCACAGCTGGTGCTCATTTCTGCTCCCAGGGTATTCTTAAACTGAAGATTTCTGTATCTTATTGCACCATACCACCAGTGGTTTAACGTAGCTGCTCTTGGAGTCAGTTACAAGACTCCCATTAATTTCATCAGGCACAGGGCAGGAGTCTTGTTTTTACTACATTTGGCAAAAAGTGAATTTACCATCTTTGGGAATTGCTACAGGGCCCATTTACTTTTTCAGTAGGGTTTCAAAGACCATTAAAGCAGAGCACATCTCTTTCCAGGGTTATGGGTTTTACTGGTATTTTCAGGAGAACGCCTAGGCTGATAAGGCTGAGTGAGAAGCGTATTTTGATTTTGTTAAGGTATTGTTCTGTCATTGTGATTTGTACAATTGAATTCTACATATTTTGCATTGCTATAAAAGGTAACAAATACATGAAATATCAAGCCATCCTGGGATATGAAACATGAATCATCAGCAGATTGAATTAGCTGGTCCTCGAGTGGGATACTCCTTTCCTGCCTTCTCCCCTCCCCATGACCTTCAGAAAGAAAGAGCTCACAAGAGGCATTTAAATGCTGTTGGATGCCTCCCAAGGCAGCAAGTGGTTTGCACAGGCATTGTTTTACCTTGAAACCCTTTTAGGAAAGCTCTGGACTCAAGACAACATTGTAGGTGATCTATACAGGGCAAACATTAATAATGGCTCCTGAATATTTGCCACCCCATGGCAACGGCGGTACCCTACTTCTATTCTAAGCAGAGGATTCAGTCCTGATTTGTTGCCAGTCCTGCCTCAGGCGAACCTAACAACAGGAGTTAATGTAAGCAAACTCGGCTTTAAGATTTTTCTAGGATCTCAACTTTGTGCCTGATAAGTTTTTCTCTTTTATTAGATAACGTAATCAGCAGCTAAAGAGAAGCTCCTCCAGTGGGCAATTCAGAGAACCCAAGTTCCTATCTCACCTGGCAGCAACCTCTTTTTCTCTGTTATCCACCTTAGGACACTGGGGAGAAGTCAGTTAAGCTAGACATTAAGTTCCCATATTTTTTTCTGTTGAGCTTAATTCATATTACTTTGTAAACAAATTCGTATTTCACAAACATCTAACTGATCTGCATAATACCAAAAGAAAGCCTTGTCTTGACTTGTGGAATGATAAACCATCCAACCGTTGTTCATTTAAAGTCTGAATTCTGGCTGCTTAGGCTTGTCCATCAAGTCTTTTGCTGCATAACACCATAGTTTCTTGAGGGTCTCTGGAAAGCGCAGTTCCCCACCTCCCACACACCTGAACTGCTCTCTGGGTGTTGCTGGCTAATATCTAGAAACAGGTCTGTGCAACGCCTGCCAGTATTTCTGGAATAGGGGCAAGACAAGTCTAACTCAAGTCTACCTATTACCAAAGCATGGATGCACAAGAAAGAAAAGATGCAAAGCAGTAATCAAGATTCCCTGTCCTCTACTGTCTTTTTCTTTGTGTCTGCAACAGATTAAAACAGGATCTTACTTAATTTGTGTTTCTTCCCTCTTTAATTTTCCCAGTTACAAGTTACTCCACACACAAAACCTTAACCTTGTTCTTTAATGATGAACATATGCTGGAGACTAAGAGCTGACAAAGGCATCTTGCTGGATGAAAGGAATGGGATTTTGGTCATACTCTACTGAAGTATTTAAATGATGGATGATGATGTTTGAAAGAGAGGTAAGGAAAGGAAAGACAGACTGCTTTTGTGGCTGGCAAATATCCTTTGTTTGGGAAGTTTTTGTACGGAGAACAATATTAACATTAACAGGATCCAACCTTGCTCTATATAAACAGAAATCCCCCCCCCCCCATCTTCTGAAAT
>JAVJGG010000094.1:11808547-11849387 GCA_035590195.1 Aviceda cuculoides | reverse complement strand
TGCAGAAGAACGAACTGTCTCAGAACATTCATTTTCATGCCCTAACAAAAACAAGCAGTTCTGTCTGACATCCTCTTGGCAAGCAGTTTAGGACTTGAATCCCTGCATGTACGTTTGCATAGTTAATGACTAATTTCCTCTGCCGGGCAGTGAATAGCGTGGAGGCTGACGGATGAGCCATTTTTAAGGCACACATACAGCGAGCAGAGTGCTGCCAGTACAGCAGTCTTTCATGACTGATCTCTGCTGTTGAATACCATTGATAGCTTTTGAGCAAACTAACAAAAATATAGTCAACAAGAATTCATCTTCTTCCTCCGAAGGACAGACCACTGAAAGCAATCGCTTCCCAGCCCAGCAGCCCCCCTCCCGACACTACTCTCCCCGTGCTCCCCTTCCCCGGAGCTGCTGCACACTCACGTGCGCACATCGGCAGGCAGCAGGGAATGAGATAGCGTTTTCCAGACTAAATCCCAATGCCTAATGAGGAGTTATGCCTTTGCTGTGCAGCTACCAACAAAACTGTCCTATTCATCTTTTTGGACATAAAAACCTTTCAGTTATTCAGTCTGCTTCAGAGATTTGGAGCTGGGATATACAAATCTAAAGCAACACAAGCTTATTAAAAGAATTCCATCTTTTCTTGGATTTTAAACATTTTTCCAAGGCTTGCCTTTTTTTTTTTTTTTTTTTCTCTCCTTTTAAATACACAGATTCTGAATTTAAGTCTATAACTATGAGCATTATGGAACAAGGCAGTGAATCTGGGAACATACAAAAGAAACAAACAAAAAAATCTGAATGTATTTATTGAAAATTTAATTTCCAAGGGCTCTTTCTCCAGAGAGACACTGACTGGAATAGCCAGCATGTCTGCTTTCCAAGTACGTACAAGCCATTTATCAAGCACATTGTTTGGCACTTTTTACTGTGTGGTCACCCACCTCCTATCCAACTGTAGCTGCAGGGCTCTGACTCTAAACAAACAGAAAGGGGCCAAGATGAGATTTTACATCTTATGCAGATTATCCAGAAGATGATGTTGGCATTTGACAACTTGATTATGGAATTGCAAACAGGACATTGAATTCTGGGGTGGGCAACACTGGAAGGGGTTAAGAGCTGTGGTTAATGGAAATGGTTATAATTACCAGATAAGGCAAAAGTAGTCCTGACAGCTATCTGCAAGACCCCAGGGCATACCAAAGAATCTGGTGTAACTGGCAATATCAACTCTTTCAAGACTAGTCTGAAGTCTGAAGACTAGTTTGAATAAGTGTTTCTCAGACTCACTTGGGGAAAAAGTATTGTCATAAATAAGGGCACACTAATGACTGGGGACCAAGAGTGGAGGAACAGTATCTGTCACCTGCCAAATTTAGTTGCCAAAATAAAGAGTGAGTAGAGTGGGGTTTTTTTGGATAGCTGTTCTGAGAACTGCTAGAAACTTCTGAGAAGTATCAGGGCAGCTCCTAACATCTCCACACTGCTATTATCACGTCACTTACTGATAGGGTTTCAAGTATGCTTTTAGAGTAACACCGATTTCCAAATAATTTCCCAAACTATGTTTTAAATTTATCTCACCCATTTCTTCCATTCCAGCAGTAGTACCCAGCTCCATAAGGTACACCAAGCCCAAACTAGGCAGCTGAAAAGCGAGTAGATATCTATTGACGTTAGCTGTTGCCTTTCTCATCTAGGAGGTACCTCCTGGAAGAGACTGACCTCAGAAAGCAATGAGCAAATTGTTACAGCAAATGACCTTGTATATCTGTTTTCCCTGGTTCCATGCAAAGTTGTGGTATATCTTGTTCCTAAATAGGTACACTCCTCATACCTGTTCCTCTACAGATGTTAAAGCAAGAAAACTTACAGCTCAGTCTGCCAATGAATCTAATGTTATGAACCAACAGTATAACCTGAATACGTTATTCAGACACCCCAAACCAGAACAGCTATTAGGCAGAAACCTTAACTAATGTTTAGTAAGGAAGGTCCTTTGAATAATTCATGCCTTCCATGTGTTCATGGCAGCATCCTATGCTATGCCTATCACAAAGAAAGAGATGTCAGTCCCCAGTCCCTGACATGCTCAATATTTTAACATCTTTCATAACTGCTACTAAAAAGTCACGCTAAATTATTAACTTGCAAATGGCTGAGCAATCCGTGCCTCCCGATTACTGCACTCATAGGCAGAACCATTACAGCACAGAGAATGGGTTCTTGCACCTGAAGAAACAGCAGATATTCTGAGCCAAGAGGATGGCAGGGAAACATTGCCCCACCGCTTGGGAGGTATCACATCCATGAAGAATAAAGACTTAATGGATGAATTAAGATTAATTGGAAAGGTATCTATTGAAAGACAAATCCAAAGGGTTTGGAAGTAGGTCGCAAGTGGGACAACTTCAATATCTGTAGCACAAAATCACTGTTCTGTAAGGCATGATCACAGAGCAGTTCAGGCTATAAGCTTGTTTGTTTTGTCTCATGTTTGTCTCAGTTCCTTCCCGATAATGGGTCTTATTAAGTAAACAAACATAATGCTTAGGTCACATCCAGTTACTTGTAAGAAAGGCACATTTGTATGTGAAACATGGCACATAAAATATTCACACATTAACAGGTATTATAGCAGGATGCATGCAAAACTGAAATAAAAGCAGCAGGAAGGAACAGAGGGAAATTGCTTATTTCTTTCAGTCTTAAGTCCAGATTTCATCTCCCTGGAGAAGTGACTACAACAGCAAGAGCAGGTTTTGCCCTTAAAATTATCAAAATCTCCCTCTACCTTGCCCCACGTGGCACTGCCGCTGCCCTACTGCTCTTACACAGTGGTGTCTGTCACAGGTCAGTAAGGGCATTTCTGCATTTTTCTAGGTTCCCATTAAGCATGAAAGAGGGGCAATCAGGAGAGGAGTGCAGATCCAACCAGTGACAAGGAGATGCAAATTCACAGCCTTCAATAACAAGGCCTTCCAAAATCCTAGAGAGATTTTATCCTCTATTTTTCGGCTGGCATTGGAATGACTCCAGAAAAGCTTTATATTTAATGCTCTGCAGGACATACTGAACTTTGGGCTGCACATCTCATCATTCAAACTGAGACACGATCTAGCAGTCCAGCACCAGCATTCCCACCTGTTTTGTCAGTGGAGCATCATTCTCCCTCATTTGATTCTTAAAAATGCCAGAGCGCATCACCCTGCAAGACAGTGAGGAAAGAAATACAGTTTATGATAGTAACAAAACCAAAAGCAGCACCATCAAGTAAAGCAAAACCAGTAAGAAAACTACATCCAACCTCCACAGCCTTTTGTATTATTATTAGGATGTGGTGACAGAGGTAGCTCTTTACAGCAGCTCTTGGCAAATGTGTTTTTTTGTAACACTAATTAAAACCACATAAAAAACCTAGGTGTGAGATCCAGAGATGACAACCCGAACAGAAATTCTTAAAAATGCTCAACAATTCTGACCTCTCTGAAGGACTACTTCATGAAAATCTTCCACTTTGACGGAACCAGAGTATGATTCACAGATCTACTTTGCAAAGGCCACACAAAAATGGATGTTTGTAAGCTCTTTTTTGCTGTGCATTTACTCCGAATCCCCTAATGCCCATAATTTGGTGTACATACCATGAATATTCTGCTGCTAAAGCCAGGGTATTTCAGCCTTTAAGTTGTAGAAAAACCCCCATGTGGAGTTACTGGAGCAAGCAGGTCTGTGACATTTTCTGGGACCGTAACGAGAGTCTGTTACACCACTCAGTATTTTCTTTCCTTTCTTTTCTCTTCCTTTCCTTTAAGCTAACATCCTTTTCCTGTGCCTGAGGGAGAAGGCAGTTGATAGAAGCCGAGTTCCTGTTCACAGATAAGTTTAGAAGGCAGCCAAGCTCAGAAGTTCCTTGAATAAGCTATATTCCTACCACCTTTTTTTTCCCCCTCTGTCAGAGAAGTTTGAGCCCCACACAGGAACCAGACTCACATTGTTCAATAGCCACGGACGTTTCCAGAGTAGCTGGGAGGGTCAAAAGCTTTTTCCGCTCTTTGTTACAATTTTTTTTTTTTTTTCTCCTTCTTCCAACTTTCCAGTTAAAGAATATTGCCAGGGCATTCCTGAATTAATCCAGGCTGAGCCTCAGAGAGGAGAACAAGAGACAGGTGTAACTGGGTGGGAAAAACCCCACGATGCTAGTGAAGCTTTTGCTCATCTGTAATACAATAGCATTGGCAAAGCTGGTCAAACACTCAGACCATCATGGGTATCGTGCTGGTTCAGTGCACAGCTCGAAGCCACAAATTTATGAGACCTCTGCATACCCCCAGAGGACTCCTCTGTCACATGAGGAAGAAGGTTATTGGGAAGCAGAAAGGCTCAGGGAGGATACTCAAGATTACCCTTCAAGCGTGATCTCCTCACACCAGGAAGAGAGAGAGGATTTTGAAGCTGCAAGCCCACAGTCCCAAAATGGGTAAGTACCCTAATGTGTCTGTCTTACATGTAACGATCGTGCAATCCTGCCTGATACCTTTATATCCTGTTGATAAAGGACCATTTTCAAAAGAAGTTTCTCATTAAAACATAGTAGATTTTAGGGATCAATCTATACCCAAACAGGAGGGGTTTAAATGGTTTAACTACAGACAGAGAAAGCTGAATTGCTTGTGGAGGATGAAATCACTGATGGGACTGGCTCTTTGCCGAGTCCAAGACAGCAGAATGGGGTTCAGGGTCTGGACACACCTGGCAGATGTGAAGCCTTCCAGTTCTGCTGTAGCACCGTAAAATAAAACACTATTTCTGGCAAAGCAGAGCTAGAGGAAATTAACTTACTGACTTTTTCTCATCACAAAGCAATGCTGATTATTTTTGCTGACCATGGCAACCTTTGCCCATCATCGGAATGTGCCTGGCTGCAGACTTGGGCCTTGGAAATGGAGAGGCAAAGAGAATGGCAGGATGTTAGCAAAATAAAATAGTGAGGAGTAAATATAACAAAGTAAGGAATAATATATAAGCATGAAAATGACTACAATTTCAACCCCCCCAAAAGGTTTTTGTGACAATGAAATGCTTCTCATGATAACTTATAGCAGAAGAGTAGCCATCCTGCGTGGAAAAGGCATGTGCTTCTCTAGAAAGATTTCCAAACACTATGATTATTGTAAGTTTTACAGGGCACGTAAGTAGGTCTCTAAATGTTTAAAATAGATGAAAACCAAGCAAGACAGTGAATGAATCTTTTATAGCCCTGATGGATGGGTACTGCAGAGCCTTGTTTGGGAAAGCTGAAACAGCAGCACAGCAAGTGCTGCTCACAGCTCAGTGCTTTAGGATGCCCTGGTATTTCTCCTTTAAATGCTCTTGAGGGAAATGGAAAAGGGAGATGGAAAGAGGCTACAAAACCTTGCTCATATCATGCATCCCTTTCATGGACACTAAAGTATGCAATCTTGTTTCTAATCTCATCTACATGTAAAATTAAGGCTTCCCTTCTGTGTGTAGTGTGGCGAGTGTATTAAAACCCTGTTGTCCTTCGTACTACATCTTCCCCCAAATCTGTACCTCCCACTGTTAACCTTAAGTCTTTTTCTAAAGCCTGTAAGTGTTGACTTCCAGTTTCCTGATGAGTAGTGTTCAATAATGACATGCATGCCCTGTTAATTCACCAGCTCCTGGTTACTGCATTTCAGACACTGTCAGAGGAAGGAAAACAAAACCTAAGTGGTACTCTGGACTTGCATGTTATACTGCAAGGTGGTGATCATGTGATTGCTGGTTGAAATGCTGAAAGCATTCTGAAAACTGAGTACTATGAAAATTCAACAGTGTAAAAAGGTCCACATAGGTCAGCAAGGTGCTGTGATATACTGTCCTAACAGGGATTTCTTCCTTTGCTATGTAACTTTGTTCAGCACCAGCTTGTGTAATTCAGCTCAGCACCAGCTATTACTCATCCTAATTTCCTCCCAAGAAGAGAAATACTTCCTCCTTTTATGGAGATAGTTACATAAGTCAAATCATAACGTTCTTCCCAATTATAAAGCTATGTTGATGACTACAGGAAATCAAAATCAAGCCTAGCACTAGCTTTAATGTATTTGTTCTTTTGCTAGAGCTATCACGTTTATAGTGCACACAAGCCCAGGAAGCTGGTATGCCTTATGAAAGAAATTTGAGACTTTGAGAGGAATTATGTCTAAAAGTGAGGGGAGAAAGTGCAAATAAGAAGGGACAGCATGGCTCCCCTTGCAACTGCACTCCAAATTCTAAAAGTCATTGCAAATGGTTGCAGTAATGTACCTTCAGAGCCTGAAGTCCTCAAGTGCATGTCAGCTGCTCATGGCTTGAGTACCCTGCTATGCATAGACAAGAAATTGTCATGAATCTGGCATTTCCTCCCTATAAGTGTGACACATGCTCTGGAAAAAACATCAAGGAACTGGGCTTATATTTCTAAAGGGGAGAGCAAGAAGAAAAGCATTAGGAGTTAATCAGGAATTGGGAGATATAGGGAGATAAAGACATGCCATTAAAAAGCCTGTGGTGGTAGAGAATAATTTTCTACCAAAATTATGTCCCACTTCTAGTTTGCTTTTGAAATGAGAATATACTTTATTTTCAGAACTAGGAGACAAACAAACAAACAAAATCTATCGTAACTTTGTCTCTGAGAAAGTTTTGACTCTCATAATTCTCTAACAAAAAAGATCTGGTTTTTTTCAACCTCTTGCTATTTTCCCTATGTGTTAGGAATAGTGGTTGTTACAAAATACTCTTACATTTTTTAAAAATTCATAGTATTATTTTTCTTATTGCAGTTATTTGAATAATTGAGACCATCACAACTAATATGCCCAAGGTAATTAGTCAGACAGAATCCTCTGATTTCTATTTCAACACATCAGGTGAAACAACTCACTAGATCCCAGTCAAATGCTTGGATATGTTACTTTACTAATGAATTCCTCTCAGAAAAACAAAATTATTCTAATAAGAGTTTTAAAACAAGAAAATCTGTAAGAAGTCACTGGCCTTTAAGTGACTTTTTAAAAAAGAGAAATGTGTGGATAATAATCCTCTTGTTTCAACTATTCTTTCGAGGAAGAACTAGGTAACAGTTTAGTATCCCAGCTGTTGCTTATATCTAAGCAAACAGGAGAAGCTCTGCATGTTCAAAGTGGACAGGTGCTTGCACATGTTACTTAGAAAATCAAACCTATCAAAGGAGACCAATTTTCCAAAGGAAATAACTTTTTTTTTTTTTCCTTTTCTCCCCAGCAGCTGTGCCTCATAGGAGCTTATTGGTTTGACTTTAGACTCTTTATTCTATATCTGAGGTAAATAGATCCATGCATACCCAAACTTTCAGCAGAATTAAAAAGGGAAATGAAAGCACAAGTATATGAAGAGACCTGTACTGTGAAATTGCTGGACTATATTAGCATTTGTTTTAGCAATGGAAGATGAAGAGTGAGAACAGTAAAAAGAGGTTCTGGATTTCATATTCAATGCTTAATACCCCAAATAGACAATAAATACATTTTCACACTTCATTTCCCATATAAAACAGATGCCTAATGCAGAACTTCACAGGAACGCTCTGTTATTACTGGTGGCTTTCCTGTGTGTGGACACAGGTAGCCAAAATGAGGCTTGAAAAGGTGCCTGGGGCATGATCAGGTATGTGGAAGTTCTAAAAGTGACCCAGTAAATATCATATAAGAGCTTGCATTAGCTTTGCATTAGCTCATCACCTACTCTAATACTTACCACTAGGTGTAACCAATTCAACTGCTGTCTGATCAAGTCATATTGGAAGGGATAATAAATACGTCAATGAGATAATACACCACTATTGTCATCCTGACAATTGTTATTGTCAGGCATACCTCATAGCTTGTGAAAACTTGTCCTAAACTGACAAGCCACCTTGGAGATTCTTCTTTCTTTAGAGCCACTTCCACCAAATACTTGGTACTGACGCATGCCTGAACAAGGCATGGTGCTGGGCTGACCTCGGGGGAGCTGAAGGAGGGGCCATGTAAGTGTACAGTGTGTGCCCTCCCGCAGGCTGTACAGTTCAGACCTGGGCAGAAAGACCTGGACACGCGTGTCCTTCTCCACGCAGCTGTATGGGGGCCAGGAACAGGCTGATTCTGCCTTCGAAAGGAAAGGTTCCTCGGCCCTGGAAAGACCTCTACTGTAATTAAACTCAGAAGGGCTTGTTTCCTCTCCCTACAAACAGATTATTTCTCAAATCAAGCAATGAACTGAAGCACCGTTAGTGGAGCACTTGGAGACCAAGGCTCCCACCTTTTCTCAGCACTGAGCAGAATCGCAGCCAGTCGGCTTTAACCTAATCTATGTGCCCGCAACAGCAAGAACAGTCAGGTTGACAACTCAGATTTCATGCGCCTAGTGTTCATATTTCCTTAAAAAAAAAAAAAACCCAAAACAACAAAAAAACCCCCAATGTTAAATGAAGCATCTAAAAGGCGCAATCCCATCACAAGCTAGCCCTGACAGCAAAACTCAAACCTGCCTGTACCCTCAGTTGGCCTGACCTGTCTGTCAAGTAACATTGTAAACCAGATCACTTTAAGCATTCCAGGTTAAAAATAATCTTAGGAAAAAGCAGAGGTTATTTTTAACTTTCGCCCTCAGTAACCACACCGACAGAGTTGGTCCCCAAACAGACGGCTTGCCCAGTAAGGGAGAAATGGACTGTGGTGATGAAATGGGAAGGAACAGGGCAACTAAAGCTGGTTTCCCCATCTATGACAAAGTGTCACAGAACTTCTCTTGTCTTTCCAAGGGTATTCATTGCCAAGCAGCCCCTGTTTTGGATTTGCCCTCCAGTTGGGTAGTTGGTTTAATTTTCCTTCTTTCTCTTTAATCCACAAACACACATTCAGCCTGTCATTTGTTGGGAATTTTCTTACAATTACAATGTCCGCAAAAAAAAGAAAAAGTAAACCCCCCAAAATCCCCAAACCCCACTACCTGAAATATAAATAGGAAAGGCAGAAATCTTCAGCATAAGTAAATCCTTAATTGCACTAACATGTTTTGAGGTTTGGACACAGGATTCTGTGAAGTCACCCTTGATTAGAGGGAGGCTTCCTGATGCCAGCCAGGTGTGTTGTTATGTCACTGAAACACAGAGCTCTTCCTCTAACTCAGCACCAAGACGACCACATTTTTATGATTACCAAGGGTGTCAAAATACAGAACAACTATCCTCCAAAAGGTAGACAAGCAGAGAAAACCCCAATCAGTCTTATTCTAAAGAAAGTCAGAACAATGCTCAATCTTAATAGCTTTTTTTTTGCCTGCTTTTACAGGAAAACATCCATTGATTTAATTAAGACCATTTTCACACTGACTCATCTATTTCTTCAAAACTAGATGGGGACTTTTGTAGGAAGCTTATGGGATACTGAAATTTCCCAACAAAGGGGCACAGAACATATTCTTAAAATAAAACAGGTTTGGATGAAATGCAGCAAAATGTGATCTTCAGACCCTGACATCCTGCAAACCAGTGGAATGGCCATTGAGTGCTCAACAATAGCTTTTGCAGTGCCAAGTTCATTAACAGAAGCAATGGTTTCCTATCAAAGTTAGGCAGTCGGCTCCTTTCAGGACTTTAGGAAATTCTCTGATATTTGGCTTTTGTTGAGCTGCACAGCTGCAGGTGGAATGGCTCCCCATTAGCAAGTTTGATGCAAATGACACAGCTTCATTGCATGTGGTACAGGAGTTCTGGACCCCCTGTGCCCAAAGGGTTGTTTTATTTCACAGTTCATTAGCGCAAGCTACAGCAATCCATTCTTTCAGCAGATAGCAAGGGATCTCTCGTTTCAGCATAGCCACAGAACCACCATCAGCATTATTACCACGTGGACCTGACACCTTCCTACTTGCGTGGGCCAACACCCCTTGAAAGAGTCATTGGTGGCCAACCCTGAACAAAATTGCGCTCACGCCCAAAATATGATCAGGGCAAACCTTGGTGCACACTGTCTGCGCCATGAGTGCATGTCATCTGGGAAGCTTGACTTGCCATGCGTTTTTGACGTGCTGGCATCAGCACAGCTGTGCTAGCAGGTGGCCACTGGCTGCAGTTCCTGCTTCAACACAAGGTCTGAGAAAGGAGTGAGTGTGCTGTAGTAGGGGTGAACTTAAGTCTGCAGGAATCAAAAGATGAAACCCAAGTGTAAGCTTCCCTCTGAAAAGGCTGTAGAGCTGGGGAGGATAATGTAAATAAGGCAATGGCTGTGGATGCTTTCTGAAGAGGAAAAACCTCTTGCATTTATTTATCCGAAATAGCTTGTAAAACAATTGGATTTGGCTCAAAACCAGCTCCCAGCCAAGCCTGCTTTCTCTTGAGGTCCCAGTGAGGATCCAGGTTCAGAACTGGATTTGCTCAGAAAGCCTTCACTGCACTAAGTTTTTAGGACATTTTGCAGGACAAGTCCCAACTGATAACAGACTAACTGGCACTACTGTTGGAATAAAAGCAGCATTCAACCAGCATTCCTCAGGGCTCTGGAAGACTTCCAGCACTGTATGGAAATCATCATATTTGAAACTACCACTGCCACTCTTTTCAGCCCATCTTGTTAAGGTAAACTGCAAATCAATTAGTCTGCTTAAACTCCAGTGAAAACCAGTGGGGTTCATGGGATGAGTCACAGGAAGATCCCAGGCCCTGCCTGAGAGGGATCTCTACTCATCCTAAGGGACAGATGGAGAAATAAGAGTTTCTGCTGTCTGATTGTAATACAGGGCTGCTGGCTGCTAGGGAAGAGCTGGAGAATTCACTGATAGACCACCAGTGATCACTTGCTGTCTGCTAATTAAAAACCCAGTGACACATCATGTCCCTGCAGAGAGCCAGTACCTTTTTCAACAGAACACCTTCTGCATTCCATAACTAATAAAAAGATATGTCTGACTTAAAACTAACGTGCATAGTCCTAGTTTAGATTAATTTAAATGTGGTATTTTACCTGTTTTATTGAGGCTGCTTTTTCTTGTCAGAATTTTGCACTGAGGGAAAAACAGAACATAGCAGTTATTCCACAGCTAAAGCCTCATTCTTTTTTTCTGTTTCAACTGCTATAAATCAGGAACTATTCTGTACAAGTCAATGGAAAAATGCTCATTTAAATTAGAAAAACATAGTCCTCTATTGTCATCTCGTGGCACTCTTAAGCAGCAATAATTGCATATCTGGTGCCTTTTGCACCGTATAGAAAAGTGTTATGGACCCGAAAAGTTTTGCGGCCTGTCAGTGGTAGACACAGGAATGGCTGGACAGGAGTTTTCAAAGTAATTACAGAAACTGGCTTCCTTGAGAATAGAAACCTGAGGAAATCGATGTGAAGGACAACTCAGTTGTACTAGTACAGCCAAAGGAATAAGAAAACTTATGGAAAAACAATATCCTGAAGTCCTGAAGCTTTTGTTCAGGCAAAAATTCCACAGACCTAGGAAGTGTCTAAAATTATGCACTGCAGGGCCAATCATGAGAACGTGTAACTAAGAAAAATGAAGTACGTAGCTGAGCTGGGGGGCATTACTCACGCTCACTATCATGCTGCAATTGTCTGTGTGGCAGCATGTGAAAAAAGAGACTACCCCATATTAATCTGAGCAGAGCGATAATTACTGGAGACCAGCCATCTCACTTTATCTCCTGGTTCTGTGGGTTTTATTTTGTTTGCTATGACATAAGGTGGCCCAGCCACCTAGAATCAGAGAGAACTGCCTTCATTTTGCTATGTTTCAGTAAAAGTGGAAATATTATCCAACATAAGAAAAAGATCATTTTAAGATCAGCTTTTAGTTTAAAGACCTTAAAGGTTCAAATAAAAGGAGCTTGAGCTATCCTAAACTTGCTGAATCTTATTTAAATACAGAATGCTTTGTCATCAGATGTATTTAACCTGAGAGAGAAGAATACACTTGCCTCAAAATAAGGCAAAAGTGGATAGCTGCACGTGAAGTCTCTATTCAATAAAGAGATTAGAATAAAGCCTAGGAAAAAGAACACCTAGTCTAGCAAAGAAAATTATTCGGACGCTTTTTGTCTGGTTGAAAAAAAAGAATTAATTTGTTTGGAATGTAAAACAGGAAAAGCAATCGAGCAAATGAAACATCTGTAGCCCTGAATTTGCTAGGGTTCCCTCAAGTGTTGCTCTAAATTGCAGTATTGTGATAAACTTTACTATTCACCAGACTGGAGAGAAAACTCTTCTGCTCTCCTCACAGAGGAATTTCTTTCTACTCTCTCTCCCTGGCAACAGAAACTTGAATCAAAAGGAAACTGTATTAAAGAGAATAAAACCAGAGGGTGTTAAGTTGGTTATATATTCAGTGAATGAAGCGACATAATTACAAAGAGGGGAAAAAACGCAAAAGGAGAACACAAAGCTGCTGTGTTCCAGAAACCAGCTAAATAAAGTGCTATTTGTGAAAGAGCAGCTCTTTGAAACTTTGTAGCCCGATTTGGAGCCCAGTGGTGCCAGCAGAACTCCTGCTTGCCTCGCTGAACTTTAGATAAAGCCTTTCTCAGTCTTTACATTGTTCTACTTAACATTAAAGAATGACATATTTTCCTTCAAGGTTAATACAGTTGAGGAGTATTTTTAGTTACAGATAGCGAAGTTTCCTTAAAGAAAACATTTGACAAGATGTGCAAAAAATACTGCAATGAAAGTTTCATCTTTGGGCACACGTACCTATATTGCAGCTTATTACAGATGGGAAAGATAGGCTTTATTTACTTATTTGATGAAAGAATAAATTTTAATAAGCTTCATGGAACTCAAAACCACTAGAAGTTTTTGCGATTAAAACCAAAACATGGTATTATGTAGCCCTTCAACTCCACAAATAAGCTTTACGACCAAGTGAGAGAGAGAACTAGTGAGCAGAAAAACGGACATAAAGAAAGGTGACCGCCATTAAAGGAAGTTTTTATTGAGAGTCTATCGAATTCCCCATTTTTCGTGCTATTCATTCTGCATAAAGCTAATAACCGTCCAAAGTAGGCATCAAATTGGGATCAACCACTGATTCAACTTCTGATACAACATAACCCCTTTCTACAAGTGGGAAGCCCACCACATTAACAGGTTTTGAACAAGAATCCTTGTATTTTCTACTAAACGTGTGTGCACATTTACATGTGCAATATAGCAAAAATACAGTCACACGATGCCACATTTTTGCTCACACACGTGTTGATGCATGTACACATTCGGTTTAGATTTGTATGGCTTACATGACTCAAAGGACTTGTTTGGGAGCTGCATATGGTGGGAAAAACAAATCGGCCCAGATGATGATTCATGGGGCGTGGATTGTTTTCATTAGGAAAGAACAAAACACTAAAGCCAAAGAATCCTTTTTTAAAAGGAGGTTTCCACACTGAATGCAGACTCCTGCCTGGACCTGGCAGGCATCCTGCAGGCAGACCCCACATACTGCAACCAGCAACCACGCCAGCAAGCTGCAGCAGCAGCGCCCGGCCACTTTATTTCCCAAGAAAGAAAAGCAGAGAGGATTTGAGGGGGAAAGCCACTCCTAACTGTGGCTTGCCAGACACGTGAGAGAGGACAGCCTAAATACAAGCAGAGATCAGGTCTCCGTTTCAGAGTTACTCATCTTACACCAACCACTGAAAAGCCATGCAGCCTTACAAAGCCTGGCGGACCTACGCACACCCCGGGGCAGACATCGGCCAGAGCATGTGTGTTGGTCTGCTGGCTTTAACTGCATCTCCCGGCGACACAAGCAGAGCATCTGACTCTTGAAGAGTAATGATTTAATAAAAACTTGAGGATTTGTCTTCTGGTTCAGTCCCATAGGAAACAAGACTCCCATTGATAAGAGGCACAGAAGTTCCCCCAGTCACTTGGCAAAGGCCTTAAAACTACAGCTCATCAAAACAGCTCTTTTGGCTTGAAATCACAACAAAAGCTGCAGCAGCCTGCTTTCCTGTTCAGCCTTCCCAGCACCACAGGCTTTGCCAGATTCCTGCCCCTGCTTTTAAGAGATGAAGAATTTTGCCCGCATGAGTGTTCGCTGAAATCGCCATCACATTTTCCTTAAGAAATGGGGGAGCAAAAAAAAGCTGTCTATGTGCCAGCAAGCCTGGTGAACTGTTCCCCGCTAGCCCAGGCTGTCTGCTCTTCCCTCCTGACGTTTTCCAGCTCTCTCCCCTTCTCCTGGCCACAGCTTCTGCTTTTGTGTGGGACTCAGTTCCCCATTGTTTCTGCAACTCTCTCAGAGGGGCAAACTTTTCCCACATATGCTGATTATCAGAGATTTGGTTCCTGTGTTCCCATTTAAAAATATACTGCCTAAAGTTCAGCTGTTGCTTTATCAGCCACAGCTCTCTCCCCACACAATGCCCTACCCCATTATAACACAAGCTTTGACAAACTCATGGAGTACAAGAACCTCCTGATGTCTCCAAATACCCCAGCTTAGATGATCAGTACTGCATAAGGTCTGATATTACTTTTTGTGCTGAGAAACTAATGTTGATTTCTTACAGGGAGGGAATTTAGTGGTATGCATAATGGCATATAATATGATTTCTAATTTTTCTCCAGGCTTCATTTAAGCAGATGATAGACTGCATATATTGACACCAGCAAGCTCTAAAGCTCATAATAACAGCTGCAAAGATACTGGATGCTGTTCTACTGAAGGTAGAACAGCAGACCCCAGGAGATGCCAGACAGAGGGGGGAAAATCCCAAATCATGTGAAGATAGCACTCATCAGATTTACTCTTGGGTGTTCAAACTTTCCAGTGACAAACTTTCAAGTACTGAATTGCCAGTGGCAGTATCAGGAGGAACAACGTTAAAAAACCAGCTACAACGACCAGTTCTTGCCATCACTAATATACCTGTCACATGGACATCTAACATAACAGAGTAGCTCAGTTTTGGAGATTCAAGTACTCTTCAACCAGGACAGCAGATTTCATGACAATTAGAGAGCTGTTTCCTCTGCAGGTGCTTTACCATGAGGGCGTGATGAAGGCCTCAAAACCCTTTTGCAACTTGGAAAATTTACCACGCTAGTAAAACTCACCTTGTCCTTGCTTGAAGCACAAAACTAAAACCCAAGAAAACAACCCTAATTTTTCCAATATTATTTTCCTGCAGGTAATGGAAGAAATAATTTCAGAGCTAGTCTAATTAATAAAATTCAATCAGTTACTATATTATCTTGAAGAAGTAATACTTAGGAAGACATTGATTATTAATGGAGTTTATGTGGGATCAAGTTTTCAGAAGCAGTCTGCCTCAACCTGATGAGTCAGTCATTAGGCATCTGAAATGGCAACATGCTGAGAAAGGCAATT
Source organism: Aviceda cuculoides (assembly GCA_035590195.1). Taxonomy (NCBI): domain Eukaryota; kingdom Metazoa; phylum Chordata; class Aves; order Accipitriformes; family Accipitridae; genus Aviceda; species Aviceda cuculoides. Next base: position 11,833,979 of record JAVJGG010000094.1, on the reverse strand, counting down.
TGACATTTAAAGTGACATTAACCTGCAGGTTATCATGGGTTGGAAATTTCTCCTGCTAAATGAAAGGACTGGAAATGGAACTAATGCATCAAAGTTCAGACAATCAACCCTTTTGTAACAAACTCAGATAAACATCCCAAATGAAAACAAATGAACTGGGAGTGGAGGGAGAATCTAGCAAGCATTTTCCGCTTTCCTCATCATCCAGCTGAAGAAAAAAAAAAAACCCAGGAAAAAAAAAATAGAAGGCCCTTCTGCATTTCACTCTTCCTTGGCACTGTAACAAGCAGAGACTTAAAAAGACCTACTTCAAATTCCTTTCCCATGTCTTTCTTCCACTAGGAACTGGTGTTCCTTCATGCAGTCACGGCTGGTGACATACATAGAAGCCTGCATGAAGGAGAAGTACATTGTCAACTCCCAACAGCCCTGTCTAAACGGAGCACCAGACTGTCAGAAGATCATGTAAGTATCCTAAATAAAACCACTGAAGAAAACAGAATTTTCTCTGAAGTATCTAAATGATATTTTCAAAGTATTTAATGACATATTTTAAAAAGAATTAAAGCATCAACTCACTTTGGTATTAAAGTGATGTAGGGTCTGACTTATGTACCTAAGGTGATTTTAGGCATTTAAGGCATACTTAAGGCATTTAAGTAACCTGGGAGAACAATTGCCTTTCCAAGCCATCAAGTACACGACTACAAGGTGATTAAGTGATTTTTCAAATCTTCCTACATGTTTATTCAGCAAAACCCACAGACCATACCTTTTCCATGATTTTCAGGTCATAATACACAGATATAACTTAAAAAAAAAAAATCTCTGCCTGTGGCCATCAGTGAGACCATTTACATAGCAGGAGTTAGAGATGTGCAATTGCCCAAGTGCTTACTCTTCTTTCAGAAGGACTGGCTGCCCAAAGAGTACTAGTGAAAGCCAATAGTGTACCTTAAGGTACTAGGACTGATACATTTTTAAAGTTGGGAGACATTGACTCACGACACACTTTTTAAAGTGAAGTAATATTTAATACTCACCTGCATGTTTTCACATCTATGTAGTTACTTGATTGCAAAAATGCTTTTGCTATTTGTTAATACGAATAATTTCTCTGAACAAAAAAAAGTTTCATGATTATTTCTAGTGGAGTTTTTAACAAATTTGTATCTTCCTTGGTACCAGTGACATTTTGGAATATTTGTTTAAAAATAAAACTTTCTCTACAACTCATCAGAATATTACAAAAGCTCAAGCTCAGTCCAAACTTGATTGCAATGTACTCTATTACAATAGGTATTACAGTCGCGTTTCTGATAGTTACATAAATTTGCCATCTGCGACATTTCTCAGACTTGCATCAGATGAGTGCCAGCATGTTCGGAAAAAATGTCTACCGAAGCACAATAAAGCATGAGGCAGACCACTGGAGCCCTGCTCACTGAATAGTAGTTATATTCTGTCTGCATGTAAGAATGTGCACACACCTGTTGTAGACAGTAATCCTGAAAAGCAATCTTATGTAGGGGGGAAAAATTGCTGTAGACTGCCTAAATCTTTTACTAAGCAGAAGTGATACAGTTTATGACAAATTTCTTAACTGCGTTCTGCATTAGTCATCTAGGACAGGCGTGGCACCAGACTGCTGCTACAGTCAGTGAACTCACCCCGAGTGACGCCAGCTGACAGTAAGTTGCAATCTAATGCCCAGACCCTTACTCCTCAGGTACAGGACAGCTCTGAAGCCAGTCTACCAAGTGAAACAGAAGGTTTTGAAGTCTTTGCAGTGGAAATGCTGCCCTGGATTTATTGGCAAGGACTGTGAACAGCATGGTAAGGAAAGCTAGAGAACAAGCGTGAGAATTAATGACTAAATGCCAGTCACAGTGGCAAGAAATAAGTTTGCCTATTTGTTTTTGCTTTTTTTTTGAGAATCGATGCCTTATTTCCTTTGGTTTGCTATGCCCCAAATCACTGACACCTTGAAACAAACATAATTAGCTGCAATTAGTAGCTAATCGCATTAGCTACTTATTCTTCTCTTAGTAGGACCTTTGTAACCACAGAGGAAGGTATTCATTCACGGGGGAGGCCTGTCAGATGTACGAGTCCATCTAAGAATGCCTAATTCCGGGTAGAAACGGGTGACATCAGAAAGCAACACGAGCGTGTGAAACGCCCCTACGGCCCGTTTACAGGATGAAGCCATCCAGCCAGGGAAACCACGGCGTACCCAAGTTCAAGCAAGGCAGGCGGCGTTCGCTCTCCAGCCTGCATTGCTGCCTCCTCTCTGCTCACCCTGGCTCCTAGAGCGGGCAGCAACTCTACGACACACGAACAGAGCCCAGGCTGTTACTTCCATGGAAGCTCTAGCAATAGCCTTTACGTACAATAAACTACTACAACTCTTTGCACTGCTGAGTAATGACGTGTGCAGCTGCTAAGTGAAAGAGAGGGGAGACAATGTGGTTTGAAAACTGGAGTGCTTCGTGGCACTGGCATGATTTAGCAAATAATACTCCAAAAGCAGAAAGAGAATTTAACAGATAAAAGGTAATTCCCTCTCACAATTAAGGCAACCGTAGCAAAAAAGGCAAATATCTGTGTGAAAATTTTCACACAATCTATGTCTAATCACCTGCAGGCTCCACAGATAAAGTGGGCCTTTTTTCATCTCTGTAGGTTTAGCTTTTCTTCACAGATAGCTTTTGTTCATAGATTTATCTCTAGGTGATGCCACAGCCTGACCTTCATTTATTTTCCAACTTTCATGTTGGAAAGGCATTACCAAGTGCAGTGCTTCTAGTTTAGTCTCTCCTTCGTTACACTCATTGACCAAAACCAGCTGCTCCATCTTTACCTCCTCATTTGTACAGCATCACTCACTGTAGCTGGTGCCACCAGAATGTTCAGGTAACTGTGGAACAAGGAAGAGGAATTGGCAGATCTTTTGATAGGACACCCAGAAAAAAAAAAAAAAGAAAAAACAAAGCGACTGTTTGCAATAGACTTCTTAGGGGCAGTAACTCAGCGTGAGTTAAAAAACCCCACCCTATTGCATTTATGCAATGTCGTATGCCAGTGCTGTACCACAAGCTAAGTAAATTCTTCAGACAATATGTTCTTTCCCTAAGAAACCTGCGATGCAGAAGCCTGTCTCCGCATCAGTTACACTGCACAAGAAATTGTCCTGCATTGCCTCGCTAAACTGTAGCAGTTTCTGCATCTAAAACATTTTCACAGCTGTATTATATCTCAACTGTAGATCCCAATTTTATTCTGCTGCCACGAAATCAAACTGAAGGACGGGAAGAGGAGTTCTCAAACCACAGTATGTGCTTGAAGTTATTTTGCTTGCCATTCTTTTACGTCTCAGTCACTGATCAGAAAAAAAGATCTATTTTTTAGGAGCGATTTTAACACGATAAGCTATGCACAACATCTCTAGTGAAAGCATTATCTGAGAGAGCTTTTACACAACTACATTTATTGGCATAAATGAGGGCTTTTGCTATAACACTACATGAATGCTTTAGACAAAGCACCCAAAAGTTTTGAAGTTGTATGCTGGCTGGTCATCAGCGATACCTAGTGAGAACGCCAGCTGGTACAGAGCGCTGAACTTTTCAATGGCATGGATGTTTAACCCATTGCTCTGCTAAGTGGATTCACAGGAAAGCACACCATGCTCAGAAGTCTATAAGAAAAACGATCTATTCAAAATGCTGTTTTAGAGCAACTACCCAGTAGCTTTGAGGTTGTTATGAGGTACCATAGATCCGTATCTCGGGCACTCCATCCTACCAATCTAAGTATCCAAGAAGGATCTTCCCATTACCCTCTGGGAAATGGTGTGGATTGCAGTGCTATTAAGTATCTTCTAGCAATTGGCTTTACGGTAGTACTTCAGCTCTGAAAGAAAGTCTTCTTTACATTATGCTCTCAGCACTAAATGAATAAGCAGTTGCTTTGCACTACTTAAGTTTATAAAACATTAAAGGTCAAAGGTAACCCTGGAGGGCAAGAGGCCTGCAGGATGGCACGGTTGGGATATATCAGTTTCTGCAGCTCTCAGTGTACACTTTGAAACCTACAGCTCAAATTAGCAGGTATTGATTTAGAATAACATCATTTTAAAGGGTCCCTCAGTGAGAGTCAGCTATGACACTTACACCTTATCTTTGTGATTCCTCAGTGGAACACCTCAATGGCTTTTTCATCCTCTCCTTTTATTTTGGGTTGTTAAACCTTGCAATCCTTTCAGTCAATGGCTTGAAAGGAGTTATCATTCCAGAACATTTTTATGGCATGGGGAGATTTTAAATGAAGAGCATTTTACTGCCATCATGGCTAGCATGGCTGCAGTTCTCTTAATATTTAAATATATTAGGTTTTCATCACTGTTGAAAAAAATCTCTGCAAAGAAACTGTGAGTTAAGGTGCTATAAATCAACAAACCCCCTAAATGTCAGTGCAAAATTTTCAGAGCAAAAAGTACACAGGTGTTCTCAGAGGTCTTGTAGGAATACCTGTCGCCTGGTCGCTGCACTCCATTGCATGACTTTGTTTTTTTTAATCTTGTGATTAGTGTCAACATCAGTGGATTCAAGAGACATGTTGGAAGTCATTCAAAATCATGAGGCTTTACTGGATGATCTTCAAAGTGATATTCATCAAGCAGTCAGCAACTTAGGTGACTTACAGAGAATATTTGAAAACAACGGTACAAGCATGGTGTTAGAAGTGAACCAAAGTAATTCAGGTGAGAGGTCTGACGCAGAATTACCAGCCTGCCAATAGGCCCTGTAAAACCACACAGAGCAGACAGAAAACTTAAAAAAAAAACCAAACCACCCCATTATTCCTTGGTCTGTTGGTTGCTTCTAAGGAGAGAAAAAAATGGGTGCAATCGCAACACGAATGAACCAAATTCAAGAGTAAATTGAAATGGGAAATGAGATAAAAGGCAGATTCCTCCAGAATATGCCTTAACCACAGAACAGAGAGGCTGCTTATACTTAAAATTTGTTAACTTACTATTCTGCTTCTATGGCTTCTTCTCTTCCCTGGAGATGCAGAGTTTAGATTTAGTTTTTTTCTTTTTTCATACTCATGCTATATACTCTGATGTGCGGAATATCAGACTGGTGTATATAAAAATATTATAACATTCAACCCTTCTCTGGAACATTATTCCTGCCATATATAGGAGTGGGAAAAAAAGAGCTATGGAATTTGACCTACTGATGTGAGCCATTGGCTCACAGACACATTTTCTAATGTTAGACTATTGTCCTCAGCGAACTTCAAGGCACTCAAGTTTAAACATTAAAGTTAGAAATCAAGCCTTAGTACAATTCACACTTAGTACACATACCTCACAGATTTTTCAAGTTATTTAGTCCTGGCCTGGAATATTCAGCTGTTAAGAAGCTGTATAACTTCATGAAGTAGAAGGTGCATTGTAGAAAGCATCAGAAAAAGAACAACATTATGAGACAGTCAAATAAGCAAGAGCCCATCAGCTAAGAACTGTTGTGAAAATGGGCAGTTATGGCCACTTACAAAAATGCTTGTACAGGGGTTTCAAAATGTAGTATTTTTATGAATTAAATGGGGCAGTCAATACATATCTAAGTTACTCTCTGCAGACTCAAAGACACGATGTGCTTCACAGTAACCTTGATTTAAAATCAGGCTATTTTTGCAATTGTCAAAATTCATCATATGGTCAGATTTTGGGGAGTAAGATGGCAGTTACTGTAGAAACATACTTGAGTTACCCTGGCCAGATTAAGATGTGTTCCAATAGCACAATTTAAATTTAATTAGATTAATTTTTTTAAACTGTGTTAACAGACCTACAGGAAAGACTTCTGCAGCAAGTTTTGTTTCCCCATGTGGAGAATTTTCTAAGGAAACATTTTAACCCAATGTGGACAAGCTTCAACAGAAGTTTACAGAACCTTTCAAACATGGTAAGAAACCTGTCCCATGACGTGGAAGCCAACAAGAAAAGCATAGAAAGATTCCAAGAGAGCACTGTGCCCAAAAAGGAATTCCAGGAGCTGGGAACTAAGTTTGAATCAAAAGTCCAAGAAAATGTAGTGAAAGTTGATCAGGTGAAAAGAGATATAGAGAACCAATTGCAAATGCAGCAGGCTAGTATTCACTATAATCTCACCATGATCAAGGCGGATACCGACACAAAGCTCAAGAAGTTTCATAAGATACAGCAGTCCCACTTCTTAGCTTTGAACAGCAGCATATCAAACATGAAACAAGAGCAAAACAATCTTGAAAAAAAATTTGAGACTTTGAAAGAAAATTTAACAGAACTCTCCTCACATGATGGTCCCAAAGATGAAAATACCCAGTTAACCATCAGACAAATAAATGACGTTCTGGCAGGGCATGCAAAGCAGCTTAAAGAACTTTACATGGAGTCAGATGTGGCCTTTCAGAACATTGCAGTTTTAGAAAGGTGGTTTAAGGAGTTAAAAAAAAATATCTCAAAGTATAGGCCAGAGGATCTTACAACAACTTTAATGGAGAAATCAGTTATTATAGAAGAAAACAAAGCAGCAATGGAAAGGCAGGTATCAGAGCTTAACTATACTCTCTCAAATCTTCGGGAAAACTATTCAGATCTGTTGAGGTACATGGAGGAATGTAACTGCCAGAGAATATCTTCTGACACTGATGTACTGGAGGAAGATTTAAAGAATATCACTTATTCCCTTGAAGGTACGCAATCAACCTTAAAGGATGTGAAGCACTTAGAGTCAGTTTTCAGAGATCTCTTGAGGAATGAAATTGAAGAGCTCTCCTCAGCTTTTCCATCTATCCATCAGTCCCTTAATCTCCGTCAAGAAGAAAACAGACACCTTCAGTCGCAAGTTATGGCTTTTTCAGAAGACATAGGCTTCTTGAAGAAGAAAGATGAAGAGATTAATCGACACATCAAGTATCTCAACAGTTCCTTTGTCTCTCTTTTGGAAGATGCCATGCGCCATGAAGCAGCATTGGAGGCTTTACTGGGAGAAGAATTTATGGAACTCTTGTTTGAAGAAGATCCTAGTATCCTAATATCATCAGTATTTCAGCTGCAAGAATCTCTCAGACATATATCTGATAAACTCCAAGAACAAAATGTGACTTTAGAATCTCTTATAAAGAGATCTCATCTCTTGGAGAGAGGTCAACAGAATAATCATGATGCTCGTACATCTCCTAAGCACCCCAAAGAAGAAACGCAAACATCCTCTACTCTAGATGAAGTTAGTAGTCAACACAGCATCATAGAACATATGGAACCTAACTATGAGGCTGCCAAAGATGACTCCTTGGATAGCTCAGCTTATAATGATATCATGACTCTGAAGAATGACATCAAACACCTGAGCCTGGCAATTAAGAGGCATGAATCCACAAGTGACATGAATCTTTGCTGCAATCACACAATAGCAAATGTAATTGAGCCACTCAACACTTCTGTGGAAATTCTCTCAGCAGATTTAGCAACCATCAAGTGGAAGCTGGAGGAACATCTGCTGATTTTTAAAAAGCTGTTTGGAAGCAATGAAGAATTAGTTGCCTCAAACATAAGTCTGGATGTTACAAAGATTCAGTCAATGCTGACCAGAAAGGTGAGAAGGCAACAGAAAGGTCAAGACAAGCAAAGAGACAAGAAAAAGCGTGAGAAGCACAGAGAAAATACACAAATGATAAGTGGAAGAAATACAGTGCAGACAGAACTTTTGGAAAAAGGTGGGTTCTTTTCTTCTACTTGCTCATGTGCAGGTCTAGCTTCTTTCTGGGCCCTGCTGTAAGTTACACACAGAGAGCATATTAGTTGTAAGACTTACCAGGTATCTTGTGGGATGCTGGAGGGAGAAATTCTGACATTATTTACATCCTTCCCCTCCACCAAAATAAGCAGTTTCAGTGAGAACCAAGTTGATAACACTGCTGCACTTTACTTGAGGCCAATAAAATTACAACCATTATAGCTGCTGGGAAATTGGCCTTGAACTAATGCAACTTTATATATTTAGAACAAAAATTTTGTTTGTAGATGCTCATGTTAACGTAGTAGCGGTTTTCTCTTTTGAAGGTGATGGGGGGTGCTAGGCTTCCAGCTCTTGCTTCTTTTTCCTCTGTTACTTGAGTCTGGAAGGAGCATACTCAAAGCATAAAATCCTTCCTACTGTGGACAGACACACTGAATGAACTGCTATAATTTGCACAAGCGGAACAGGGAGGACTGACCAGAGAGCACACTCTCTCTCTTATATTGCTAAGCTTCAGAGACAAGCTTTTAGCTTATACTTCACTGTGACTGGCTAGTTCTCTTTCCCTGTAAACGTGACCATAAGCACCTGGTAATTACAACCACCACAGCTTTAGCTTCTATGATTGTAGCCTTTGTTATGGACATAAAACACAGAGCAAAAATCAGCCCCTTTAGGCTGCAAAACTGTAGTTAAGACTGAATAAGCAGAGAATGCATTTCAAACTAATGTATTTTTAGGACAGCAAAGAAGTGCTTTTTTTTTTTTCCTGGGTGTTCTCAGCCTTACACTTTTCCAAGAGTAGCAGTTTGGATATTTCCAGAGAACCATTTGATCTAATTCCAGGCACACACCCATTTCAAGCATTTAGCTCTACAAAGGAGCATACAGAAATCGGGCCTGATAGGGCTTCACCCTATCTCCCACCCTGATGATCCTGTGGAGAGAAGAGCACTCGCAGCTAAAATCCTGCTCCTCTTTCTTTTTCAGACTCACTGGTGGCATTCCATGTGGGATTCTCAGAAAGAAAGGATAAAGAAAAGACTCTGAGGTTTAATGAAACTTACATCAATTATGGAAACAGCTATTTCCCTGAACATGGCTACTTTAAAGCACCACATAAAGGTGTCTACCTGTTTGTCATCTCTGTGGAGTTCAGCTCAGGACCAGCACTAGGACAACTCGCCTTTAGCCGGGGGTACAAAAGAACTCTTGCAAGTAGTCAGAGGAAAACATCAAATGGAAACACCATGACATCTTTTGCTATGGCAGAAATGGAGAAGGGGGAGAAAGTATGCTTTGAATTGCTGCAGGGCTCTCTCATGAAACGGAGTCCACCTGGGACAACAATGGGTGGATTCCTAATATTTAAAACTTGAACAGTGACATTTTGTTTTATTGATATCTTCCATAGATGCAATGGATCAATTCACTATTGCTTCATCTGTGATGTATTCAATCCTACTGCATGTGTTTAAACATAGCACTACCCTAGATTTGTCTTCGTGCTTCTTTTCTGGAAGTGTTTGGCTTTTGATTAGTTGCTTATGAGCAGCAATGGGATTTTCTTTCAAATGACAAGCTAATGGTTTGGACTCCAAATGTATCAGCACACATACTCCCAAATCCTTCCACTGTGAGAACTGCACCCAATTAGAAAAAATGTTCTGTGCGACCTTCTTCACTTACAACATAAATAATTTCTCCTTCCCCTGGCAAAAGAGTATCCTCCCATGGCAAATACCCCCACCACTGGCAAGGAAAATATTTTAGGAAGGACTGTATGTATCGACTGTCATATTTTGCGAATAGTAGCTTAAAACCAAGAAGCCAGGACCATTTTACCTTTTAGTTGTCTGTGGATCACAGTCAGTCACAGACGGTCTTGGAAACTTCTGCAACTCACTCCAATTCAATGTTTCAGTCTGTGCACAACATGAACACTAGAAGATATCGATCAAATCCAGTAAGATGCACCCTATGCTAGTATTTGTAAGCACAGATCTTAGAAATGGCCTGCTCTTTTTGCTTCTGAGCCTGTGGTGTATTTCAACTACACTGCAAAAATTTAATAGTAATATAACATTGTTAAGATGAACTACATCTACATTTAGACATTAGGAAAATGTCAACAATATTAAAAAAATATTGCTGAAAATGCAGTTTATTTCTAAAGGTAATCCTGAATAATATCGTGCATACAGCCCAGAGTGCAGCATTTAGTAAATAGTTTAAAACCAAGCAAGCACGCAAATAAAACTAACAGCAAAACACCAAGCTCATTGGTCTGCTGACACTGTTGAATATAAAATAAATTTATAATTAGAGTAAATCAAAGAATAGAATTTCTGAACTGTGGAGGTTTCTTTTTAATTTTCAAAATCTCAAGATGACCATGTCTGGTCACATCCTAAACTTTTCTTTTGTCAAATAAAATATCCCAAAGGCTTTCATTTTAAAGAAGTTCAATTATTGTGTTATTTTCCTTGTCTATGCTAATGCCTTACAAAACAGTACTAAAAAAATTAAATTTGCCAAAATGAAATGCATTCACAAATTCCCAATATTTTTGGTGAAAGAGGTAAATTATTATGTATTTTATGCCCTTTCAAGGTAGCATTTTCTAACAGAAATCTATCCCGCTGTTAAGGGGTTTTCTCCCCACCTACTTGTATTCTAAGCAACACTAAACTACAAAGTTATTAAAAAACCACATTGGTACCAATCCACATTGCACTTAAGACAACAGTTTGACAAACAGACAATATGTGTCTTTTGAAATAAAGTTGCAAAGCAGTTTCAGCTACTGACTTGCTGAGAAAATTGTTACTCTCCATCCTGAAAAATCCAACAAAGCAAACGACTAAAAATGATCTCCCATCTACTCCTAGCCAATGCTGATTTTCATAGGCGATTAACAGGCCATATATCCCCATTTATCTAGCACGGAGCCACATCTTTGCAGCACAAAGTGCCCGCAAGCTCATCTTCTGTCCCACAGATTGCTCAAATATCTGAGGGAAGGAAGAGAAGAAAAACTTGAAGAGCTACAATGTCAAAAAGGAAGAAAACCATCAAATTCTGAGACTGGTTTCTTTCAATACAAAGCTACTATACTGGGGTGACCCAGATGTTTTTACCAGTGGTCCTCCTATTACAGCTTTTTGTGGTGGCAGCGTTCTGCAGTGCCAAGCCAAGCGTGCTGCCTAGGTCAGGGTAGCTCAAGGAACACCCCATCTTCAGTGCACACCAATTCTGCAGCTACCAGCTAAGTTCCAAATTAAATACAGACAGGGGATATATATATTTAAAAACACCTTGCTTGTTTTTAAAGATTTGACAGAATGCTTCAAGTGGAGCAAAAACCATTCAGCTACTTGGAAAAGTACATGGTAGGTAGTAGATAGGATAGCAGTTCATCCAGATAGGACTTCTAAAAGGTTTGGTATCCTTGTGCTTACCAGCGTTCACTTTTGTTGAAGAATAAGCCAGGCAAGTTCAGAGATCATTGACTCCAGAGTGAACATAATGTTAATATAAAGATGTTTTCACTATTTATATTCTTCAAATATGTACTTAAGCTAGCCACCTGCATATACAAAGAAAACATACTTGAATGAAAGGTTCTCATTTTTAGACTATGAAGCAAAAAATTAACAAAAGATAGTGGGTTAAAACATTCTATTGGCTGCATAAGCCAGGAAACCCGAGTTCCTTCTCAAGCGACAAGAGAAAGACAATTAAGCTACTTGGTTGTGGTTGTGTTTTTTTTAAATGAACACATCAGCTTTTCAATAAACTTCTACCTAAACCACCTCTCAAATACTAGCGAACTATTTGACTACTGGTAAAAATTTCTTTAAAATCCCCCACAAACACTTGTTGTTTGCAGTTTTTTGAGGGGGTTTGTTCTTTTTTTTGGTAGGATTAACATAGCCACATCACCATGACCTGCATTTTTTGGCAACAGACTAGAGGAAGACACTTCAATGCAGAGACAGCAGACTCCAGATTAGGACCTAGAAGAAAGAAAAACTTGCCACAAAAATGGCAAGAGGACAAGGATTATTAATTGACAATTTAAAACATAGCTATTGGTTGTCTCAGTGGATTAAGAATAGGGGATGTTCAAACATGAAAAACAAACTGAAGCTGACCATAGGCATTAGGAAAAGAGAGGAGTCAGAGTAGACAAGCTGCTTCAGTTTATCTCATAGCTGACCAACTAGACCAGCATGCCTGATGGCAGTTTCAGCCAAGCACCAACAGGCACAGAAACATGTATGCTCACTCCAACATACAGATATATATCTCTCATCAATCTCAGCCTCATATTTAAAAAAAGCTTCCAACTTCTCTCAGTACTTCACAGAAATCTGCCAGAAAAGATTGCCAATAATTCAGGTTTCTGGATTTCCAGAACAAACCACTAAGCTTTATAAAAAGATAAAAAAAGCTGTGCATCTTAATGCCTTCATGTAATTATTTTGTTAAACTTTTACTGCTTTATGAATGTATCTTACAGTACTTTACATTTTAAAATTAAAGTTTCCTAATTTTTTTTCTTTTCCATCACTAAGATGATCTCCTTACTTTACTCAAAATGTAAGTACCCATTGTACATAAACAGTTTTACTTCCTATAGATCTGTCAATGCCTGAATTCTGCAGTCAGATGAGTCTGAACTCATTTCAGATATCCACACCAAGCCAGTCTCTGAAGTCCATGGTGGTCATCCCTCATGAACCAGATTCATGAGGTGGTCAACCCACAGTATTGGTCTTCTCATGACTCAGGTTCACAGCTGATATTGACTTACTACATTAACATCAGTGAGAAAGACTGAAGTGGTATTTCTGAGGAGCAGTGAAGATAAAGCTGCAGAAGGGATTAATGAAATTAATGGAATTAAATCTGATCCTTTATGAAATTAGTGACACTTCAGCAATTTATTTAAAAGGGTGTGACTGAATTCACCAACTACTCAGTATGTTTTTTGGCCTGCACACAAAATACACATGTGGGGTTTTTAGACATGTCAGCGGCTATAGCTGTTTCAGTTCTTAGACACTGATGCAAGCTCATCAGTAACACATTTTTACATAGAGGTCAAAAATAACCATACAGAAATGATAACATTTTGATATTTATTATTAGCAGGCAGGAAAACTTATTTTTACTTAGCAAAATCCCCCGTTTTTTTCAAAAGGATCTTCCTTATCCTTAGGATATAGCACCACCCTGTGGTCATTTCAAGACGCAACGTTATTGTCAGACTGGTGCAAAAAGTTTCAGTTACCCACAGTATTTTCATTATGTCCGCCTGTCACGCTAATATAAAAATCCCAGCTTTCAATCCAACCATGATCAGTGTAATCAGTGAAGATATTCTACAAACTACACAATAGCCATAACTGTAAGAAAAAGTTCACTTTGCCAAGATACTAATCGTAAGGAGACCAAATCATTGTACAGTATAATTTCCTGGTATGACGTATTAAGGAAGAAAAGACTACATACAGTCTAGTCTTCCACTGTACTTTTGAGAACTCTATTGCAAGATTTGACACTTGACTTTACGGGGGGGGGGAAGTGTTAAAATTATCTTTGCAATATATTGATAACAGTTTATGTAATGCTCAGATATTGAAACTTTCTAGCTACTATAAAAAACTATCTCTAAACCTAAGATTACTCCTGATCAATGACAAAAAAATAATAGAAATTGATCTTACTTCTTGCTGCTTGCAAACTAAAACTGAACTCTATGGAGAGAAGTAGCTGACACGTTTCTGCAGTAAGAAAACAAATTCTGAGATTTTATAGAATTGTGTACTCACAAATGAGATAGCCCCTTGATTCGTTTTCATTTGCTTGAATCGTAAAAAAAAGAGTGAATTTAGCAGGCTATACAGAAGCACCTGCATTATTTTGTAACCAACAGCACATAAGTATATTAGCTGAAATCTCTTCATTTGGATATCACTACATGGAAAGAATGCTGTACGCAGAGGGAACAAAAAAGAGTTACAGAATCCCCTATCCCTTTTATTTTTTCTCTTTTTACTTGATGAGCTTGAGGCAAAATTTTATGGATAAAACCAACATGTAGTGAACCTGCATATGTTCAAATACAATTATTCAACTCTGACTTGCTTCTGGCTTTGCTGTAAGACAGGAATAAAAATCAGAAGGAAACAATGGTTTTACCATTGTGCCCAAATTTAGTCCAAGGGATACAAAGCCTGAACTTATAGAGCACCAAATAATTCTGAACACCACTGAACAATAGAAGTGATCATTAACAACTTATTCAAAGACTGTGAGGGAAAAAAACATAAACGAGGTATTAAAAAGTAGGGAATTATTTAGTTACAGTATTATGATTTCCAAGTCATTACATTTTTAAGGCAAAATCTTATAGTAACAAAACACATTACTAATGTGTACTAAAATAAGGTTATTTACTTAAAAATGATACATTGGACATAATCTGTGTACAGAACAAGCAATTCATGGTAAACTCAATAAGGCACCTTCTAAAGCAGATGCTGTACAAAATACATTAATTAGTGTGTTACATTTTTAAAGGAGTATTCTACACTTCCGGCATATAACACACACAAGAGTGTGACCATTTGTCTCGTTCCACTCTCTTATATTTTATTTACATCTTCTCTAGGTTAACTACAACGTTATTTATTCTTCTTGTATACAATATAGTACATTTCATTTTGGGCATGGCATGTCAGAGCACGAATGTCACTACACGATGTGGGCTTCTATAATTCCATTCAATGGTAAAATATTACAAAGCAACAATTACATGAGATTTGTTAAAAAATTAGAAATATGTGCACTCCACTTCTGCTATACAAACCAAGGCTAATATACCATGGCTCCATAAAGCACTGTATCATGCAACATTGCCAACCATTTTTAGACATCACCCCTATTTGGAATAAAGACTCTGGGCACAGGATAAAGACTTTTGACTTCAGAGGAACTGTCAGAAGAATGAGGAAGTGCTAAATCATTCTAATATTTGACAGAAGATGAGCACATAACTTCCCTTTAAAAATATCTGCAATAGCAAAAGAATGCTTTCTAACTTAATTGCTTTCAAACATTTTAGACCATTAAAATACAGTCTGTGAAGATGGAACAGATGAAAAGTATCCAAATAATTTGTTTTATAAACACATTCAAATGGTCATTTAGATCGAGATCTAAAATTTGATTCTAGACTACTATGAAGGTAACAAAGTATTACTTTTACATTTTATTCAATATCTCAAAATAGACTAATTAAGAAAATAATTGGGAAAAGTAATGGATATTGGGAAAACTGTGAGTTTCTTGAGTAAAACTCAGGAAAAAAAAAAATCACATATTGAGTAAAACTTGGAATAAAATAAAAATGTAAGCCTATATTCTTCTGTAGGAACATTACATTTCTTGTGGAAATTACAAGTTAACCAGAACACAAAAACCTTTCCTTTCAGTTGCTGTAACCGTAAGAATTATATAAGTGATTCGAATTATTTTCCACCTAACTGAAATCACATGGATTAGGTTAAATAAACACAAAAACCCGCTCTGTATATGAGTGTTTAAGAACTTGCAAGGCACAGTCTTAATACTCCCCAAGGTATTTTCCACGCTTTTGATTTTTGTATTTAAAAAAGACAAACCAAACAAAAAAACCACAAAACCACATTTGCCAGTTTTGGGGGATATTTTGTTTTGGATGACAAATGCTGAAAATTTTGACCAACAAAATGAGATTAAACACACTCCAGCAGAAGCAGCCTATTACCCTCCCTGACCTTAAAGGTTTCTGATCTCTAAAGCATTGCATAAAGCAACAACTTAGCTTTAGAGTCTGCACTAAGTATTCTTATTTATGTAAAAATTAATGGGCTACCTTTGAGTGAAGTTTTTTTTTTTTTCCCCAAATGATTGTTAAAATATCGGTATAGACATACTTAGGCTCCAAACAGTAAATGACTTTGCATGGAATGTAAGTATGTGTTCAAGTGCTTTATACAACCAGATCCTTTAGCAATACTGTTTTTTCGAATATCAGGGAATCAAGGAATGCTGAAGACCCAGCAGCTCCTGTTCAGGACAATGAAAATTGCATATGCATGATACGTTTGAGTATGAACCTAGCAAATGAAGTGCTGAAAAATTAAGGTTAAGCTTAAGGTGGAAAGATTTTTTTTCTTTCAAATATCGTCTTTGCAGCAGCCAGCTCACTTCTGTATTCATGTGTAAATCAGTTTAGGTCTTACGATGTCTACCAAAGATCACCACCCTATTGCCTTGCACATGCCTAAACAATGGAGAAGAAAATAAGTGAAGAATTACAAATTATGGAAATTCATACTTCCAGTAGTAGCTTCCTGAAGACTTGGGAAAAATGAATTAAAAAATTCACAAAACAAGTTTACAGCTAATAATGCTGTGGCAACTTCTAAAAGAAATAAAACAAAATTCTCAACAGGAATGGGTTAATTTAAGTAGACCTCCATGCTCTGAAACTTTAAGCTAACAGGGTACCTACATAAACATTTTTCCTTCTTATTGATAAAAATCCTAGAGAAGGAAAAAAAAAAGCTTATCCCTTACTTTTTTTGGCTCATACCAAATATTTTCCAACTACCTGTGCAAAAATTATGTGCAAAGACATGATTAACAATTTCAAACTCATCGTGTATTTCTTGGCAATGGACGGAGAAACATTTTTTTAAAAAGCCCTTTATCGTGAAGATTGTGGCACAAAATCATGTATCTCTTGCTCTTTTCAAATAAGTTAAAACTGTCACTGACACACCTATGAACTTCTCAGCCAGAATACATATTAATACTTAAAGGCATTACTGAACAAAAGTAATGACTTTATTTTTTTAAAAAAAGAAATGTCCCTCGAAATAGCTAGTTTTCTATAAAATATGTAGAACTGTTAAATAAAGTCTGTACATCAAAATAGAAAATAAAAATACTGCAATCTTTTGCCTGACCATCTACATTATGTGAACTACAGAATTTTAAAACAAAACCCCCATGTTATAAGGTTGTAATTGTTCACAAATCACATCAGTTCTGTATTACATTGTTTTCTATCAGTTGTATTTTCAAGGGAAATTTAAACATATATCAAAACAATCTCCACGTACATATTTTAAGACATTGAATAATCTGGCATAAATCAACCTGAAGTTTTAATATTTTTCATCAATTTTAATATTATTCATAAATTTTTTTCTTCAAATCTCAACTATGGCATATGTGTGTGTGTGTGTGTGTGCATATATCTAGTTGTACACATGTACCTTGGACTAGGTGGGGGTTTTTTTTGCTAAAGCACAAAACACACCATATAAATATCTTCCCTTTTTAAAGTTATCTAGAACAAGATTTACAGTACAAAGTTATAGGCACTTAAATTACCAAATAGGTTCAATGGTTCCAATACTGTGTGTTCATTCTTCAGATGATTCACGCATTTGAAGCTTCAACTTGAGTTATGGTACTATTTTCTAACTTCAAAGCAGAAGTGCCAAAGGAGTTATAAATCAATAATTCTGCCTTACAGTAACCTCATGGAGGGGTTCTGGCTTTTAACCGACTTGTCTGGATCAGTGAAGAAAAGGAGGGAACTACAGTTTCCTGTGCATGCCAAATACTTGGCACAATAAGACCAGATTTTGCAATTATGTTAACTTACTTTATCTTCATGAATTCTCTTTCAATGCCATTCCTCCCAAATGTGCTTAACTACAACTTAAAACACTCACTGATGTACCTTGGCCCAAATCTTGAATTTTTTAACTGTTGACTAAGTGGCCCACAGATGTGGCCTCCTGCATTTACATTAGGGCAACCCAGCTCAAGATCTTCTGCATGTTGTGGATCTTATCTTCAACAGTTCACATATTCAGTTCTCCTGGTCCTGACATTTACTGTATTCTCTGATCTTCTGAGTGCCCAGCCTGCGCTTTCTGCTTTCCCTTTTTTGTGCCTGTAAAGGAGTCTTGTTCTCAAGCCTTTCAAAACTTACCTTCTGCCTAGTTTTGTCAAATGATGGAAAAGCATGCTCCTACAGCTGACTGATTCCCTCCTGTATGGAAAAAAGTTCAGAGCATGACAGGCACCTATGAGTAGGTCCCAATAAAGTAGAAAGGCAAAACACATCGTCAATGGTCTTTCTGTTAAGATGTATTCTACAGCAAAAATGCTGTTGCATGTGGCATTGTGAAAAATATGCCAAATTTCATAGTTGTACAGTTATGGAGCCCACTAGATTGTGAGATGACCAAGGCAATCTATACCTCTAAGAGAGGTTGTTTCAAGCTCTTTACAGACTTAGGTAGGCATTCCTTAATTTTTTAATGGTTCACATTTTTGCAGTTCTCCTTGTGACCAAAACAAGAATAGAAATAAAATTAAAACTGAGATTTTGGAAGATAACTTAATGGCAACGAGTAAATTCTGTAGCAAATCTGTGATCATGGAGCCACAAAATGCACAGAACCCTGACCATAAAACTTTGTTCATTTAAATGGTTTCTTTTCTATTCCAAATGACAGCAAAATAATCCTGGCACACACATAAAGGCATAAGGACTGTAAAACCGAGTAGTATCACAAACAGATTCATAACCTACAGGCTGTTTCACAAAAACTTAATATGGATTGACTAGCTTTTATCAGGTAGAAGGCAAAAAAAAGCTTATATTCTCCATCTCTGTTGAATCCATATAGCTTGTTAGGCTTTCACAGAAAGCACTGTAATCTGAACATTCAATTCAGTACCCAGAGTTTTACTGGAGACTCACTAAGTATGACTGAAGTCTCAATGCAGCTCAAACAAAACCAAAATGTGTATTTTATCAAGGCTGTCCGTATACATAGAATGTAGTGTATAGAGGCTCTCAGTATCACAGTCTATGAAGTACTGAAAGATTTGATTAGCAGCCTGTAGAAGTGTGCTGAGAAAATACACTGAATCTCAGTTATTTCCTCTTTCCACATAGGTCTCACCCATGTTTGAGTGAAAAGATCTAGGAGTCCAGCTTTGCTCTCCAACGTCAATTTACTATGTCAAATCTTTACATCTTGTGATTCCACCATCTTGGCAAGTGTCTTCTTGATTCTCAAGGCAGTGAGCCTTGAGGCAGGATTATGAGCCCAGCATTCAGACATTAATTTCAATATTGCTCTTAAACACTGTAAAATAAAAAACAAAGGAAAAGTATTGTAACAACTGACAGAGCTGAGGTGTTTAATTTTGGTTCACTATCAAGCTCTAATTATAGTACTCTTAAGTCCAAATGTGCAACTTCTACATTTTCTGCAAAATTGCTGATCAAGAACTATTATAAACAGATCAACTAAAAAAAACCCAAAAACCAAACCAAAACCAACCTCACAACAAGCACTTCCCAATCCTTCTTGTGTTACAGTAGCTGGAACTAACTGAAACGTTTTCTTCACTTTCACAAAGATGCATTAACAGAACTTAGCATTACAACTCAAGAACAGCGGTACAAAAATGGTAGCAATAAGCAGAAAAATCTCTCTCTATATATATGGCAGAAAAAACGTAGACAACTTTTTCACTGAAAATGTAGATGTGACAAAAGTTCTGTCAGCAGTCAAAAAAATAATAAGGAAAAAACTGGGAACTCCTAAAAGAAATCAAGGATTTGGGGAAGAAAGGATATGGCATATCTAGCTTGCTATGTGAAATAGTTATGTCTTATTTACTGTGTTCAAGCTGTGGCCCTTTAAAAACACAAACAAAATTTAATTAAATTTAATATTTTAGTTACATCATGGCTTGGCCTGGAATGTACTGGGGGCGGGGGGGGGGTGTGTGTGTGAAGATGAAATCTACAAACACAAAGAAATTGCTTCATATTCTATGAAAGACCTTATGCCACAAACAAATATGCTATATACATTAAGACTAATAAAACCAGTTAAAAACTCATTTAAGTTTTAGCTCCAACCAACAGTCTGAAAAATATTCTACTATCTAAAAATAAGATCTCAGGTAGAGCAATATTCATACACTTGGATGCTGCTTAAGGGTATCTTTCCCCTCAGATCACTGAAAAGATACATTAAAAATGTGGTATTTTGAGTATCTTTCTCCTATTGTTGCTGTGAGGTTTTCAGAATGTCTACATGTAGTCTCTATTTTACAATGTTTTAATATTTATTAAACTAAAATACCCTTCCATATTAATGAACAAACTGAACTAATTTTTCCTTTCAGCATACTCACTTCATCACTATTCCATCTATTTGATACTACTGGGCGTAGGCGTTTGACACACACCACTTCTCTCATGTCCTCATAGGATGGATCATTTGGCACCATGTCATAATATGGCAGCTGATACTCTTCAACAATACCTGGAGATAATTGTTAAAGATCAAGAACCATTAAAAAAACAAAACAAAACAAAAACCAAAAAAACCCACCCTATATATCTACTTTCAGATTTCCTTAGCCAGGAGCAAAAATTAATTCAATTCTGTGCCAAGGCAAACCCACCACTGTTATACTGTGATAAAAATCTGAAAATTTCACTGTAACCATCAGACATTTACCAGAAAAGCTCCAATATTATATTACATTTAACAGCTACAATAATTCCTTGCAGTCCCTTTGACTTTGATACCCAACATAGAACATGACACCTTCTAATCCAGTACATGCTACAAACAAACAGGGAGAAAGTATAAGATGAAAGAAAAACAGAATACAAGATCCATAAGGTCACAAAAGAAGAGTGAAAGAAAAGGAAGGACGAGTCACAAAAATACATGTAAGGAGAAAACTGAATGACAACAGAAATGCAGGAATGTATAACAGAAGAACAGTATCTTATCAACTACATTTTAAAAGTCTTATTAATAGCACAGGGGTGAAATACATCTGCATCCCACTATTTCTCCCAGACTAGGCACTCTGCTTTTTGACCAAAGAAAAAAAGCCTGAGATGCTTAATTGTAAGAATCAAAAAGGTTTAGTTCAGTGATTTTCAAGCAGTGCTCTGGACAGACTGTTACCACTGCTTTTAAAGAATGCAAGCCTGTTGATATAGCAGGCTTGTTATATTATTTCCTGAAGAAGTACTGTTTAAGTGAGACAAGGGCATGGTAGATCTTATAAAGAGTATTTAAAAGTTTACCTCCTGTGACGCAACGCCGAGCCATTTCCCAAATGATCAGCCCAAAACTGTAGATGTCAGCCATGATGTACGGTTGGAAATGGTTTTTATTCAGGCTTTCATCTAGGACCTCTGGAGCCATGTAACGTTTTGTTCCCACTCTAGTATTCAAGGGAACATCAACTTCGTTTGTGTCACTGTATGAAAATGTTAGTTAGTGAATTGTGGACTATTACAAGACATGGTATGAAATCCTGTGTGATGCAATCACTACACTGCAAAGCTCCCATTTACAAATTAAATTCTTTCGTTTATTTCACTCTCAATACTACACTCACAATACATTGTACCTCCCTGAAAAAGATTATCTAGAAAAACGATAGCGAGCATGGAAGTTGAGTTTACTGTTTCTTTTGCAAGACATTGAAAACACATACGAAAAAAACAAATTAAAAATCACTATAAAGATGAGTATATTTGGTTAACAACCCAGAAAATTATTTGCAAAGGCTTATGCTTTCTTTCAGGCTCTACTGTAGCAAAAGACAATTCTCTGGCTCCATTGAACTTTTTTTTTAAAGTATTCACTAATACTACTATAGTATTACTTCTTCAATTAAGTTTCAACTCCCTTTACGCTGTTCAAATTTTCTATGGGATAATTTATAATGAAACTACATGATAGCAATTACTATGAAAGGCCAGTTTTGAATAATGAATTAATTATAGTCTCCTCTTCCTCTTTTATTTTCCACAAGAGTCTTTTCATTGTTCTCTTAACAACCTATTTTCATCTTGATGCTTACCAGCATTCAAAGGAGGAACAGCATTTTACTCTCAAAACTGAAAAAAACCTGAAAGCATGCAACCAAATGATTCTATCTTCCTTTTAAATTGGGTATCTGGTGCGTTAAAAAAAAAAAAAAAAAAAAAAAATTAAAGTTTTCCCTTTACGGAGGATTTGTTAATCTACCTGTTAAACTTGACTGCAAGACCCAAGTCAGCAATGCAGCAGGTTCCATTTTTCTTTATCAAGATGTTTTTACTCTTCAAGTCCCTGTGTGCAATAGCAGGCTTGCCTTGTGTCCCATAAATTTCTGTGTGTAGATGGCACAGGCCACATGCAGCAGAATATGCCAGTTTAAGGAGAGCCCTGTTGTCTAGTGTAGTGCATTTCAGAAAATCATACAACGATCCATTTTCATGATAATCTGTAATTAAGTAAAGCTGTGTCCAGGAGCCGGTGCCTTTAATATCTGCAGCTATGAAACCTATGAAATAAATAAACAAAGTTACAATTTATTTGTATGTAATTTTTTATACAACAGGTTTAGTAAGAATTCCTAAAGCTGTATTGTCTTAGACTGTATCAAAAGATACCTGTTGCCCTCATGAAAACTAATGTAAAAGCTCAGATTTCAATTATACATGAGGTTACCATTCCATTCTTCCAGCAAAGAGGTTGCAGACGCATTTCCAACCAAGAGCAGCAAGATTCTACCCTTTCAGTAACATTTTATTAGCATACATTAAGGGACACCCATCTGGTTATTCCACAGAAGCCGCTACATACCTCTCAAGCCACCCACTAAGAAGTCCCCCTCCTTCACCCTCACACAAGCCCTCCAGTAGCCAAACAACGTACTGCTTCCTTACCAAGGATGTTTTCATGACGCATTAAAACAGTTTGGTAAATCTCTGTTTCTCGGAACCAACTGGCTTCTTCTGTGGTGAAAAACACTTTCACTGCGACCTTTTCACCCCTCCATTTGCCCATCCACACTTCACCATATCGTCCTTTTCCAACTTGCCTCACCATCTGAATCTGTTTGGCAATAGTGCGCTGAACCTAGGGAAGAAAAAAAAATTAAATAAAATAGAGGGGAAGGTGGAGGAGGGAAACCCAGTGATTAACCAAAACTACCTGGACAAGCTACTTCTCAAGCTTGGACTGCTTTGAATTCTGATCCATTGTAAAATTTGTTTTATATTATTTCCCACTATTCCCATTTCAAACTCGTTATTGTTGCCTCCACGGAAGAATTGTGTAAGAAATCCAAAAAAGATTACATCAGCTCAACTTCTTATTTAATTCAGACTCATTCTCTTGCATGCTGTTTATTTCTGTTTTATAAATAATTACAATCATCTGCTTCACTGGCTAATTTTTATGCAAGTATTAGATAGGATAATGAACCAAAAATTATGAACGACTATCAGCCAATAAAAAGCAGATCTATTTTATCAGACAGTGGACACTAAGGAAAAAAAAAAGCTTTGATTTTGTTCAATTCGATACTTGTATTACCCATTCATTGCGTTTTTATCTTAATGTCTGTAGGCTCTAATTTTTCTTTATATTTTTCTGATGCCAACAAATTTCCTAACATATAATCTAATTTCGCACTTCATTTTAGTTAATTATGTGAAGATGGGCTTTCACACATGTTTAGTTTGTACTGTATCTTTCACAGTAATTGCATATAAAATAACTAACATATTGTATGAATAAACTGCTTTGTTCTAGGCATCAGGTACAAATCGAACTTTGTATTTGATGGACAGAAGTTCGGTGAAGAAAAAAAATATCTTAGTTTATTATTTACCAACAACGGTAGTCCCGATCCACTCCCAGAACTCTGTGACTGGTCAATAAGGTCTTTTAATGACTCCCCAGCTGGAATAAATGCTTCGTCTTGTTCCAGGTCACGATTATAACAGTGCCTTTTTGCCATCGACTTACAGTAATGCCTGCAAAAAAATAACAGGAGAAGTTAAGCTGAACTCCAAAACACTCTTCAAAATGCGTGGTAAACTGAGCTAGGAAAAAAGTTATTTAAATGTACAAGTTTTCTTAGAAGAAAAAAAAAAATCAGATTTTATTGCTCCATTTTTTCCAAAAATGTAATATACTTTTTTTTAATATTAAGAAGTTGTTGTAATGCAGGTAGAGGCACGTCAGTTTATTATGAGTCAGGTGGAAAACCAGCATTTTTAATACTCAGCTCACAGCCAGTGTTACTAGCACAGCACTGCTGGTTTTGATTTAAAGTAACAGACTGAACCTAGAAGCATGGCAGATGAGGCTGACACATGCACATTTCTGCAGAAACTGCTAGAGCAATGATCACCTCCAGCACAGGGCTGGAGCTGACAGAAGCAGGCATAGTCTCTTAAACTGCACCTGCATGAAATGCCATAGCTCAGCTGGTCAATTATTTAGTTTTGAAACACAGCAGAAAAAGAAAAAGTTACAAAACACATCCTTGTTGCTTTAGGCTTGCAAACCATTTCACAAAGGTAAATCTCAGGAGTAGATGGAATTTAACTATCAAAAGTGACCGAAGATCCAAAAAAGATAAAAAGCATTAAGATATTCCTGTTTACTGAATACTATAGCATAAAAGTTATATGTAGAAAACTGTAAACACTTTGCAGCCAGAGTAAAGGATCAAATTCACTTAAATTCTACACTGTGAACGTTTAATTTTACCTAGCAATACAAACTGCTATCCAGAAAAGTGTGAAATTAAATGACAACAGTTTCACTTCCAATCTACTTTTGTCAGAAATACATATGATTAACTGCGTACATTTACAAAATAACTGTTCTGTTTACATGCATTTGGGAAATTAAAAATGTTGCCAATAAAGAAAACGCTTTCCTTACTTGTAGCAAAAGCAGCTAAATAAGATGATCATGACAATTATGCAGACTGCCATAGAAATCAACACTGCCATCCAACGAATACTGCCATCAAAAAGTCCATCTATTTAAAAAGAAAAAAAAAAAAAGAAGGAAAGTTTCCAAAGTCTGTTAATTAAACATTTATTGTAAATGGTATACTGTGTATATGAATGTGCATAAACTGAAACACAGGAGTTTTTTTCTGAACATCAAGAAATACTTCTTTACTGTGAGGGTGATCAAACACTGGCACAGGTTGCCCAAGGAGGTTGTGGAGTCTCCCTCCTTGGAGGATACTCAAAACCTGTCTGGATGTGGTCCTGTGTAACCAACCAGCTCTAGGTGGACCAGATGATCTCTAGAGGTCCTGTCCAACCCTCAACCAGTCTGTGATTCTGTGACAGTATGTGGACCCACTTGCAAAATACCAGAAGCTGATGGATATAACATGTCAGTTCATATGAAATTACACAAAACTCATAGTGTTTTAGTGTCAAAGTAAGTATTTACACCTGAAGAACAGAGATAATTTCATTTGGATGACAACAAAAAAAAAAAGGGATTTAACTTGAGATTTTGGGGTTGTTGAGAGGGCTTTAAACAAGCTTTGAAGGGGGTAAGGGATAAAACTAGGTGCACCAGAGACGACCCTGAGGGCAGCATGACGATGTTAGGGGTGGACTCGATAGGCCAGCTCAAATGCATCTATGCCAATGCACGCAGCATGGGCAATAAACAGGAGGAGCTGGAAGCCATCGT
>JAVJGG010000094.1:11794013-11804400 GCA_035590195.1 Aviceda cuculoides | reverse complement strand
ACAACAACAAAAAAAAACCAAAAAAACCCAAACAAACAAAAAAAAAAAGAAAAAGAAAAAACATAAAAAAACAAACCAAAGAAAATATTTTTGCATATCTCTGATAACTGTTCAAGAGCTTTACAGGCAAAACAATAGAATAATTATATTAACAAATAATTGAACTATACAAGACATACGAACTTCCTCTCCCAAGATTATGGAAGAAACTTGAGTTAATCCTTTTATTCTAGAAATGCCTAGCTCAAATATCTTCTGTCTTCACAGCAGATCTTCTAACCGTAATTGGTATAAACAGAAAGACGATATTTTCCCTTTCTGAGGTGGGGCAGAAAAGTAAATGATGTAACTGGTAAGAATTTTCTGAAGAAAGCCTTTCTCAATCATGTGTTTAGAAAACCAAGATGCTGACTTCTTGATAACCACAACAGTATAATTTTATGCATGACTGAATGTACTTAATATGCAATTTTCTAATTTTCTGAAGTAATTTTTTATGGATTCACAGTCTCGTAGAAGAGCAGTAATAACTCCAAAATCTCCTGGGTTTTTTGATCTCTGTATGCATTAGTACTTCAAAACAGAGCTCAAGTAAATCTTGTTTGCAAATTAAGTTTCAGTAAATGACATGAACATGCAAACAAACGAGCTTTCACAGAATAAAAATAGGGCTAAATTAGCCCTCAATTTCTCAACAGTAGGAGAGTTGAGCATCATTTGTTCTACCTCATATTATTAAAGTGTTTTTGTGAACGTAGGCATTCAGAAGAAAAATTCCATCTGTTTTCTTCTTAGCAAAGACCATCCAGAAAAAAAAAAATTTAGGAACATTACCTGCCTCATTTGGAATACGCTTTGTGACCACTACATGAGATGAGAACATCTTCACCCATCTCCTCCAGCTTTATCACGCGCAATTTTACCAACAGAAAATCTCTTTCTGTCCATCACCTAACAGTATTCTTAGCTCTAAGTCCTCAAGGTGTGAACCAAATAAAGCTAGAAGAGTTGTGAACAGACTACCACCTGCATTGACACAATTTACAGCAAGTCTCTGCAGGAGGCTCAGTGTGCAAGATAAGAGAACAGCCAGTTAGGGCCAACAGAAGCTTTTACAAATTCAGTTATAATTTAAGAAGTGGAGGTACCTCAGTATCTCTCAAAAATATTTTAGTCACAATAAAAATTTCAATTTATCTAAGAATAAAAAAAAAAATATTTTGACCAGGAAACTCAGTCTCTTTTAACAATCGTTGTGGCTTCCTGTCAAACCCACTGAACACAAGCTGTAATGAGAACATTACTCATGTTGTACCTTGCTTGAAAGATGTGCAGAAAAAAATAGATTAAAACCCTGTGCTGATACCACCCTCTGTATCACTCTATTGTTACATCCACTATATCATTCAGCCAAATGTATGATTAAGTATTTGTGAAATTTGATCTTATTGTTCTAAAAAAAGCAGACTTGCTGATTTCTTTTTCTGATTAATACAGCACACCCAGTACATTGTCCTGATTCAGCACCCTGAAAGTAATGAAACTGTGCCTTCTTCAGAAACAACTAAGAGTATATCCTAAGAAAGCACTATACACCTATACCCTCAAATCACTAGCCATGTTTTATTTCAAATGTAGTTTTCAAACAGTACTTCAGCAATGCCTGAGTTAAATATTCCCAATACATATAGACTGCTAACAAGAGAGAAGGTCCAGTGCTAGAAGAAGAGTTTACCTGTGCAATAGGTATTTCTGATTTAACCAGAAGGAATTTTGCATGTATGAAATAGCAGCTCCTCCATCTGTCCTCTCTCTCTTTCTACAGATTTCTTCCCAGCATAAACTGAAAGCTCATTTTAATACTGTGCTACAGATGTTACACAACACTGTGTATTCATATTTAAGAGATCCTTACCTGCTCAAAGAACAAGTAATTCTACTTAATATTTAAAGGAAAAGCCACTGCATATGTACAAATATTGTCTTTCCTTTTAATTTTGTTGAACTACTAAGGTATCTTTCCTAATTAATGTTACAAAAACCCCCTTTATCTTCAGGGACATTCCACATGTTAAAAAGTCTGAATACTTTATGATCTATGTCTCTCTGTCACTCATCCATCTTCCTACCCTGAGCACTGAATGCAGCGTTTTTTCAACTCATTAGAAGAGAGATCAAGGAATGCTTAGAGCATGGCTTCTCCTAGATGAGAAGAGAAAGAACAAAATTTTTATGCAGGTCTGCAATCTTTTAAAGCAGTAATATTCTTTGTAAACTAACACCGAAGCATGACTACATGTATACCAACCTTTTATACTAAAACTGAGATGAAATACATTTTTCATCTTTATTATGATGGATTATGTAACAAAATTTATGAGGAACACATACCAAATAAAATCCAAAATAGATAACCATTTTCAAAGAACCAGCATCTTTGTCTTTTGTACAGTTTATATAGGCAAAGATTTTTATTCAAAGCAAAAACAGACTACCATTTCATTATCTTTGTAATGTGAAACAATACTGCACGGTAGCCTGTTTCCATCTTACAGATAATATCTGAATTGCACAAAGAATGGAAAGAAAAAAAAAAAAGATCACTTCACTCTTACATTTTTACTGTCTAAGACCATAAGGAGAACTCTTATTAAACAGGACTTTAATTGAGTATCCAGGGAAGGAAGAAAAAGGAAAATATTGAAAATGCTTGGTATCACTTCAGAAGCAAGTTTTTAATAGCCCCCATCTAGATATTAGCCCTAACTGTATACTTTACTGCAGTACTACAACTCATCCCCAGCATTTCAAGACTAGTGTCTATCTTAAAATGCTAGGTATGGGGAAGGGAGTTGAACGTGCAAAATGACTTGGCTTCCATTCACCTGAGAAGTTAAGAGGGGAGATCAAGATCCGAATGCGGTCACAGGATGTTTCATTGCTGGTTTGCCTGGTTAATAGACACAAAAGTGAATGAAGGATATGCCTAAAAACCATCTTGCTTCAGGAACCACCTGACCTTCTTGCTCTCACTATCCGGCACCCTCAGAGCTCCACCTCTCAAACATTCACACTCCTTTATCTTCCTTCTGGGAGCAGGACAGAGAAAGGAAGATTGTGTTTTAGGGACACTTTTGACACTACACTACTTGATGACGTAATTAATGTTTCCTCTTCCACAACACATGCAGCTGTCAGCTCTGTGATGCAGCTAAGAAACGCACATACACAAATCTTACATAACCTTCAAAGGTGTAAGTGCTATGCGTTAATACACAGCTTCAAAAGAAAAGAAGTTTGCACTGGAATACAGCACCCAGAGATTTCAGGCACAGCAAAGCTTCTTTCTCCATTATTTCCTACCCTCTACCTCTAAACTGCACAGGGCTGGTGGGGCAAAATAATACACATTAGCTGGAAATGAACTGTCACACACTGAAGGACTTGTTCAAGATCCTGGACCAGTTCCAGCCTGTTTGTCCACCCTTAAGAATAATAGTATCATACACCTTTAAACATACAAACTGCTCTATAATGTGTATTTTACTACATTTAAAAAAACTTAACAACATTCAATGAAATATCAGTGATGGTGAGCTGGAACATTCTTGTCACATAACCACAGCATAAGACATTAAAGCTAAACAAGCTGAGGGGACCAAGTCCCCAGTTCATCATTTGCTCCGCCCCACCACAACATTGTCTCATACATACTGCATTAATTTTAAACTTCTAGAAGTGTGAACAACTGCTACAGATAAGACAACATTTAAATAGCTTTCTGTTTAAAATTAAACTTTCTTATTAAAAGAACAACACCTGCCAATGTATCATATCCAGCCCTTGATCAAAACTATAAATTATTCAAAGAACTACTTCTTCCAATCATAGAAAATAAGTCAGACTATAAAATGTATTTTAAAGCAGCACAGTATATTACAAATCTCACTAGGTTAGAAATATAACTCTACTTGAAAGCATGGCTTCAAATACTAATATTAATATGGATAATCTTTAAAAGGTACTATGCATGACAGTGAAATGTTATTAACCACTAAAAACTGAGCTAACTTGGTTGCACCTCAATGCCAGGATACATATATAATTCCAATAAGTCTTCTGATCTAAGAAAAGATTAATGTAACCCATAAAAAACCAGCTCTATTAAGAAATGCAGAGACAGAGAGCAGTAAGTGAAAGAAGACAAATACAAAAGCCAAATTATGCCTATAATTTCTTACTTAACTCTATCCCCTCTACCTTCACAAATAAAGTTGCAATGCTAGAACTAGCAGCCTACAGCATTCAAGTTGTTCAATAGCCTCCTGAATTCATACTCTAGATGTTTCACATAAAAACATTTTTATTCCAGAGTACATTATCCTTAAAAGGGATTTACCCTAGCAGAACTACAGTACTATCAACAATTCTTTGAAGCTATTCTGATCCAAGCTTGTAAACCCCAATAAATTCAATATTTAAATAAAAAGAACCTTTGTCAGAAGACAGCCTTCACCTGCCTTCCTGCTGGTGCTAAAGCTGTTCGCTGGGGCTAGCTGAAGCTCAGGGCTTGCCCACACTGAGCTCTTCTCATAAAAAGATGAAAGTTGTACCAAAGCTCTTTATGTTAGATAAGCTTTCCTTATGAAAAAGGCATACCTTGACATTTTTATGTGGTAGTTTTAAATTACTTTTTCTTGCTTTAGGATGCAGATACTGCAAAATCATCCACTCCAACTAGGATATTCACCTTTTTGCCTATCACAAGCTTTCTTAATGATTTAACATGTACTGCTATGTGAATTAAACAACTGATACTGCCTGAGTAAAATACTAGTACTTTTTCTTCAAACACAAAATAATTTAAAAAATCTGAAATAAACGGGGTTTTTTACGAGTGCAAAGAAAAGATCTTAAATGCTTCCATGAGCTCTGCCTGGCACTTCAACCATAATTCTCCCTATAGTGCTTTTTCATATATCAAGGCTGTGATCTCAGAAGACCAGGCATGTTAGAGGTAGCTCCATCTAGCAGAACTGGTTACTAAATATCACAGCACATTCCCAGACTACTTGCTTAAAATCTCTCTCTACCACCCTCCAGCCCTCCCAGGAGCTACACCAATGTTCATCACAGCCAGGCAATCCCAGTCCCCCTACCTTCCCAACCACCAGTCCCCAACCTCTGCTTCCACCTCCCTTCCCCCAATAAGTCACTCTGAAGAAGACTACTCTCTGTTCTTATGTATTCCAATACAAGAGACAGAGATAAGAAAATTTTATGTGTATTTTACTTTAAAAAAACCCAACCAAACCTACACTGAATTCTAATTTAAATTTAACAGACTTTTAAAGAATAAAGTTACTTAGAACTAAATGTGAAATCATAGTAAAGAAATAGATAATCTTTTAATAATCCATTAAAATAAGTTTAATCAGACAAATGTTTAACAATAAAACATGGGCAGCAAACACATAAAGACAGATACAGCCATTAATTGGGGAAATTACTGGTAACAGAACTACACTATCCTCAAGCAATGAATCAGCTTCTGATAACTCTAAGTACCTTCTGTAGATTTTAGAATGTTTTCTTTATTTCAGATTAGTTTTTATGTTTAAATTCAGTAACTATTTCACCTGGAATTCAGAAAGTGCATACAAGTAAAAAAAAAAATAAATAAATCCTTTTCTACATCAAATCTTTGAATAGAAGTATGACAGTGAAATCAAATCTCAACAGATTTTTTTCAGTTCACTAATGGACAATGCCAACTTTAATAAATCTATTTCAATATTTAATATTAACACTATTTTTAAATTTAACTTTTAATAAACCTTTCTTCACACATATTGAATGCTATTAATACATTTTTAGTCAACTAATTTACAAGGATTAAAATACTGGTCTTCTGCAGTGTCTCTGAAGAACACATAAAGGTGTGATGAACCACATATCTAACATTACAGCATATAGTAAACTGAAAGTAACAGTACAAAATTTAGGAGAACGTCTTTAAGTACACATTAAGTTCTTTAACTACTCTGTTACATATATTGATTAGTTATGCTCATCAATGCATTATTAAAAAAAAAAAGAATGAACTCAGAAGTAAAACTGCTTCTCTGAACTAAAAACCTGCACTAGTGCGAAGACAAAAGCATATTTACCACAGTCCTCAACTGCGATGGAAGCTGATAACCTCTTGTCTTAGATGAGCATAACTAGGTGGGTGAAGATGCAGAGCAAGTCACAGGTCTAAAGATATTGCAAAGGCCTTCCACAGTGAGAAAGGAAATACAAAATGTTTTTCTTGAAAAGGTTGCTATTAAATCTAGCCATCTGCTACCCAGGCTGATTTTTGATCATTTCTCAATGTGAGAAAAAGTCCCATAAACTATAAAGAAGATACAATCCAAAGGGTAATCACTGTGTCCCCCCACTCTGCACTACTGACCTGAGAAACAGCAGCTGTTCACCAATAATGTCATGGAACTGCCTGTTTCTGTTGTTGCTGTAAGAATATTTTCACATTAATCAACACGTGCAGCCACTTGTTTTTTAAAGTTACCTATTAAGGAATCTGGTGTGTATATACACATGCACGTATACAGACATACTTGCTTTCGCTATTCTCTCAGGTCTTGGTAAGCCCAGAAATTCCTACCATTTTGAAGAAGCCTCCAAAACAACTGAGGGAACAAACCATTTAAGCTGGGTGCCAGTCACTGAAAGTACACACGCTGGGTTATTTCTAATTTCTCTGCTTTTCCCTCCTTTTTCTGTAAATCACATTAATTCTCTTCAATTCCTCATAATGTGCCTTCTCAAACTCTACTGGCTCCTTTATGATGCATTTTTGTAATATCCTGCATATATTTTCCTTGTTGAAACTATTTTTTCCACCTCCAATTTCCACTTTTTAGACTCTTCACTTTAGATTTCCTATAAAAATTTCAAATACTTGATGACTATCAACTTTATTCTTTCCTCACCCCCAAGCACAACTCCTCCATGAATCTAGGAACAAGCAGAAAGACTTTACTGTTTTTCTACTCACCACCCCTAGAAACCAAGCATATTTTATAGGTTTGAAGACAAGCCCTTAGGCAACTTGCATCAAAGAACCAACATTTCAGTAAGCTCAACTTTCCCATGGCTTTCAGAACTCGCTCAGTATTGATTTGAAAGTCAGAAATATTCCTAAGACAAGGCAATTTCTTCTTTAGAGGCTGAAAAAAATTTTTACAACCTTTAAACTTAATTGAGCTATATTATTTATTAGAAATTATTTACTGAAACGTTATTAATAAATGTGATCATGGAAGGGGCTCATGTAATTTAATTTTAAGCCTCTATAAGAGCTGTATATTTGTATTATTATTTCTATTTGTACCTAGAGAGAAAAAAAAAATTGTTCCTTCAGTTGCTATTGCCTTTGAGTAAAATGCTGAAAATTGCTGACTAATGCAAAGGGGTAACCATGACTTCAGTAAAAAGAACAAAGCATATCCCTCCCAACTTCTTTGAGGCAAGAAGCTGGTATCTTCTGCAAGAAGCAGCAAAGCTGCTTGAATACTAGTAGAACAAGCCCCACTGCAAAATACTGTGTCTGAGAGTATTTTAGAGTAGATGAGACCTCTAGAAGTCACCTGGTACCACCACCTGGTCAAGGCAGGACCAACTTATAAGTGAGACTACGTTGTTCAGAGTCATTCTAGTAAAGTTTCAATTATCTCGAAGGATGGATATTGCACAACCTCTCCAGGCGGCCTCTTCTAATGCTTAACCACATTCACAGTGAAAATTTCTTTCCTTATTTCTCACAAAAATTTCCTTTATTGTGATTTGTGCCTGTTAGCAATCTAATCACCTTACAGCTACCTGTAAATATTTGTCAATCTGTACTATAAACTTCAACTATACCCAAACTAGGCTATTTCTGTCTAAATAGCTGAGCTATTTCTTGCCCATTAAAAATTGCATGTCCTCAACAGGAAGAGGGACTGGTCTTGATAATTTCCCTCTCAGAACTTAACTAATGTAAGGAAGATGGAATAATCCTGGATTTGTTTGTTTTGTTGCTTTCAACCTTGGAATCTTTGCTGCAATGGCAAAGCTTCAAACTAAGGCCCATGCTCTTCCCCACTTCTGAAGTACATGTGTACATGCATACACACACAGAGTGAATAAAGCCAAACATCAGCACTTAAAACACATACCTAAAAGGTACAAGACACTATTCCGAGCCCCTGCAGGCTAAAAAGATGAATGTGCTCAAATAACTCAGCAATTATAAAGGAACACTTGTCCAGTTTTGGAAGGAAAGTTTACAATTCTGTAGGCTGTACTCAACGATACAGAAGCCTTCAGTGTGCTCGTGGTAGCCTCCTGGACTGAACCCCACAGGAAACTCAAAAGAAAGAATGGCAGTTTTAAGTAAAGTGCATTTCTGCACAGATCCAGAGAGAGGAGTTCTGTTTCATAAAAGCTCAGCTGTGAATGTGTGTGTGGGATGGTACTTGAAAGAGCTTAAAGATGATCCTCCTTGCACTGAGACACTGTTCATTTAATTTGGGTCTTAGTGTAGTTCATGGCTCCTCCCTGGTCAATTCCAGGTAAGTATCTTCAGTGTCATTTGTATATACTGCTTAATAAGGGTTTGGGTTATGTTTAAGGGTACAGATTTGTGCTCTGCCTAAGTGCTTCCCCCCATCCAGGTTAGAAGCTGCAGCATCTCCCAAACACACCTTGGCACTTGGCTACAAGAGGATAAATACCAACACACGGGGAGAGGCAGGATCAAGCGGCTTGGAAGGGGGAGGCCCACTACACATTTGATGCAAGTCTGCTCTTAAAATCAGTTGTCAAGCTATGTACCAAGCATAGTCCTGATAGACACAGCTCTGCTAAATCCTTTAATCTCATATTGCAGGTCCACCACAGAAAAAGAACAAAGATTGTCATTTGGGTACTTACCAGGCTTCCTCCTCTCCCCATTTTAATGGGTTCATTTAATTGTTACTCTTGAAAGTAAATAGCTCAAAGAGTATCTCAAAATAAAATCAAGCACTAAGAAGTAGTTGATGTAAGTGTGGAAAAAGAATATAAAACCTTTTATATTTAAATATTAAAGTGGCAGTACCAAATTAGTCTTGTCTATTTCCCTCAAAACATACGGAAAGCTCTGTATATTCAACTCAGATATATGAGAGGTGCACAGCAGGGAGAACAAGAAATCTTACACAGAGACCAGCTATGGATGTACATGCTTTATGGGCATGCAGAGCACCACTGTTCACGTCCCAAACATGAGAATGCAATACCACTAACAGCTCAGATACCATTCTGCTATTCTGACACTTCTCTGAACTACAAGCAATTACAGAATCAGATCTTCCAGGTACAGTTGCTAATAAGGACTAAGGAAATAATAATAAAATGGATTTTTCCACAAGCCAGTTATAATCTTTATACTTAAGCTTCAACTCCTGATAGAGCATGAGATATTGACATTGGTTGGTTCCCAATACTTCGGTTCCCAATACTTTTCTTTTTAATTCAATCCAATTTGACAGAGGAGTTGAAGTCCTAACAATAATTGGGTTTCCGGAAGTTTTTCATAACTGGTGGCTGGAATGACAACAGATGTACAAACGAGTTATCTTCACTAACTGAAAACCAGGCTATTGCGAACATCCCATAGCCTCACCTTGGCCCATCAAATAGGCATAACAAGTTTATTTAGATTAGTTACACCACACTATCTCTTGGCTGCTGGGAGCACCAGAAGGCAGAGTGTACTGCACACTGCCATTTCTTCAGTGTGTCAATTTTAAATGGATCAAAGATGCGCACATACGGGAAACTGAAATTCAGAAAGTCAAACCTTCAATTCTGCTGCTCATGTAACTTGTGCCACAGTGTACTATGCACTCGTGGTATTGTCTCTACTTAAGCTTCTGCTAAAATAGACCTAATCTATAATGTATACTACAACACCACATGATGTCGCGGTTTAACCCTAGCCAGCAACTAAGCAGCACGCAGTCGCTTGCTCGCTTCCACCTGACCCTCAGTGTGATGGGGGAGAGAATCAAGGGGAAAAAAAAGGTAAAACACATGGGTTGAGATAAGAACAGTTTAATAGAACAGAAAGGAAGAAAATAATAATGTTAATAATGACAACAATAATAATAAAACAATTGGAATATACAAAACAAGTGACACACAATGCAATTGCTCACCACTCACCGATGGATGCCCAGTTAGTTCCCAAGCAGCGATCCCCACCTCCCACCCCACCCACCTCCCCCCAGTTTATATACTGGGCATGATGTCACATGGTATGGAATATCCCTTTGGCCAGTTTGGGTCAGCTGTCCTG
>JAVJGG010000094.1:11767300-11785160 GCA_035590195.1 Aviceda cuculoides | reverse complement strand
GTCCACCCCCCCCGCAGCCGCCCCAGGCGCCCCGCCTGACACGCTCTTCCAGGCGGGCTGGAGTGCCGAGCAGACTTTCTGGCTCCACTTCCATTGTTTGCACGGCCGCTTTGCTCCTTATCCAAAGCGCGGATTAGCATAAGAATACTGTCTTCCCCCTCTGCAAGCCAGCTCCCCTCTAGAAGACCTCTACCCCTTCAGAATAAACACGGGGTTGGGTTTCTTTTTTTCAGATTTTCTCTTTAAAGCCTCTTGTCCTATTCGAGACTTGCACAGGCCAATAAAATAAATGAAACGCTGAACAAGCAGGGCTGACAAGGCTCAGGAATACCCGATTGCATAGATTAGGAACTACCAAGGTCAACAGAGTCAACTTGATAATGCTATTCACAGAGCCTTTGCTCCTCGCACTCACATTGCAGGTATGATTTTGGTTACTAAAAGGTATACTTTCCAAACAGAATAGAGAATAAGTAAGTTCTTAGGAAAGAGTAACAAAAAGGAGACCTTAAAACCCCTCCCTTTTTTTTGTTTTTATTTACCCCTGGAAGACAGTTTCAAATTATTGAGAACAGACAGAAAGCATAACTTACCAACACAACCCCCAGCCAAAATTACAAGCAAACCCCCTCCAAACTGCTAGTAGCAATGCCATAAACATGGGAATCACTGCTGCCTACTTACAGAACTGCAAACCCTTTCCTGCTGGTATCTGACCAGGACACCAAGTGACATGTGACCTGGTATTAAAAAAGGCCAACAGAGGAGCGTTTCACGAAAAGCAAACTGCTTGGCCTCAAAAACGCTTAGAACTGTCAACATGGACATACGTTTTTGTTCTGCTAGCCATAAGATAACTGCTGCCCAAATTCATTCATACATCGTTTTGTGAAAGAGATAAAAACATACTTGCAAATGTTACTTCATAAATAAGTCACATAATTTTTAAATCATCAAATTCAGCACTTCTCATTGGCAATGGGCAAGAGAAAAGCTTTCTTTAACAGTATTTGCTCAATGCATACAAACAGCAGAGACAAGACTGGCAAGTTCAACACCATCATGATTTGCTAATACAAAATGCTGTTTGGCAAGGTAAGCCTTAATCCTCATTTTTCTCACCTGCTTGCCATGCCTATAGAAGCACCGTACGCTGCTGATAGGAGAAACTCTCAGTCTAGGTGTTCTCACAAATCCCTGGAAATAACACACAGATACTCTCAAAGGAGCCGTATGCCATCAGTCTTCCAAAGAGGTCATTTAATAGCTGGATAGGCCAAATAAATGAAGTAGTAGATGCTGTTCCTTTACACACCTCTAAAACATGGATATGGCAAGGGGAAATTATTTGAAGTGTTCTTACTGCAGAAACAAAATTTTAGATATGTACTTTGCAAATTACATTTAACTGTTAAATTTGTTCTTCGTGTTAATTATATTGCCCTTCTAACTTTAAATTGCTGAAACGCGCCCTTTCAACCTCTCTTACAATTCTTTTGAATTACATGAACAGTCAGCTAACAGCTTTTCTGTCATCTGTGAGCCTTGACACTCACCCTAGAAACTCATGTTGGGATATTTTTATGAGGTTACAAGCTGCAGACACAAAACACTAGGAGGTTACCACCTCCACAGCAAGGGCAAGAGAAGTGAGCAAGTATTATCATTGGCAAGTCTAGCATAGCCTAAACCAGAATCAGTGGCAGTTTAAATTAATATGCCAGGCTCTGAACAGCAGTGGCTGATGAGCTGGTGCTTGCTTGATACTGCCAGAGGCAACGACCTCCAGCAAATGAGCAAGGTGGACAGCTGAGGGTAGTAACCTCACAAGCAGTCTCACTAGTAACTCCCAGAGCTTGCAAGGAGAACCCTGATACGTACAAGCAGGTTAACAAAGCTTCAGTAGGCCCAAGCAGAAAAGGAGAGAGAGAAAAAAAAAAAGGAAAAGAAAGGGGAAAAAAAGAATAAAATCCCAAATCCATTGGTAAGTAAGTATCTTGTAATGACAACATTCATTATCTTACATAGAACCTGCAAAGTATTCGGTTATTCTGATAACTGCTTATGTTAAATGCTTATGTAGAAAGCATGACATGCTCACACACAGAGTTATTTCTCAAATACTGGAGATATTAAATTAGATGGCTATATTAAGAAAGTGCTTCCACAGTACAAATAATCTAAAATTAGCTCTATGCTGCATTCAGTTTCTACTTTCATCTGCAATACCTAATTTTTAATTGTGAAGTATGTAAGAAAGTATTATCGCTCTGGGAAAAATGTCCAGGACTCTAGATGTGTCTGAGCTTATCTTACCCTGTTAGTATTCTGCAAGTTTTGCCGAGATGAAAATACGTTTTAACGCAAACCAAAGTTAAACTCTAAGTACACTGTAGATCTGCTTGGTTAAATAACTACAGAAACAACATGGCACGCACATACACAAACTACTCCTCTTAAGTTTAAGCAACGTCTTTCATCAAATATAGCTTCAAAGACATTTCTAAATGCAAACACAGTAATCTTTCAATAAGTAGACAAAGTTCAAAGGTAATGTTTATACTTCCAACAGTTATAGTCCCCTATTTCCCTACACTGAAGTGCTAAAGCAATATGTTTTTTTCCACACAAAATTCAAAAATAAAACATACACACAAGAAGCATAACTAGAAAGCCCAATGAGATTAAAATATTTAGAGTTTAGTAGTTTTATTAGTATCTATCCCATTAGTATTCAAGCAATCACACTTCTTAGTACAATAAGGTTATTTTAAATGAACTTCAGAAAGAAAAGTTTTTCAACAACTGTTGCACAGTAGAGCTAAGAAAAGCGAAACATCAACATGCAAGGCAGCAGTTTGTTTGGTTTTGTTCAGTTTTAGTTTAAACAAAACTTCACATTCAGCTCATAAAAATCTTAAATTTTTTTCATTCAAATCTTTGCTTTTCTCTCCATATTCTAAGAAAGCAACTGAACTAAGACCTAAGTAAACTAAGAAGGTACAGAGATTATACTATATATTCCTTCTCCTATTAATTTCACTTGCTTTCCTACTTTTTCTCTTTGACCCTTGTGATGTGTGACTTAAACTTCCCATTTTGGCAACACCAAAATGCTTGTTCTGGTGGATGTAGCAGCAAGGACCACTTTTTTTCTTCCCTGAAGCAAGTATTTGACCACACCTCATCCTACCTAAACAGTTACATTTTCCTTACCCTAAATTCATACTAAATAGCTCAAGTAACTTTTTCCACCATCCTTGCTTCACCAGTCATTCTAGAACTGTGTACTTCTGTGTACTTTTTTTTCCTGATTCTCTCCCCCATCCCACTGCTTGCTTTACTTTTCCTCAAACTACCTTATCTTCCCTTTTTTCCTGTTAGCTTGCTCTTCAGGTTATTAATAAATACAACTAAAGTATTACTACTTTTTGGCATATAGTTGCCTCACCTATCTTTTTTTTCTTTTTCCACCAGAAGATTGTTATTCTGTTTTCTTACTCATTTTCCAAGCAACTTCTTATTTCTAACTATAACTAGCAAACCTACTACCAGCCTAAGACTTCAAGTGGTGTGTACAGTTTAAGACCTTGTGCAATTGCACATAGTGGAGCCACTGTTTTACATCTGTTCTTCCCTATACATAGGAAGCACACCAGCCTAATATTTGGATTACATTACTAGAAATAACTACTGCCTATATCACATCAAGTCAGTTCATGACAAAGCACACTGAAGAAAAAAATACTGGTTGGTTTTTTTTAATTAACTTGTGCCATCTACAAGTTATCTTCCAGTCTATAGTATTAAGAGATTTCCCTGTTTTCAAAAAAAAAAGGCAAAGTATTTAAATTGTCATATGACTAACCAATTCATGATTATTTACTTCTTAATTATTCAGATTCTTTTTCACCATAGGTATTTTAACAAAGAAAAATTTCAGAACAGAATATTTAAGTTTTAAAGGATTCAAATTATTACTCAAGATCCTGAAATTCCTGTACTGTGTTGTAAATGGAAAACATACATATTTTAAGGACATGATAAAAGTATGCCCTCTTCTCCTAGACTTGGCTATAGTACACATTTAATTTTTTTTAAAGGATATTACATATCTGGATTAGAAGAAAATTAGCAAGTTTCTATCACACTGTTTTTTATGAAGATTAAGGATATTATACAAGGACATTTATCTAAATCAGTCTTAGGTTTTGTTAAGTTAACAGGTAACTGTTTATTATTTTAAAATACATTTTAACTGGACCCCTAGATTTATCTCCATGGAATTCCGTACCAATTACAACACTTCAGAAACATTTCACGTAACATTTCATGAAACTTATCATAACATCATAACCTTGGAACCTCTGGAGAAGGACATTCTTAACGTTTAAACCTAACTCAGGGGAACCTAGTCCATAACTGACTGCTTAAGACTACTTCAAAAAAGTACCATCAGAAAGAAGTATTTATGTGCTTGGTTTTACCTCAAGGGGGAAAAAAAAAAAAAAAAGAAAAGGAAAAAAGGAAAAGAAAAGCAATTCTTGAAAAGCAAAAACAATCCCTATATTAATGTTTAGTAGATAACCACATCTTACCATTCTTAATCTAACCATTAAGTCAACAAATAAGCAAAAAAGAAAATCTCGTATGTTTCTAATTACACATCCATGTTACAATAATCTGATTGTAAAATACATTCCTATCAATACAAACATCTTTAGATTGTACTGTGAATGCATTTCCTGTATACTTTTCTCACCATAAGTTCTTGAATTAGTTCTCTATCCTACCGCATAAAATTCCCATCCTCAGACAGAAATAAAATACAAAATTTAGCCTCTTCTTACTACATGGGAACTTGCCCGGATTTCTTACCCCCTACTCTTTCAACAGGAACTTCTGAGCCAGACAGAGGCAACATAAAAGCTGTAAAATGAAGGGATTCTTGGACAGCTTAACTCAACCTTCCTGAATTTGACAATCCTGGCCTAGCAATAGGACAGACTCTTGTTTTACGCCATCTGAGATTGAGATGGTCACACTACGGGAACAACTTGGGCTAAGCCAGGACAAATGGAAGTAAGGAGAGCACTGTTAAGAGGATACTGGTCAAACTACCAGCAAAACACGTGACAGCACACTGCAGAACAGAGCAGCTCTGGAGTGGAATCACTGGCACTTCCTGTTTTGATCAACTGATTCAAAAGATGACACAGACTTCTGGTTACTCCACTCCTGGAAAATGCTTTGAGAACACTGACCTGCATTTCCCATTTGTGGTTTGAGCCTGAAGTGGCTCTGCCTGTTTGTCATGGGATTAACTCCTAGCAAGTAGTTTGCCACCAAGGAAATTCAGTGGCAGGTAACCTAACCTTACAGAATAATTGCTTCCTAACCGAATGGAGGAGATCTTACGCAGTCTTGATGGTTCATAAGAAAACCATTGCAGGAACACCACCTCGTCACTGGCAGATTTCGCTCTGAAACACTTGGCACGTGTTCCTGGCTACTTAACAAACAAGCTCCATTCACATGAGAAGAGATGGTTCTACCACCACTGGTTTGGGAGGAGACAGAAAGATGAGAACTCTACAGACACTAGAAGCTGAAAAGTAGGAAGTTATTCCTAAACTGTCAACTACAGTTACTGGTTCAGTAGTTGTACGTTAGAGGTCTTTAATCTCCCTCTAGCTGATGCCTTGCTGCAGGCAAGTCAAACTAAGGAAGCATTTTACATTTTAAGGTGCGGCTGGGTGTGGGGGCATCCAAGTCCAGTTTTCAATACCCCAAAGAAAACAAAATAATCATACAACAAAAATCTTTATGGTAAATAAAGAGACAACAAGATACAGGAGACCAGTTGCAGAAGGTAATTAAGCATACATAGCCATATTGATTAGGTATAATATACTAAACTGTATTTCTCTAGTTCCATCACACTAGAAATGCTAAAGACTTGCACAAATTCACAGTTGCAATTAAAAGACAGACATTTACACTATTAAGATATAAGGAAATTTTACACTGTCTCAAAAAATAGAGTAGAACTAGCAAAACTACAATGAAGGGCCATATTACAGAGAGATTCCATATTAAAGAAAGATTAAAATAAATCTTCTTGGGAATTGAGAACTCTTCATTCAACCTTAACATGGAAGAGATAACCAGAGATTTAATCACAATTTTTCTCTGTATACCACCAAGGAACTAACAAATACATTATCAGGCAGCAGTTTTAGATGCAAACAAAATGCATCTTTTGTATGTAACAAACATGTAAAACCAAAGCACTCGCTTTCACAGGGTTTTGAGAGTGTCAAAATCATAAATCGGCTCAAGACACCTGAAAGCAGGTCAGGCTATAAAATACACCACCACGGATCTCTCACTTGGGAAGTACATAAAATGTCTGGTCAATGCCTAGGATGATGCACTCTGTCCACTTCCAGTATTTGTAGTTTTTCCCTCTTTTGGCCTTGGTAGCCTTATTTTTTTTGTCTTTGTCACCTTGCTATTGAAATTCAAGTATAAAGGTATGAAAACAGGAGGTAGAACATACATAGGAACACAAATGATTAGCAAAATGACTTGGTTTTATTTGGTTCTGGTAAGCTCCCTCCTTGCCATTTGTGTGCTTGTTGACTTACGAGCCCATAATCCTTAGTAAAAACAGGACAAGCTGTGTCAAGGTAGGGAAATTTCATGGTGGAGCGGTGTTGCCATTTTATTTCTTGCCAGATAGCTACTTCCATAGAAGGAAAACAGAAAACAACCTCCTTCCCCCAGTCATTGCTAATGGTATTACTATTTAAAAAAACAGTGGACAAGAAAGGAAAAATGGTAACTTGTGAAGGGGAGGGACAGAGTGTTGGGTTTGTTTTGTTTTTCCCTTTTTAAAAAAAATACTGCATCCAGAGTTTTCAACCCAACTGTATATGCTTATGCCCTGCCACTTGACACCGGAAAGGTTTTACCCAGCCGTATCAGCAAAAAAAATATTTCTCTTTTTCCCCTCTCTGAAACAGAAGGGCATCCACCCATTTTTCAGTTCATTTCAATTCAGGATAGCATCTAAAGACACTTAAGAGGGAAACATGGATGGTATCTAGAAGACATACTAATTAGCATTTATTGTTATTCTTTATTCAGAGAGCTCACCTATACATGGCATCTCCAAGCATTACCCTTCCCCTCAAATTTCTTATATGAAAAGAGTGAGATTTTTCATTAATAAAGCTTACAGCACTACTTCTCTAAATACTGCATCAGCTCTAAATGCTTTTGGAGTGGGAACAGAGAGCAGAGTGATGAAAAAACTGTTTTATGATGACCCATTCTCTACCCTCTACCATTCTCTAATCCTATAAAACCCTGAGATTTACCCAAACACAGATTATCCTTTCACTTTAGCATATTGATGACTATTCTAAATGACTGATGTGGTTCTAGTGTCCACAGAAGACCATCTAGGTTAATGAAGCTGTTTAATGCTACAAATAGCTCTTAAAATACAGTCTTCTATCAGTATGCATGTTTCCCAAACACTTAATCTCAATTTTGAAATTTGCTTGGAATTACAAGCCCGAGAACAGAAACTGTTCTTCTGATAGATCTTTCAAGACAGTGGCTCATCTGCAGAGTCCTCTATTGATAAACAATTTGAGAACTGTTATTTGTTGTTCAACTGTCTCTCTCATTGGAGGTGAAATGAACTGCTCCCCTCCTCAGGAAGAAAAAAAAGGAAGAAATTAGTTCTTGGTTTTGTAGCAGTACAAAGTCTGTAATTTTCAGCACTGACTCCAAGTCCTTTAGTTTTTAATAGGACACAAGTATTTTAAATCTATGCTAACTATTGCTTTGTTTGCAAGATGCATAGTACAACTGGCCTTTGAATTATCCAACATCTTTTTAGGAATATGATTGAATGAGAAGAAATTGTACTTGCTCGTCTTCTTGTCAGGCATAAAATAATCTGAGTAAAATAGGAAGGTGGAGGAAGCTAACATACATCATCAAGACATGCATTCAGCATGTAGACCAGGTAACGATCTTCCTCACCTGAAGTTGTGTAGATTGACTACAAACATTTCACTTGTCAACATGAGTTCCAACTTTTTACAGCTTTTTGAATTTGTTTATGGTGTACAGAAAGTTACAGGTTTTGAGCAATAAGTCAGCTAAAGATAAAACAAGCGTTAGCTGAATTCAATGCTGATCTTTCCCTTGGAATTGTTTCTTTAAAATTTGACCTCCAAAAGAGGGTACATGCTTCTCTGTCAGACAAATGTATGAATGTCAAATATATATCAATATGTTCCTTGGCTGATATCTGTAAGTCAGAAGCACAGTCCTGTTGTAAGTAAAGTTTCTGTTTTCTTGAAAAGGGGTTCAACATCTGTTTGTAACAGTGGCCAAAATCTGCAAGATAACATAATCTGAGACACAAAACTTCCGTTGAGAACAAGCA
This sequence comes from Aviceda cuculoides, assembly GCA_035590195.1. NCBI lineage: Eukaryota > Metazoa > Chordata > Aves > Accipitriformes > Accipitridae > Aviceda > Aviceda cuculoides. The sequence continues at coordinate 11,776,690 of JAVJGG010000094.1, read as the reverse complement.
GATGACGACTGGTGAAACCTGCTAGTCTAAGTCTCTAAAGCTGTCCCACCTGTTACAGAGACCCCATTTCTAACCCAAATGGGAAAAAGTGAGAAGGGCCAACAGCATCACAGCTTAAAAACCACTGTATGTGGACACTGCCTCGGCTCTAGTTAAGCAAAACTGGAACAGTGAGAAGCTAGATGTAGGAGGGCCAGTGCTCACTAGCTGTTTTTTAAACAGATTTAATGTTGCAGAAGAGAACTCTGAAATATATCTGAAATCTAACATTTCAGCAATATTCCACTTAGCCTCTTGGTTACATAAAGGAAAAAAAAAAAGAAACTTTAGACACCACAAAGCAGCAAACTATGAACCAAATGCCCCTGTAACTCATAATCAATCACAGGAATGCCTTTAAGATATCGAGGCAGTGGAATTTAGTATTTAAAAAAAAAACCATAACATTTCATTAATAGTAGTAATAATAAAAAAAACCAGTATAATAACATTTTGTACCAATCACTGTGCCAGGAGACAAGATGCCCAGCAGGCATGTCACTTAGTTGTGTTACCAGTCCTCGTATTTCAACTAAAGCATTAATAACAACCATGACCAGACAGATTGTACCAAATAAAATCTGTCTGATATGGTAACTGTTTTCCCATGTATCTTTCTACCACAAATGTCTCTGTAGTTGAGGCTGTTTTGTCTTTTTTCATAGCTGAAACATGGACAGAGTAGATCAAGCAGCTGTTTCAGTATGGTATTAAAGACTATCACCAGCATAAAAAAAGAAGGCTCAGAAATTTTTGTAAGAAAGATATGGTGGCTGCTTATCACATGATTTTTACCCTGAAATACTTGAAATAAAATTTTGCATGCATTAACCTTACCTCAGAATTAGGAAACTGAATGAAACTGTATTGTACTTCAAGCTTCCTCCAGACCGTTTTCATCTGTACTTCCACTTCATTAGTTCAAAGGTGGTATTATGGAAATGCATATTTCTATTAATCTGTAAAACAGGAAGAGAACTTTACTTGAGATATCTAAAGAAATTTTATTGATAGTTTATAGTACATAATGTGAACTGCACATTGTAGATACTGGTATCTGGAATTACAGAAGCCATCTGCTATTATGAACTGGTCCTAGCTAAAAAACCCCAAACTTCTCAGACTCCTGCGTTTCTAATAATTGCATGGTTGCAGTATATTTGTAAAATACTGATACTAAAAAGCATTTAAAATAATTTTATTTATATTTTTCACTCATATACTTAAAAATAAAAACTTAAAAAACATATTTCTATCCCTTAGATACAGGTTTGTCTTAGAGGAACAGCGATGTCAGGGAGGAAGGGTGTTAAAAATCGCTGTAGATAAGTTTTCCTATGAAAATAAGCCTTTCTGATCTCTCTCAGTAACTCTTGGATTCACCTGGTCTATACCAGCCAGATTTGCAAGTGTCCAGGTAGCAGGTTTCTCCAATTTTTTTATTTTATTTTTTTTAAACAGGCAGCAGACTAGAGGAAGGACACATTGTTGGTGACACCAATGGAAAAACCAAACAAACAATGCACAAGTCAATCTTTATTAAACACTGGAGAATCTGTAAGACTGCAGCTTCACAACAAAAATCCACTGGTGTCATCCCATTAGTTCCAGTACACAAGGAACTGCAATATACTGAGAAATAATCAATAGGTTTATTGTAGCTGCACACAGGCATGATTACTCCTGGGAAGAAAAAGCAAGTCAAGAATTCGGAAAAAAGTCCTGGCAATACAGTGCGTTTGATTTTTTTGTTGTTGTTTTTGAACTAGCACACATCCAAGCATTAGAGGAAAGCACAGCACAGGCTCTTACCTGGCACTCTAACTATTGTGAGCAAGCCTGACTTGTGTCAAGTCCCAAAGTTTTCAAATGCACTGTGGAGAGCTAAGTTGGGCTTATCAGCCTTACTACTTAGATTCCATCTTGAGTATGTGCCACCTATTGCCAACTCTTCCCATTTTGTCACAGTGTCATGGTATTTTAATGTTTCCATCATCCAAAGCTTTCAAAAAGATCATACAAGAATTTTATCATTTAGAAGACCCAGTCTTACGACTGCAGACATAACCTTGAAAGTAACACAAAGGCTCAAACACCAGTAATCCAGCTGTACTGTTAAAAAACATACAGCCAGTCTTACAGTGTACAGATTTAATGAGTTGGTTTGAATGCCAAGGCCAACAGTACTGGGAATAGGGTTGGACAAACCATGTGCCTGCATAATTTCCAGCAGAGGAAGAGTTTCAGCACCCACTTTCCTTCTCTTTTCCTTTCTAAGCACCATAAAGACCTTTACCATTACAAGGTCAGAATACTTCTGTCCCCATGTCAATTTATAAGCACTGTTCCTCACACACTGAGGTTTAATAGTCTTGGTAATAAATAATAAATTTGTGTAAAATGGTAACCTGAAACCATCCTGAATATCAGATAGCACCAGTTCTTAAAGACAACTGTCTCCACTGAGCAGACAGGCTGACACTTGACTATTATTTCTTCCATGGTAAAAATGAAAAAACATTCTTGCCATGCAAGAGTATTTGTAGAGATTGTTTTCTCTTTTTTAAAGTAAGCTTGTAAAGAATCTGAAAAATATATCCACCTCTTTCTCTATAATCAAGGAACTTGAGTTCATCTTCTGCTGGACTCCAAAAGAAACAACTATAAACAGGAAAAGGTTGGTGTGTTTTCTGTTTTTACAATACCTCCAATCCCCCTGTATCTAGTATCTGATTTATGCAAAGGCCTCTTTGTATTACTTAAAGAGGCTGTTTTACAAGGGTAAAGACATTTCTGAACAATGCTGGTCTTTTGGGTTTTTTGGTTTGTTTTTTGTTTTGGTTTCTTTTTAAACGATGTCCTCTTGATATTTTTTGCAAACTCCCAAATTGATTAAATTCTTAGTAACTGTTCATTTTTGTAAGCATTCATTGCATTTCCTGATCCCACTCCCATCTATCTGATATCCAAGCTCTCTTACCAAACAAAATTATTTTAGTGAACTTCCTGATCTGCACAACTCTAGGTATGTCTACATTAGCATTTTAATTCAAATCAAGACTGCGCTTTTGAAGTCAATCTCCCAAACAACCCTATTTTCCTTGCTTTGCTTTACATTGCAAAGCAGTCTCCATGAAGAGAATGAATCCAAATGAAGCAGATTTCTTTTGAATAAAACTAGGTCAGAGAATGAGCTTCAGGTGTGCATTCTATACGCTCCAACCACTAACAGGAATTCAGCCACAGAATCAAACAAGGACCAGCTTGAAATAAAACTCTCACAACCTGTATAGCATGGATGCCAGGTTCTCAGCACCTGACAGATCTGATCCTATTACACCACACTGCTTGGTAACATGGACACAGCCTCTTTTATGACTTACTGAATTTTTGTGTCAGTTCCAAATTAAAAGGGGTACTACAAAACCTCTGTCAGAGGTGGGACTGAAGTTAATGGTAATTATTAATTTATGCGAGTGACATCACTGTGTTACTACTACTTCTTCCATGTCTTCATCAGCATGAGATGCTACTTAAGAACATACTTAATTTTATAAAATTCTGTTGACTTAAATATTTATTTTATACAGTAATCAAAAATGCATAATTATTAATGGATTCATTTTTCAAAATGTTTAGTGTCATTCTTGATGGTATCTTCCAGAGAAGGGGTATTGAGAACAAAATAAAACTATTGAATAAATTATTTGCACAACTCCACCTTCACTTTATTAGAACTTGGTCTACTATAATGAGTACAAGAAGCACAAATGCAAAAGTACAGACCCTCACAGTGCTTGTCACTAGTTACATATTAATTCCAGATCTATCTGGGAATTTTTCTAAGTTTTAAGAATAAATTTGGCATCTTCATATACTATTAACTCAGAAATATCAGCACCCAATCTGGAAAAAGAAAAATCTGAATTACATTAATACACTAATTACTGAGTTAGATCCAGAGAACTGTAAATTTTCTGCCATTGGCAGGTCCCAGGGAACAGTCAGAATATCTAAGCTGAGCTAATCTAAGCCTCATTCTGTGTGTGTGTGTGGGAAAGGGCTACCCTGCTAGCGCAGGGCCGAGGAGCCAACAGCCATGAGCAGGACAGACAGACAGACAGACAGGAGGGACTTGCAGTGGGCAAAACTCAAGTCAGACTGACTCACCTAGAGGAAGAAACCATACTGTGGATTCCTTTTTCTTGTCTTCCCACTTATCTCTAGATCCTCCTTCCCTGTGCAGTACCTCCAGTTCCTCCAGCTCCAGGGCCACATCCAACTCATTTCCTCACCCTTCTCCTCTTTTGAAGCAAAATACGTTCCTGGCACTTGACTCCCCCTGTGCTCTGTTCCTCCAGTTCATTCCCCCTTTGCCCCAACTGCCTCACCAGTTTTCAGCCCAATTACTTTATCTATCTTAAATTATCTATTCCTCATGAAAGTATCTTGTTACTTGTTACCGTTGGGGAAATAGGCCAAAATTTGAAAATTGCCCTTCATTTTGAATAAAATTTAAAAAAACAACCAAAAAACCCAAATGTAACTTTCAGTCCTTCAGTGTGAATTAGAAATTTTACAGCAGAATAAGGCACCTGAGGTAGATGAAAGCATTCCTGATGTGGCTATAAACATCCAGTACCCTGACAAATCTATAGCTGGATAAGCATTGCAGCTTTTAGCCCAGAAACAGACAGGAAAGGCTGGCACATGGGAAATCTGCAACTGCAGAAGACAAGATGCTCAGAAGCACTTGATCCCTAAATGAAAATTGACTTAACACAGTTTTTAGAAACGGAAGGGTGCAAATGGCAAATCATCCTGTGACTAGACATCTCTAACTCAAGTGTGCATTTTAAATGCAAAATTATATGTATTTAAGGAACATAAGTTTGGAAAGTAACTTTAACTAAAGTAACGTAACAGTTAAAAGCTATTCAATTGCAATTAAGTACATGATCATACAAGGACTCATTGGACTATGGGTAAAATACTTCTCCATTCACTCCAGCTTCCAGTTACTTCTTTCCTGCTCTTTTTACTTCCTCCAGGAAGTGCAGGGTTAGCTGTTCAGCTATTCATACCTTTACCCCAATTTATGAAACAGAACTTATTTTAAAGTTCCTGTAAATTCTGCTTGTGTCACAGACATGGGCTAGGGTGATAACAGACAAACACTTCAAACAGAAAATAACAGGGGCAATAACCTTCAGCATCTGAGAACTGGGGTGGGAGCAAAGGGGAGAAGGAGAAAAGCAGGTGGTGCTAGCAATGTGTCTGTATGCGGTGTCAGAGAGTTCACGGCCAGTGGATGGCTCTGTTAACCATAGACGGGAGAGGTTTCGTAAGCAAAATTATTCATTTTCAGGTAAACTATAGTCCTAAACAAAAGGCTTTTTGTTAGAAATCTATGCACAAAGAAAATACACTGCAGGCCCAGATGGCAGCCTAGAAGACATTTCAGTTAACGGTCTCATGACTGCCACTAGAAAATTTAGCCAGAGTTGCCGTAAGCTAGAAAGTTCAAAAAACAGTGAGTATACCGCTTTTAGAAATCTACTATAGCTGTGAAATTTGAGTGGAATTTTAAAGGGAAAGCAGCCATACCAAAATTCCAAATCCTACTTCAAAGTTCATGTCCAAGGATATGAATTTCATAAGGAAAACCTTTTCAACAAATTTACATGTGAGAAAAACCCCACATGTTTTTCCCTTTTTTGTTTGGGAAAAGCAAACATCATACCACCTGTGGCACGTTTGGGGCTTGGTAGTTTTGTCTGTCAAATGGTTAGGTACATGAGCAAGAACATCTCATTGAACAAACAGCCCTTCTAAATTCAATGGGACCGTTATATGAAATAAAATGAGCTGGCTGAACAAGCATATTGCTTTCTAGCCTCTGGACACCAGGTTTTCCAGGTAGTAAGATGAGAAATAACAGCCTGAAATATGTTTCAAGCACATTTATCTAATCCTTGAGGCAAGCTAGTTCAAAATAATTCAAAAATCGCCTAAGTAAAAATATACCTACATGAAAGCTATTTTAAAAATTTTATGCCTACATTCCCTTGAGTTTTAATAAACTATTACCAAGTTTTTCTTGCAAGTTATTAAAAATGCAAGGAAAAATACAATATTCTAGCACATCATGTCATACTGTTCTTCACATCTCTATTAAAGTGGTTTGGCCTTTCTATATATCTGGTCGAGACTCTCAAATTACTTCAGGATACCACTAATCTCTCCAGCACTTCCAAGTTGTTCTTGGAAAACCTACATTTTGTTGTCTTTATTGATTACTGCATGGCAGAAAAAAAATTTTAATCATTTGTGGGGAGGTTTACAGAACTTCAGAAACACTACCTTGGAACAGTTTGATGAAAATAAGATACCACTTACAGATAATACAGACTTAAACATCAACTGGTCAACTTAAGTACTAATCTAACCTGGCTGATTGGTTGTGCAGGCAGGTAGAATAATGAGTGCTGCTACCACTAATGCAAAATGTCTTGATTGTTCTTTCATTTACAGTCTGACAGAATATATAGGACAAATCTGTACAATTTAAAAAAAAAAAAAAAGACAGCTGCTTTTCTTTAAGTCAGGTTTCCCTCTTTTTAGGAAAAAATTCTTCTCTATCAGAGACATGCAACTTTCTTCTTACAAAGACAGAATTTTTATTTATTTCATGAATGTTTTTGCAGAACAGAGACAGCTGCTCTTCCACATTCTTAAAGAACTTGTCTACTCAGGAGGTATCAGAGGAGTCTTCACATGTCACGTCATTTGGTCACTTTATATAAAAAGAGAGTATCTGCACCCTAGAAGAAGCTGAGCTTTTTCTTCTCAGGCCTTGCAACCAAGCAAGCTCATGCAGAGACAGAAGATGCCCTGAACAGGTAATATCTGAAGAACCAACACACTGCATCACAGCTAGGCACTCTCCCTCCCCTTGTTACACGTTTCTGTTTTCATCATCTGAGCTTCCTGCTGAGGTATAAGAGAAAGTGTTCTACACTACCAAGCTCCTGAAAAATCATTGCCCCAGGGCATATCTAGAAGTATTAGAACCCAAATAAATTCTTGACTGTGCAGTACCAGACAGATAGACAGGATGCATTTTCTAGAATTACATGAATCTGCATAAATCACAACACATCGTACTCTCCACAGCATCTAGTGACACAAGTAATTCATTACTGGGGCCATAAGAATCCAGACATAAACCTGCTTTGACCCATAATGAAAGTCTGCCTTAGTAGTAGGGCCAGAAAATTCCATTTTGTCCTGGCAGATGTAATTTCCTATAGTAGTGAGAGTTTAAGCCTCCTGAGAGGCTTAGAGGGTATCTTGAGTATTTTATTTTGGCATACCTAGCTACATGACCTGGAGTCATCTGAAGGACTCCCCAGCCTGCTGTGCTGTGAGAGCAGGCTCTGCGCTCCCAGTGAAGCAGCAGTATTCCTCTCAGTAGTCTTAAACATGCTTTGTCCAAAGAGTCAGTATCTGAAAAATCAGCTGACTCTCCACACTTTGGGGCTAAAGGGAATCTGACAACAGCTCGTTTTTTTAAAAAAAAAAAAAAAAAAAAAAGCAGTTATATAGCAGGCCACCCTCAAAGGCAATCCCATCAGCCTGCAGCACTGGTGACGCATCAAAGCCAGACAGTTCATTCAGTGTGGAGAGGTCAAATCAGAATCTGACTTGCCAAGCTTTGTCAAAAAAACAACTGGGCTAAAGCTTTTGCTGTGCAACTCCTTCTTTCATCATATCCCACAGCTCTCCAAGTATCCAAACCAGTTCTCTAACAAGTACTTTTGCTTTTCAAGAGAGATCTAAAACTCAACTGTTTTTCCTGAACTTTGGAGGTACCCAACCCAAAGCTCCTCCATCCACAATGTGAACTTCCTCTCAGGACACTGAAGACAGACTGGCCCCACGATTAACAGTCTTCTGCTGCATTTGACAACCCTGAAAACATAAGGCTAGTTGTGATACCATGGACCTCACAAGCCTTCCTGAGTTCCAATAAATTTATCAAAAAATACCTAGGCTCCATGCTGTTTAGCCATCAGGCAAATTTCATAGTCAACTTTCTCAGCATGCTTCAGACCCTTGCTGGGCCCTACTCCCCATGTGGCTAATAGGTTGCCTTGCGTGGATGGAAGCAACAATAAAATTTGATCACTTGGCACACAGACCCAGAGGCGTGCATTCTTATCATAATGCCTATCCTGGGAATGTTGCCCAGACTTCAATTTCTCTCTGACAAAAGAGCCAATGAAATCTAGCTTCTGCCTGTGCCGGAGCTTGCATTAGACCTCATTTTGATAGGTGATCCTCTTCTCCCCCCCCAAGATTCCTGCAAAAGGTCAAGTATTTCTTAAATTTGTCTTTTACAGAGTAATTCAAATGGTGAGAAACATTTTCAGTAACCTTTGACTAAAAAAAAAAAAAAAAAAAGTTCTGCCACAACTTTAAAATCCCACGGGCTTGGGCACTATCAAAATACTAAAGAACAAACATGATTCCAAAACTGCACTAATGTTCTATCACATTGACTTATACCTCTGTGTACGTGTGTAGGACTAATACCTGGTTTACTTCATTTTTAAATTGAACCATAGTGTGGTAGGTTGACCCTGGCTGGATGCCAGGTGCCCACCAAAGCTGCTGTATCACTCCCCTCCTCAGCTGGACATGGGGGAGAAGATGTAACAAAAGGCTCATGGATTGAGATAAGGACAGGGAGACATCACTCAGCCAATTACCATCACAGGCAAAAAAGACTTGACTTGGGGAAATTAGCTTCATTTGTTACCAATAAAACCAGAGTAGGGTAATAAGAAATAAAACCAAGTCTCAAAACACCTTCCCTCCACCACTCCCTTCTTCCCAGGCACAACTTCACTCCTGGATTCTCTACCTAACCCCCAGCGGTGCAGGGGTCAGGGAATGGGGTTTACGGTCAGTTCATCACACATTATCTCTGCTGCTTCATCCTCCTCAGGGGCAGGACTCAACACACTCCTCCCCTGCACCGCCGTGGGGTCCCTCCCACAGGAGACAGTCCTCCACGAACCTCTCCAACATGAGTCCTTCCCACAGGCTGCAGTTCTTCACGAACTGCTCCAGCATGGGTCCTTTCCATGGCGTGCAGCCCTTCAGGAGCACACTGCTCCAGCGTGGGTCCCTTTCCCAGGCTGCAGTCCTTCAGGCACAGACTGCTCCAGCGTGGGTCCCCCACGGGGTCACAAGTCCTGCCAGAAAACCGGCTCCACCGTGGGCTCCTCTCTCCATGGGGCTGCAGGTCCTGCCAGGAGCCTGCTCCAGCACAGGCTTCCCACG
>JAVJGG010000094.1:11751953-11766694 GCA_035590195.1 Aviceda cuculoides | reverse complement strand
CATGTCAGACATGCCCCCCCCCCCCCCCAACTGGTTAAAGGCCTTTACCATGAGCAGACTTATTAGGTACATAAGTTTTTCTACAGAAAATGATGTGGACTACACCCTAACATTCAAGAGAGTAAAACAACACTTCTGGAGGAACCAACACAACACGTGCTGGAGCTCAAAAAATTACTTTTTCATTCAGATATGAGAATACAAACATATCTAGACATTTTTGCCAGTTTAAAGACTTCAAGTACTAAGCATCCTTACAATTAATGTTCTTCTAAAAATTGTAAAATCACTTATTAGCTCAAAAGCATTCCTTCGCAAAAGCAAAATAAACAACCTATGTCTCTGTCATAACTCGGTCTTTCACAACAGAACACTCAAAGTATGAATGCATTCCTCTATTGGATCTGACAGACAGAAAACTGTTGAAGGTCAGTCGTCACACATTTTAGTTGTCAGTGATAAGAACTAGTTAAAAAGAATATGGAAACCTTAAGGTCCAGAAGTTAGTAGCTGGCACAGAGACAGAATTAACTTTTTTTTTTTCCCCTGGAGCTACAAAAATGCACATATTCTATAAAATGGCCTGTACCAAAACCAAAATCCTATTGGTATTCGAGGAACAAAAGCACAGAATTCTTGCCTTGCTCAATAAAATCTGTTTAAGTTCTGCTAAAACATATAAACCTTAAAATTTGCATTTGTTTCCACTATTGTAAAGTGAAATGAAAGAATCGGTCAACCATCATTAAATCTTAAAATTGGCAGTGACTACAAAAGCAAGGGAAGTACATTTAGATGAAATTCATGCAGCATGCATCATATCAAGAACGTAGAGAAAAGCTTGTCTTTATACACTAAACCCGAAACTGATGTAATCCCTAGTGATAAAAGCACTACAATGCATACTTTATTTTCTATAACTGATTAGTCATAGTTAATCAACACTAGAATTTTATTAAAATGTATTGCAAAGTGCTTTCCTTCCACCTAGTTATGACTTACCAATAGTGCTTTGGGAAAAACTGACTACAATAAGGATGCTCAAATAGGAAGCAGATGTGGCAGCTTAGAATGCTGCAAAAGATCTGTGCAGCCTTTGGAGATTCCATCTGTTGGCAATCATCTGTATAAGGATATATAAATATAAATATATAAAGTTTGGTTCCCAGTAGGCCTATCCATACTCCCCAGAATACAACCTAATTTCTGTGAAATAGTGATAGGACATTTGGAGAATAACCAAACTCCCCAAAAAAGTCTTTAGAGGAGACAACCAAGCACAGGAGTCTTCTGCAGACAACAGCTTTTAGCTTAAGATAAAAGACATTACATCCAGTCTCCTGCTCTCTTTAAAGTCAATAACTATGCAATACTGTATAACAAAAAAAAAGGCATATAAAAATATTTCAAATTATTCTAGACAACTTCAGAATTCATTTGGTCCAAGTGTAGTATCTAAAATTTAGGTATTTCCATGGTCTATACATTAGATTATTTTGGATAAAACTTCAGAAAGTCACAATCTGATATTCTTCTAATGCACAATGTTCCACATGTTTATCTAAAGGGATGTTCTAGCTTTCCACAATTAACTGATATTACAGAAACAACTTAAGTCTTTGGCAGAGAAGATACAGAGCTAAAGGTTTTACCATTTTTTGTATTGCAATGGTACAAAAAAACCCCTTCTGTATATAAGGAAAAGTGAGAAAGAGTGCTTTATAATCCAGAAAACCATATGAAATTACCTTGGTAGTGTTCAATTTTATCTGATCAAGTGGACTGAACTTTCCTTCATCTGTTCAAAAAACAGGGTAGTACCCTTCTTGATACAGTAAGACTGATTTGTTATTCAGACAACTGTTAGTCCCATCACCACAAAACACAAATCTTTTTTTTGCCAAAGAGGTTACACATTAGAAAAAAATATATATAACAACTCAAAAGTAAGCTGTAATTATGGAATCAGAAGTCCTTTATTAAGAAGTTTGCACTAGGGACTTATTCCTGCATACTTGGTCCCTGAAATGTCTTCAAACATTGTTATTTCAGAAAAAAATTAATTAGGGGAATTAGAAGAAAAATCCCAAGTAATAAAGCAAACTGGATATTGCTGAAGTATCCTTTTACTTATTAGGATCTTAGAAGATATGACTGTAAAAAGGATTTCCATCCTTACCAATTGCATGATGATACAGAACTTGATTTGCAAGCCTAAGTTCAGGCCACCACAGCCTCAACTTCTGCTCCAGCTGACGTGAACAAGTTAAGAGTAAGGCAAAGCTGCATCATGTAGGAAGTAATACACATGGGTAGTTCAGTGTAGAGACAAAGCTGCTCAAAAATCCCCAGCCATTTTAGCTATTAAGTCTAACAATTGTACATTCAGAAAGCTAGAATGCTATACTGCCTGTAGTTCTCTGGGCATCAAGTCACGGACCCTTTCAAATCGACCTAAGATTTCTTAATGACAGATTTGAAACAAAAAAAATACTACATACAGAATAACCTGAAGGGTTCAGACAAACACAGGGCAGGAAAACTCAACACCAAGTTCTTGGACATGCTGTATAGTTATCTAAATACCTCATCTGGCCTCTTGCATTTCCTACCAATTTATATATTCAGAAGTAACAGTAAAGACTTCCAGTTCATCTCATCTCATCTCAAATTCTCTTCTCCAAATACACAAGACTACTGGTGCCCTCATCAAGGATCTGAAAGAAAACTAAGTTTGGGTGTTGTTTTTTTTTAAAACCCACAATGAAAAAAAATTGTGGTAAATACTGGTGACAGGCCACTTACAGAGAACAATACAGATCTCTTCCAGTTAACTGCCTGGGAACAGGTTCATTTTATATAGCAAAACTACCTTCTGTAAAAGATGGACTGTATCCTGAAAAAAAGGACTTTAAAAAGAATGGCTAAATTAAATCCATAACTTCTTCAGCCAGGGAGAGGTTTTTGTCAACAAAGCTCTACATGCACCAGAGGTGTGCTACCACCCGAGCTAAAAAGCACCCATCTGCTTAAGCCTGCTAAGAACTCCGACGCGCTTGATATTCTGCACATACGTACCTTTAACCACGCTGACAATGCTGACATATGCTAACAAACTTAACTGACAGACGTTTTCCTTCAGACACATTTTAATATACTAACATAGAAGTTAAAGCATCATCCTACAAGTGTTCCAAGATAGACCAGATAAGTACAAGTGATCATACACTGCTGCATTTGCTAAAGACATGTCACTTTAGAGAGATGAGCACAAGGCTCATGGAAGAATGGCCAAAAGGGAAAAAACAGGCATAAATTGTTTTTTGGCCAAATAAGCATACTTGGGGTAGGAGAAGACTCCTGAAATACGACCATGTATTTCTAATACATGTTTTGTAGCAAAATACACTCCAGCCAAGAAGTTGTTTTATTCTTGGGAGGTAGAGAAAGTAGATTAGACTTCATTGTGTTTTCCAGAGTTGCATAAAGAATAATATAAAAGTTTTTCCACCAACATTGAGACACACCATCAGGGAAATATGTACATTTGTGATAGTGACATTGTTCAGTAACATTTTTGAAAATTTCATGTTTATTTTAGTTCTGGAAAGCTTGCCCTACTGCAAGAAACTTAAGATACTTGACATTGTTGCTTTAATGTGAATTCTAACAAAAAAAAAATGGAAAGAAAAAGACAAAACAAAGCCCTCTGACACTAGCAGCTTTTTCTATTTGGTGAAGCACAAGAGCCAGCAGCTGACATTTGAATCTCATCTAAAATCAAACAAGAAATACACTTTAAGGACTTATCAATTATAGACTGATTCACCCATGACTGCAGTGGATTCTCCATTGCAAGAAGAATGCTAAAGGCATACTGGATATATTACAGTTAAATGCATTTACAGCACACTGCAGTAGGCATTTATGTGGGTTTGCTTTTGCCCCAAAGTCCATGAACAGAAAACAATCTCAAGTAAAATTCCTCAAACCTGAAAACACCACAGACACCTCCGCTCAAACTAACCAAGCAGAGCTCCCCAGGTACAGGACCACTTTGAATTTAGCAGAGACAAAGTTCCATTGCACAGAGCATGAACCATCACAGGGAGATCTTTTATCTTTCCAGCACTGTCCAATTTGTTGCTAATTAATGGTACTTAAGCTTTAAAAAAAACCCAAACTTTGAAAAGAGATGCAAGTAGAGCTATTTCAGATGTATACATTATTACACCCTGTAATGTATATCTTTCAACAAAAAGCTAAAATAAATTTTACAGACACACTTTAAATTATTAATTACCCTAAGTAACTGCTGCTCCGTTATTATCTTCTGGGATATTCAAGAGAAAGGAAAACAGAGTGTCTTTGCATGTTCCCTTAACTTAGGTATTACATTTCCTAACTGAGTGAATAAAATTCTTATTTTAACCAAGGAAAAATGAAAAAAGGAGTTCAAATATACGGGTAACCTCTGTCGCTTTCTACACTGAGAATCATCTGGATTCTATTAAACTGTCAGGCAAGTACCAGGGTTAGCACAGAAATAAAAGAACCAGCAAAATGTTTAACATCAGCATAGCCTATAAAGAAGCTACCAAAGTTCTATATGAACCTCGGCTGATTTAACACTTCAGATGCATGACATCTGTTTTATAAAATGATACAGGCAAAACTGCAGCTAAGTATTTTAACCTACTATCCTAGCCTATAGAGCAGCTGCCTCCTCCTCCTAAGCAACTTACGGAACTGTATATAAAATAGCAATCAATACTGTGAAATTTAGGGGGAGGCAACAAAGACTTCCATATAAGGTTGTCAAGATTATCTTACCTCATATGTTTCTGTGTTTTAATCTTCTATAACACAGAATACAAACTATACTTAGCACTACTCAAAGATTCAGTGAGAAAAGGGCCCAACTGCAGATGAATGTGTCTTGGGCTCTAAAGAAATTCAGCCTCATCGAGGTGTATGCTCAAGTGACAAACTTGCATATGACTTGCAAACCTTACTAACAGCAGCATTCCTTGGAATACTTTCATACTTTAAATAGATAATAACAACGCAACTGAAGCATCAGTCTTTGGGTAGGCCTTTTCAGCATAACATAATTCCCACCAAACTAGAAAGCCATTGAATTTCCTTACTCCTTGCAGAAACAAATTTCAGCCCAGTAATGACTTACTGGAACTTCATCATTCCCTGTTTGACAAGAATGCAAGAGCCTTGTGAGTGCTGATAGATTTCAACACTGGATAGCTTCCTACAGTATTCACTGGAAACAGAAAAGAATCCCAGTTCAGGGTAGCAGCTTCTTTATTCAGGTGAAGAAAGGTGAAAGGCTATCCAAGAGCAAATTGAAAGTTATCAACAGAAAAAAAGTCAGTTTTTCCTGAAGTGCTTTATAAAGGATTGGTTATTTACATTTTGCCTTTGTTTTCTTTTTACAGCAAGGTACATCAATTAAAACTCCCATATGTATACCATATAATTAAACAAGATTATAAAAGGAAGAGAGATATACACACTATCATGACCACTTTTGCTTGTTCAAATCTGGAATGCAATTGTTGGAACAAACAGTTGTGGGAAAAATGTACAGGTTATGTATTTAAAATTTGTAAGATTACATGTCTTACAAAGCCAAGAAAGAACAAGTTCAATATTACAGTGTTTTTAAAATGTAAAAGAGCATTAAGGAATGTTATTTATGTAGCCCCTTCCTTACAGAAACAACACAGAATCTTGGGAAGGATGAAACAATCTTCCACCTTTGGAAAGTAGCTTTGAAAATCACCAAAATTGACACAGAATTACATAGCCATGCAGCAGCAGGCTCCATTTATAGAAGTATCTTTCACATTGCCCCACAGAAGTACACAGCTTTCCTAACTATTAGCCCTACCAACTCAACCCAGGGTCAAAAATGGGTTACTTTCTTGGGATTGCATGAACTGTGGAAGATTCTGCAAAAGATAGAATATATACCAGATATGCCCCTGCATTTACTGCAAGTGATTTATTGAAGTATACACGACTGCAAGTCAGGAAACAGCTTTCAAGCACACAAGGAAGATTAGAAAGTCTGACTTGGTTCTGCTGGCTCTAGAAGAGTCACAAGATAAAACAATAAAAGTTACTGAAGTGAGTAGAAATAAATTAATATGTTTAAACAGAAGTTCTGCTGAATAAAAGCAGTACTCTTGCACATTCCTTCTCACATTATTATATTCTCAAAACTAAAATAGAACAAATATTTGAGTATATTTAAACAAAACCACACAACAACTCAATAACAAGCTTACAGCTCTTTATATTTAAAAAGAAAACAGAACTTGAAAGATCTAAGCAATGCAGCTAAATCTCGATCAAAGAAGCATGCAATCATATTCTGGCCGTCACTAGAGCAGATGCCTGCCACTAGTGTAATATAAGTATCTCCATAACCTAACTCATCTTTATTTAGAAAGAAGAAGAGTATCTGGGGTAGGAACAATAACAACAAAAAAGTTTGAAGTTGCAGGAAACCCAAGAAAAGGTGAGCTCAAGATGTTGTAATATATATTGCTTGTGCCTGTATGTCTGGAAGTCAGGTGAGACCCAGAAATTGTGAAGTTCATTAAAATACAGGATGTCTGTCTCTAATAAACCAGAAAGTTATATGTTAATTCAGTGATCTGATTAAATGAGTTTTAGACTGTCAAACCACCAAAACCCCATGTAGATCAGACTACATGGGTCCTGGCCTTTCCTAAAATTGGAGAAGGGAGTGGGGAACATAAGGAGGAAACAATGATGACATGGGACACAGATATGCATGACCCAAAACAAAAACTCCTAGTAGTGTCCTTGACTAGTACTGCTAACTCTTGCCAAGGCTTGCAAAGGCATGAAACAGCCCCAGGTTATTTTCTGTTTCCTGAGCCAACTTGGGAGGAAGAGGGGGCAACCCCCCCCAATACATATTCTTCAAGATACAGCTCGAAAAGCTTAAAGATTCAAGCATTCAAGAATTCTTCTGATGAATGAAGAGCTTGTGAGCTTTCCGTGTCTACATGCTCGCTCAGGGAAAAGGTTTATCTCTTTGTCAACAGAACCTAATGCATTGCAATTTGTACAATGACAGTATCAGTTCTTCTACGCACAGTCCAGCAAACTTGGTTTGGGGAAGGTGGGGTCTTTTTGGCTCATTGGGGGGTCGGGTGGGGTGTTTTCTTTTGTTAAATAACCTGAGACCTGCTCACAGTTCCTTCTTGTTAAAAGCAGCAAAATATTTGTAAGTTATCTCAAGGGGAACATTCTTAGATACTGAAAAAATAGCAGCAGTTTGGATATGTAATTCTTACCACACTACTTGTAACTTGATCCTAGAATTGACAAACTGAAAAGCAGATTCAGAACCCTACCACCTGCTGCCGGGAGGAAAAAAAGAAGGGGGGGGGGGGGAAGAAAAGAAAAGGAAAAAAAAAAAAGACCCACAGTCATTTGAAAACTGCATGATCAAGATGCTCTTAAAGATACAGAGTATCTTACACCAAATACAGGAAAAACACTAGCAGGATGAAGTGATATACCCTTCTGTTTGAGCTGATAGATGAGACTTTCAAAGATATATCAATAGGAGGAAGAAGAACAAGATTTTACCCTCCATCAGCTTCAGAGGTCAAAAAGGAAAGTTT
Organism: Aviceda cuculoides; assembly: GCA_035590195.1. Lineage (NCBI taxonomy): Eukaryota > Metazoa > Chordata > Aves > Accipitriformes > Accipitridae > Aviceda > Aviceda cuculoides. The sequence continues at coordinate 11,759,012 of JAVJGG010000094.1, read as the reverse complement.
ATCAGCAATGTATAAAGAAAGGCATCTTAAATAATTGAAAATATTTATACTTTGAATGGGATGAAGAGGAAGGAGACTGTTTAGGATAATGAAAGAGGTAAGAAAACCATGTGGAGAGAGAACAGCTTTGTTTTAGCTACTGCTCCTCTCCAGACAGAAGCTAGAATACTCCAGAATTCAGCCTAGCTGTACAGTGAGGGAAGTACTCACCCCAAAGCTCCTCAGCCCTGCCATGCTGCTTCAGGTGCACTGACTCTACAGAGCAACATCTGAAAAAGCAAATTGTCTACTGCACATGAAGTCATGACAAACAACTTTTTCCATTATTGCACAGTAATAGTACATTATTTTTCTACAGGTCTTTCAGCATCTGGTTTATTTTTAAAAATATTTTCTACATTTTTTTTAAAAAGTAGTAACTTTAGATTTTTACAATTCTTACACTCTTTAGTCAACTGCTCTTTCTTTCATGTAGTTGTAAATGAAGTTTTCACAGCATAAGCTTTAACTTCAGATATAAAGTTGGATGTATTTTGACCAGCTACAAGGGCTTCTTTTTGCTTAAAAGCATGACAGGACACAGCATTGAACAGAAAAGCTCATTTAATACTTTAGACTGTCCTGATGTTATGTTTTTAGGACAAATAATCGTGTGAAACGGCAGTTATACGGCACCATGAGGATACGCAGCTACCACTGAAAAGCGGATGAAGAGCTTTCCGAGCCACTGTCAGCAACAGTGTATTGTTTATGGAGAATCTAGGAACTACTGAAATCATGATTTCTGCTACCGCAGTACCAAGAAACACCACACAACAATTATGATGGGAAGTTGCCTATAATCTGGTCTTATCTTTATTACATTTATCTTATTTTATTTATTTTATCCTCCTTAAAAAGGCTTCCTCTGATGCTATTCAGTTTATGTGCTACTAAAACATAATCAACTTTTTATATGAGAAAGTATTCAAAGACAGCTGTTACAAAGAATATATCAGGGGAGGAACAATTTTCACTTTCATTAGCTAACCTCCTGCAGGAGCACCTCTACTTTCTGACAGTAATAATATTTAAATTGATCATTCAAATTTAAATGATACACAAAACACACACACACACACAAACCCCTAAAACCAAAAGACGAGGAAGAAAGCCCCAAATTCCAAGGAATTACAAGGAAATGGACTGGTTTTTAAAGCCTGAGGAAAACACAAAAAAAAAACCAAAAAAAATCCAACCTAATGAAAATATAGTTGTATTTGCCTGACAGTTTCTTGAGTTTTCTCTGATAAAACTACAGCCATATTTGACAAAGCTTTCCAGTTCACAGATCCATTCTATTTTTTTATTGATGTTGCAATAAATTTTAATTAAAAACAATAACAAAGAGGAAAACATCAAATGCACAGTTCTAAAGGAAAGCCAAGAAAGATACTAAATGCTTGTATTTCCACCTTCTAATGATGTTTGGGGGGAAAAAACAGGCTATAGAAAAGAAGTAACACTTGCACAATTGCTATCAATGCACAATGTAAACAAATAAAGGAACATGAGGACAAACTTTTTACCAGGTCCTGTTGCAATAGGACAAGGGGTAATGATTTTAAACTAAAAGAGGGTAGATTCAGACTAGATATAAGGAAGAAATTTTTTATGATGAGGGTGGTGAAACACTGGAACAGGTTGTCCAAAGAGGTGGTAGATGCCCCATCCCTGGAAACATTCAAGGCCAGGTTGGACAGGGCTCTGAGCAACCTGATCTAGTTGAAGATTGTCCTTGCTCAATGCAGGGGGGTTGGACTAGATTATCTTTGGAGGTCCCTGACAACCCAAACTATTCTACAATTCTATGAATATTCTGTTTTCAGGCTTACAAGTAAACACGACTTGCAAGCTAACACTGATCCTTTGACATTATCTTCATACATTTATATATGTGCAGTAAAGAAATTGTCATTTTCAAACAGTCGAAATTGAAAGAAGTAGTAACAAGAGGATAGGCTAAGAGATCTTACTTAATGCCAGTACACAGCTGGTATTTGGAAAATATACAAAGAACAGATGAAAAAGATTTTTACCTTTTATTTGGGGAATTTTCTCTAGTTTAGTAATCTGCCTTAAGGCTTCTAGTACTCCACCAAGTTCCAGCATGGTTTAACAATTTGATTTAAAAATTTAAAACAAAAAGCATTCTGTTGAGTGGAGTGATAACATTCACATTAGATAACATAGCCAAGAAAAATCCAACTGGAAAAAGAATGTAATGATTTACTTGTGCAAGACTTGCAGATAGCCAGAACACCAATTCAAAACCTGTCAGACTTTATTACATATTATTACAGAAACAATACCATTGTCCTTTCTTGAGTTTGAAAACCTGACGTGCATCAACTTATGCTGAAAAAAATTTGCTGTCAGTTTTTGATTATATCTATATAAAAGTCACTGCTTACAGGCCAACCAACCTACAGCCATTTCATATCCTACCTCACAAAAGGAAGAAAACTAGTTCACTTTGAAGTAAACTCCCCTCTTCTAAGTCCTAGAATAAGATTTCAACATTTGTGGAAAAATCATGGGACTCACAAGAAGTACATTAAGATTTACTCCTTTCCTGGCAAATTGTTTCTCATGTTTGTGAACCACTGCCAAATCTAACACTGACAGAAGAAACACTTCAGAACTTCGACATTTTTTAAAGTCTTTCCATTGTTTCAAATATGCTCTTAGAAACAAACAACATTTAACATCCTTCTTATTATATTATCTTTCCCAGGTCACAAACACCCATAATTTTAAAAAACGTAAGTAGTAACTGCTGTAGCACAAGACTGCGTGCAGTTACTTTTGCCAATACAAATGCTAAGAGTTAAAATAAAATATGAGCCCAAATCTATTTAGACAACTAAGTGGTCAGACAAAAAAAAAGAAAAAAAAAAAGAAAAAAAAAGAAAGAAAAACCAAAACCAAACAAACACACCCCCCCCCGAAACCAACAAAAACGCTAGGCATCCACCCAATAGCTCCGACCGACAAAATATTCAGATTGAGATTTTCAGATAGCCTATAGCACTAAGCCATTTGGCAGCTCTCCTGCCTCAGTTTTCTGTATAAGGATGGACTTAAATCAGGGAATAGAAGACTACCACAAATGGGGGATAAACAGAAAGGACAGTCCACATAGTTCTTCATGCCCCAACCTAGACCTTTAGAAAGTTAGAATGCAGGCCATCAGAAATAAACAAACCTTAACTACAAGTAACTAATTTTAGAAGTGAATTGAAAAAAGAAAAAAAATCTGTGAAGACTCCTTTTAAAGAAAGATCTACTAGAAAAGCCCACCAATCTGACCCTAAAAAAAGGGGCCATCACTCAGTGCCACATCTGTTAGCTGAGTTCTTCCCTCAACTGTGAAACGAAAGGAAGATGGTGGTACACTTGCAAACTATACACTGAAGTTCCAGTCTTCATTTAAACCCCCGATACATGACACAAATCAAATTTAACCACTGCAGCCAGATAAACTAACATGACTAGTGCTGAACCAGGTCAAGCAATTTTTACCTCTGGCCTCCATTCACTAACTCAGTTGAGTAAAATGATGCCAATTAAAAAAGGACCAACCAAGCAACCCATTAGACTGGGTTAGAAATCAGATGAGAGACAAACTGTCAGAGCTCTGAAGGAAGACAAGGTGGCCACTTCACACAAACAGGCAACCTCACACATCCAAGTTGCTGTCAGATAGAACCCTAACAACTCACAGAGGTTGGAAGAGACCTCTACAAGTTGCTTAGTCGAACCTCCTGCCCAACACAAAGCCAAATTCAAAGTTAGGTTAAGCTGCTCAGGACTTTGTCCAGTAATATCCTGAACACATCCAAGAGTGGCAGTTCTACAGCCTCTCTAAGCAACATGTCCCAGTACCTCACCATTCTAAATTTTTTTTTTTAATCCAGTAAGAAATTATCTTGCTGTAACTTGTAACCACTAATTTATCATCCTTTCAACATACACTCCTGGGAAGACTCTAGCTCCACCTTCTCTAAAACCCATCGGGTAGCTGAAGACAACAAACAGATCATTCCTCTGCCTTCTGCAGGCTGAACAAACACACCTGGTGTTCGGCAGCCCCTCTGCTGCAGGCCACGCAATCATCAGTCTCTTGTTTGTACTGGGGGACCCAGATCTGGAAGACCGAGCCTGCTGGCTATGATTTCTGTTCTAATTCAGCAGGACAGTGAGCCAAAACCAAAAAGTTTAGTCTTAATCCCACCATTCTCCCCACAGTTGCAGACCAGAGCTAGTACCCCATGTAACCAAAGGATGAGGTTCCTCAAATAACTGATGTGATTGTTTTGGTGTTGGGATTTTTTGTTTAGTTTTGGTTTTTGATAGGTTGGATTTCTGACAGATCAGGACAATTAAATGACTTAACCTGTTCACCACAATTGCTACATGGAATATAACAAAAGAAGTGAAAGGCACAGAACCACCCATTATCTCACTGCCCTATCAGATAGGTGAACAAATAACTGAGGGAGTTTTACAGCAAAAGCAACACTAGAAACACACAGTATATCCTCCACTTGCAAGGTTGTTAGCTCAAATATGTTATTTTAGTGCCAAAATAATTTTGTTGCTTGCCACAGCAGATTAAGGGAAGTGTTTTTATGAAGATCTGTGCAAACATTTTGCAAGGTAACCATGCGTGGGCAGAAGCAATGTAATTCAGATATGTTTGCTGCTAACTTAACAGCGTGACTCCAGCAGCTACACTCTATTTCAACTAAGGCAGAAGTTGGGTATTGGTGATGAACAATTTTACCCAGAGCTCTGCATCTATTCACCCACCCTGGATCTCCACACAGGAGCTTCACCATCACAGTTAGACTGCTTGAAGTTTCTGAACTGGCACAAGTACCCAAGTAAAATACATTATATGTGCATTTATAGTTCTTTTCTCACTTCTAAGCATTATACACACTGAAATCTCAGTTTGAAAATGGTGAAACTCTGAACTGCACTGAAACCCATTATAGATGTACACGCTGGAACAAAACCAAAAAGATCAGGGTTTTTTTTTTTAATATTGGTTACCTTTATATATATTCTCAACAGCAGCTGCATCCACTGCATACTGCTTTTTTGGGAATGAACATATTTTTTTAACCAATACTACACACATTTTGAAATACAGTGTGGGACACAGTAAGTCAAAAAAACAGAAGAAATTGGCTAAAGAGCACATGAGGTGATCAAGTTGTTTATTTTTACTATATATAGTCTTACCAAGAAAATGAGATACAGCATCCATTTTCATTTTTGCTCTTAAGGTCAAATTTTATTGACCTTGGGGTAAACCCAATCTTCCCAAAAGTTTATGTTCAGATTTTAAACTTGTGGAGTGGACAGTAGCCAGTTGAGACTAGATTTCTCACGTTCAGGCTGAGGAGAAGCAAAATTCCCCAACCTGTACCAGAGACACTTCTGCTGGGAGAGGTAAAAGAGACAAAAGACTCCCTGCAGTGAAACAGAGAGAATCAGTTTGACCCCTTTGGTTTGGGGGAACTCAGGGATGAAGCAGCAGCAACTCTCAGAAAGAATTTTCATCAGAACAAGATAACTCTCTGCCCGCACTTCATTCCAACTGAAACAACTGCAGAATTTTGACATAGGACTCCCCATTTCAGTGGGTGATTGCTTTTATTTGTGGGAGGAGGGAGGTGAATAAAAATAATTCCTTTGACAAGAGAGCTGCATTGCTAACCACAACCAGGATCATTTTACCTCTTTTGCTACAAAGAGGCTACATGCCATGAAGAAAAATCCCATCATCTAACAGCTTCGTATTATTTTACAAATAGTACAACTCCAACCAATGGCTAGAGAAGATATTTTTGCAGTTGATCTCCTTTGTACATTTCACAGCATTTGGTATACAGTATTCACCATTTAGGCTCCTGTAAATGTGGTATCCCATGCCCTTGCTGAGCCTTCCCATGAACAAAGCTGTACTTAGCTCTTGAAGGAAATCTAGAGTCATTATTTATCTCATTTTTGTGATATCGTACTGAAGGTGGAGGAAAAAAAAACCTCTACAGTTACAGACACCTGACTGGCACAATGATTTACTGCCTGAATTAAGGGGTGGGGGAACACATCAAAAAACACAACACAACATGGTCAGAGTTTCAAATTAAGACTGCCTCCTTAGTTTCTTTTACCCGAAAATATTTATGCAGCCTCAGAGAAGTACACAAGACGTGTTAATGAAGGGTCATTAACAGGAAGAGTAGATACAAGCTGACATCGCTGTATCTTTGCACTGTAACCACTACAATAAACCACAGAGCGTTTTGTTCTGAAGTCAACTTGAGACTTTAAGTACAAACACATTTCTATTATAAAAAGCCTTAATAATATTCTCCTGCATTTTTTTTTTTAAATGGTGAAAGTTTTAAAAGGTGTGCACTAAGTACACAACCATTGTTCTGCCAAGGAACAACTTGAGTACTACTGCAGTGCAAACATTAAGTGGAAATTATAGGATCTTTAAAACACCTTACTTCAAATTGCTATTTTGTATCCATGGGAAGGGATGGGAAAACAAGCGAAATGCAGAAACCTACATCTCCATGAAAAAAGTAAATATTTACCCAGGATTTACACAATAGTGCAAATATAGGTAGCAACTTGAAAAACGAGAAGGCAATAAATGCATCGGAGAATTAACTTTCTAGCTCTCAAAAAAGTATTTTAAGAACAATAATCTGTTCCGAATAAGTCCTTATAAACACCGCTGGCAGCTAAGCAAAATTAAACACAGCCACAAGGATTTCTGATACCTAAAAATACTTCAGTTCTCTCCTAACAAGTTCTTATGCTTACTCGGAGCCAACCCCAAACCCCGAAATTCTCGAAAACGATGAACGGCACTTAGCCGAGACGGTCTCCTTCTCACATCTAGAGTGCCCGCACCGGTAAGAAGGGCCCCAGGACGGCGCGGCCGCGAAAGGCGCTTGAGGAGGAGGAGAGCTGCGCTCTCTTTCCCAGGCC
>JAVJGG010000094.1:11735228-11746621 GCA_035590195.1 Aviceda cuculoides | reverse complement strand
AGGAGGAAAAAAAAGGAGGAAAAAAAAGGAGGAAAAAAAAGGAGGAAAAAAAAGGAGGAAAAAAAAGGAGGAAAAAACGTAATCAGCATTCAGCCAGTTTAAATTCCTACAGCATCAGAGTGCCAGCCAGTGCTGCTGTAAAGGAAAGGGCAAGGACACAGAAGAGTGGCATTAACAGGGAGTAGAATTGGCCCTTCGAGTGTACCCAGCTGCTAGGCTTGCTTATCTGTAGCACAGAACTGCCCTCTTCATCTGCTAGTTAGTTATTCATCTAGCAGATTTTCATTACAGACATCAATGGAAGTCTACCTGGCTGCACTGCTCCAGTCCTTAGGAAACTACGTTATCAGTCTTTCCACACTAAGCAAAATAAAGTACCTGAACAGAAAATATTCAAGATAAGGTAGACACTGAAAACATGTTACTTCATGTTTGATGGCAATATCACTAAACCAAATCCAAGAGATGTGTCAATGAAGGCAGCTAGATGCCAGTGCAACATAAAAAAAAGCTGTAGGCGTTACAGACACTACTGAATGTAACAGCAGAGGAGCTGACGTGCCCGGGTGCATGTGGGTGTGATAAAAAGCATATGAATTAGCCTACTGCACTGTAGCAGATGTCTAGCCAAGCACTCTGTGACACCGCCTGCTATCAAGACCAGTTGGGAAAGAAGGAAGAAGAGAGTCCTCCCTTTCTCCATCCAGAAGCCTGTGTAGTTCCTGACCAACAACTGGACACAAGTGACTGTGCTATTGCCATCAACAGACACATCCTTCAACAAATCTGTGTGATCGCAAACATGCACAGTGCTTCCATCCCCAGCCACATATTCTCGCAGAGACTCTTCAGCTAAAGTTTTCACTGTGAAGAACGAAAGAAACACCACATTTTACTGTGCTTGTAACCTACCGTTCCCTTATATCCCAGAGGGAAAAAAAAAAAAAAAAAGTGGTCAGAAATTATTTCCTATCGGTTTCTTAATTTCATTTAATGTTTGATAAATTACCATCATCATTTCCCCTCGCTGCTGTTTCTCCATCCCTGACACAAGAAGCCCAAATCTATTTAGTACTGCATCTCATTTGTACTGCTGGGGAAAAAAAAAAAAAACAAAACCAAAACAACAAACCAAAGCAAAAAAAATTACCTTCTAGTTTTAATGGGATTGTTGAAATTATGTTACCAGAACTACATAACATGCATGTCCATATATAAGGATTGTGTACAGCTGCATAATCACATTTTTTAAAAAAACTTTATAATTACTCTATACAATGTTGCTTCAAAATTGGCTTAAATTTATTGGAGACTGTGTTATTTCTTTTAAGAAAGGAAGTGCTGCCCCTCCTCTCCCCTTACTCTTCATATGGTATCACAGTGAGCTGGAACTACTGAAAACCCAGGGTGTTTTATAGGGTTAGTTTTCAGCCAGATTAGCAAACAAATCCAACCTTCCACCCGGCCACAATTACACAAATACAGAAGGGACAGTGGAAACACACAGCCAAAGGGAAGAAAGAGAGAGGGGGAAAACAAAGTTTTAAACACCACAAGCAGATAGGTACAATCTAAAAATTGGAGCTTCACAGCAAAGAACTGTTTGGAAAACCATCCAAGATCTCCCCAAGTGTTAATACCTAATTTAGAGCCTATTACTGTTTCTCCTCTGTCTGAATTAAATTACATTGCACTTACTGTACCTCATCTGATATTTTATCATCCAGGCATTCAGTACTGCTACAGTCAGTTTACACCACCTGTATCAGGTACAAGTTTCACCACCTCACCATCCTCTCCCCTTTCCACACTACTTCCAAACACACAGAACAGAACAGGCCCCGTCACTTGCTTCCAGCGAGGCTGTTAGCACCTGCCATGGGGGTACGTGCCGATTTCTTCCTGGGAGCCCAGAACTAGCCAGGTCCTTACAGATGTGCCTCACCAGTGCTGAGCTGAAGGGCATCACCACCTCCCTCAACCTGCCCACATTCCCTAAGAGAGCCCAGGAGGCTGCTGGCTTGCTTTGCTGCAAAGGCGTTTGCTGGCTCACGTTCAACTTGTTGTCCAGTATGACCCTCCAGGTCCTTCTCTGCAAAGCTGCTTTCCAGGCAGTCAGTCCCCAGTCTGCACCAGTACATGAGGTTATTGCTCCCCAGGTGCAGGGCTTTGCATTTCCCTTTGCTGAGCTTCAAGAGGTTCCTCTCTGCTCACTTCTCCAGTCCATCTAGGTCCCTCCAAGCTGCTGCACAACAACCTGGCCTACCAAACACTCCTCCCAGTTCTGTATCGCCTACAAACTTACTGAGGGTGCACTCCGTCCCATCATCCAGGTCATTTATGAAGATGTCACACCGCACTGGAACGCAGCATCAACTGCTGGGGCACACTGCTAATGACTGGTCTCCAGCTGGACTTCATGCCATTAATCCCAACTCTTTGAACCTGGTAGCTCATCCAGTTTTCAATCTATCTCACTGTCCTATTTGTCTAGTCTGTACTTCCATCAGTTTGTTGATGAGGATGTTACAAGAGATACTGTGAAAAGCCTTATGGAAGTCAAGATAAACAGTATCCACTGCTCTCGATTCAGAGCCAGTCATTTCATCGCAGAAAGCTATCAGACACCCACCAACATCACCCGTGCTGACCTGCTGCTGCTAATCCTGACCCATAAGCTCTCAGCTGACTCTTCATCCACGCAAAAGGCAGAGCTCAATGAGCTCCCACAGCCCTCTCACAAAAAAAGACCACCACCACAACACCCTGCACCCCTCACCATCCCAGCCTGTCCTTCCTGGAGAGCCTCTAACCTGTCCTCACAGCACTCCAGCCATGTCAACTGTCCCACCACATCTCTGATCTCAACAAGATTGCAGCCATGCGACTGCAACACAGACCTGCAATTTCTCCCATTTGTGCCCAGTCTTTTCCACAACCTATGGCAAACAGAGTGAAATCCAAACAGAGTATTAAACTTAGTCTGTGCGGAGGGAAACTTCATACTGCCTACACTTTAATAGCCTGAAACACCATTTCACACGATGGCAAAGTCACAGACGCTGGAGGGAAAATTTAGTAACGACAATGGAATGATAACTACTTGCGGAAAGGAAAAGTATGGATAGATATGGGAAGAGGTGCTATGCAGTTATATAAAGAGAAAGGAGATACACAGTTCTGTTGCTCCTACCCCCAGGTAAGAAACCCTGTTAGAGGGCTCCAGTGAAGGATGAGTCCCACCTTTACCCTCCTCACCCTCTTAGCTGCACTCCAGGGCTCAAATCCAGCAAGCCTTTCTCATCAAGATGCTGCTCCTCCACACTCCCTGTTACCTGAGCCCACCCACCAGTCTGCCCCAAGCCCCATTTCTGCTCTTTCAAATCCTCAGGAGACCCTACCACCTGTAGCTGACTGCACACCCACAGCTTCTCTTCTCACTGAAATTAACCTGAAGGAGAATTATTTTACCTTCAGTTGTTCCAAGTACACAGAGTAGAAAAAGCTTCCTGTAAACAATTACTTCTTCCAAAACCAGATACGCTTTGAAAATGGTATTCAACACTTCTGAAAACCATGACATTTATCTTACATAACCTCAAACTTAAAAATTTTGGCTAAAATTCTTTGAAGCGAGAGTCACCTTGGTTGTTATCTTTTTACAGCGCAAAAACCATCATAGGCTTTTACACTAACTAAATCACCCTTTAAATCAGCATTCAAACCAACCCCTACTCAAAAACCTGCTCTAATGTATGTAAATCTCAGTACCAACAAGTAACTCTAATGAACACCAACATCATCAAAACAATACAAACAAGAAAAGAACACAAAGGAAAATGTAAAATTACACATTTTGCTTAACAGCTTAGAGACCTTTTCTAATTAAAATGGTTTAACATTTTAAGATACTGTATAAAAACATGCTGTGGATATATACTTAAAAGTATTTAATGTGCATTCCAGTCTCAACTAGCTCCTGGTTATTGGGATGCAGGAAGAAGCTTCCACAGAGTGGTGTAATTCCACAGTTGTCTGCTGCAGACTGTCTTGTGCTTTCCTCTGGAGAAATACTGCTGGCCAGCGTTGGGAGCAAAACACTTGAGGCAGGTTTCTTCATTTGTAACATTCTTTTCTCACTAGTGCACCCTCATTTCACATATTTTTATTTGGTTATTTTTCCTGTAATCAACCTCACCTCTGAAATTAAGTCAGCAGAAATTAAAGATACTCATAAAGAACCACTAGGAAAGAAAATCACAGAATTTCATTGCAACAAACAACTGTACGTGCTACAGATGCTTAAGGACAAAGAAGGAAATTCTTACATCAGGTCACCCGCTCCTCCTTCCACCTCTATTCTTTCCCCACCTCAGGTTCCTATGACTATTACCGAAAGTATTAGAGAGATGTAAATAATATACAACAGCATTTGAAACTTTGAGAAAAAGTTGACTAATGCCATTGCTGCAGCAGAACCTCTGGCTAAGGAATGCACAGCTGCCGAGCAGATGTATAATTTCAGCATTTAGACTCCATTATTTCAAGGGTGATTTTTTTTTACTAGATGTTTTCAGATTTTCTATTTCCATCTGGTTTTTGACCTCCCTCAGTTTAGTTCCCTTCTTTCTGTTTTAGTTCATTATGCCAAAATAATTTTCTAAATTAGAAACATCTCTACATTTAAAAACTTGTGAATTTGAAGAGAGGTGGGGGAGTGAAGCAGGGCCAGGGGCGGAACAAAAACAGACAGTTCACAGAGGCTTGGATTTGAATAAAAACTGTCCTGTCTGAGTCAGGTTTTATTTCGCAGTTCCTGGTTTAACCCAAATTGGCGAGTCTCTAACTAAATTCCTTCCATGAAATTTTAAGAGCAGGAAACTGAAGAATATCAGCTATATGGGAATGTTCCTACACTTCACCAGAGCCCTCTGCCCTCACTTCTGAGTAGGACAATGTTCCAGGTTTTGATTCTTTTTTAGAGTCGTATTAAATTAATTATAGTTGTAAGCTTAAAAAACCCAATTAACTCACCATGTACCAAAAGAGCTTTACAAAACATACAAAGATTAGTGTAAACGAGTACCAGTGGCTGTCAACTTGAATCAATTCAGTAAAGAATCGACTAATACAAAAGTAGTAGAAAAAAAAATTAAATGGAGTTTGCATTGTTAAAAAAATATTCTGTTCATCTAACCAAAGTAGAAGACTAGGGCATACAATACTGTCTGTCTGAAACTTCGGTCCACACTATTGGAGTTTTAAAGAAGAATTATCACTAGTAGGATCACTGATTCAGCTCAGCAAACGTGACAGATGGGCTGCAAAACCTATCAAATTTTTATTTTCATTTTAAGCTCACAATAATAATTTGCCTGGGTGAGGAAGGGCACGATCTTCAATCCTAATGAATGGCATACACTACAGAATACTCCTACAGAACATTTCCACAAAAAAAAGATTAAATGGTTGTGAACTAGTAAATATAGAAGAGAAAATCAGAAAAATACATCAATACATAAAAACAAGAAAGCACTTACTCTTCTGTGAGATTTATTGTTTGCTTTGTCTCTGAGCAAGGAGACATTCAAAACAAGTTTTAAAAAAATACTTTAAAGCAACACAAATAAAATTCCTAATAAAACTTCACATATCCTCTATCCTCAAAGATGTTTCCACTTAACACTCAGTACCACTACTGAATTTTTGATTATTACTAAAATCCCTTCAATAACCTGAACAGGAGATAGTCCATGTTTTGGATGTTGAGTCTAAGAAGAATGGCTGCATCTCATTAGCTGGCAGTGCCTTCCTGTGCCCTGTCCCAATCCCATCTTGTAATTAACTCTCAGTTGTCCAAACCAGTGTCTGACAACTGCAAGACTCGGACAACACAGAGAAGGGTACAGGAGGGTTTCTGAAACCTTCTCCAAGGCATTCTGTAAAAGATTAATTTCTCTTCCACAAAGAAGGATATGCAGCATGGAGGAGCACACTTTACAGAGTGTTCTGGTTTTCTCATTCACATTTCCAGTCACCGAGGTTCACTCTGTCTTCTTCCGATAAGCTGCTCTTGTTCTGATACTACTCTCCAAATTCTAGGGCATAGGGGACAAGGCAACGATGCAGTATTTCCTTTTTCCAGTATCCATTCTTCCCGCTGAACAATTCCTCACAACTTGTCCGTTCATGACTCCTTTTCAAACCCTCTATACGCCTGCACGACAACATGGGACAGTGCCTATGCCTCTGCAACACCACTGCACTGTGAACTTCCAACAGAACAAAGAATAGCAAAAAGAATGATTAATTTTAAAAAATTATATCTGAGCTTATTCACTGCTTCTATATCCCTGAAATTCTGACTCTGAGCATATGATGTACTCATTTGCACAAGAAATCTTTCACGAGCATAATATTAATTCTCTGCAGGAGTGAAATCTCTGATGACTTTGGCCCTCCAGAAGCCATTTGGGCTCTGCCCACTGATTTCCAGTCAAGTTTGGGATCAGGCTCTCACAGAGGAAGTGAAAAGGCCTAAGAACATTTTTAGGGGTTTTTTCCAAATCAAGAAAAAGTTGTTAATAATTAGCACTATAAAGACAAGAGAAAAGCAAATTTAGACCATTTCAACAGCTGCAGCAGTGAAAAGGAAATCGCTTCCATGAACCAGGTCTATATGCTGGTACGTTCTTCTGAGCCCGTCTTTGATATTTCTCTGACTTATCCCTGCTACATCTGCTTGCATTTTGATCGGACAAAACACAGCCGAGATTGACAGTTTTCTCTTTAAGATGGTGAACTGAGGGAATGCAGAAACAAAAAATTGCTAGTTGCTTCCACATTTTATGCTAATAAAGTTGACTGAAGCCATCATGTAAAGCAATTATCTGAGGAGACACCGAGAAAATGTAAGTGATTTCAAATTTTTGTAGAAAGCATTGCTGCTCCTATAACATATGATGCAAATTAAGCTACAGTACTGCAGAACTGAGTTAGTAATACTGATTTTTTCCCCTTTTAACGCACAGCCAGCTGGTCACATACTAAAACTACACTTAAACCTACTATATTTTCCTCTGTATTTTGGGAAATTCTATTTTGGGGGAAAAATGAGCACCAGAGCATTCAGCCACATGCTGCAGGTATGCACCCTATGAACTACTACTACACAGACTTTGTCTCACCAGAGCCTTTTAAAACATTTCAATAAAGTTAATACCCTTCATGCTACTCAGAACACTTTCCCCCTGCCAATTGGCACAACCACCAGTGAATTCGGTACAGGTAGCAGACTCAGCTGATGGCTTGCAGGAAGAGCTCCATCAAGCCAATCACTTTCACTGTAACAATAGATGTCACTGCAGAAATTCTGAGGTGGTAACACAGTGGACCTTAAACATGGCTTTGCTGTTGCTTCTCCTTTCATCACGCATATATAATCTATGAATACTATCACGATCATGAACTAGAGTTTATCTTCCTACTTTAATACTTATTTTGAATTTTATTAACCAGACCATCACAAAACAGTAAATCTAACTGAAATGCACAGAATTCAAGTGAAATGGGAAGACAACTACAAGACACCTGTTAGAAACACGGCAAGAAAGAAAACTATTTGGATTATAAATCTGAAATAGAATAACCATATTCTTCACACCATTTGTGTACAGCTGAATCAATGGGGTCATAACCAGAAACTCATGCATCTCATCGCTGCCACAGCATGAAGTTCTCTGTCTGCTCAATATATCAAATATACAATGACCTAAAATGCTTCAGTGCCATAAACCTACTGCAATGGATTTCAAAGTAGGTATTGAAGATATATTGGAGACTAAAAGAATAATTGCTTTGTTTTGCTTTTGGGGGAGAGTGGACATAAAATACACTTCATACACTCTGTAAACACAGCCGCTGAGGTGCTGGGAAGCCAATTCACAATGAAGACCATTCTGGCAAGTTGACGGCTTGTCCCCTACTTGATTGCCTGGTCAGCAGTGGGCCAGCTATTTGTTTGTATCAAACTAAACCTCCTGAGGATTACATACCCAGAGCACAAAGTACTCAGCAGATGTTTCTGGACTGAATCCCTCACAAAATGGCTATTCTGTATATCTTCTCAATAAGAGCATTCGGAATGCTAAAATGTTTTCTGTACAATGAAGACAAATGAGGTGACTACTTCAACTTTTTGCCCAATTTCAGGGATCACCTATTCCAGTCTCCATATTATTTTTAAAGGACACAATACAGCAGGTTAAATTT
This sequence comes from Aviceda cuculoides, assembly GCA_035590195.1. Classification (NCBI taxonomy): domain Eukaryota; kingdom Metazoa; phylum Chordata; class Aves; order Accipitriformes; family Accipitridae; genus Aviceda; species Aviceda cuculoides. The sequence goes on along the minus strand of JAVJGG010000094.1, from coordinate 11,738,350 downwards.
TACATTTGTTTTCAGTTTTAAACATTTTTGGGTGTAAGTAAAACTACTTTATGTCTGAGAATATCAACCCCTCAACAAATTTCACAGCAACTTTTAAGGGATTGCAAGAAAACCAGGCAGAAAGAAATTCCTTGCTTTCCCTTTAAAGCACTAATCATCATGGAAGGTACGGAAGACATCATTGCGACTGGGGACCATCAGCACGAGTGTGGTGGGGCGACTGCAGAGGGTTCTGCAGATCTTGTCCAAGAAAGGAAAAGTGGAACCACTAAATCAGCAGCAGTGAAAGGAAAAGTTTGCTGTCAGGCCACTGAGCACACGCACTCTGTGCCCGCCCCCAAGTCCTGCATTTTGGGAATATCAGCAAGTGAAACAAGGCTCTAAGCACTCCATCTGCACTCACGTACAACTCTGACATGATATATCTTTAAATTACCGAGTTCCTTCTGTCATTTATTTACAAAGGACCATAAGGTAAGTGGAGAAAATCCCAGGCATTGAAAACATGCCCTCTTTGTACTGAGGAACCAAGGAATACCAGATGCTTTCCCATATATCCAGATAGAAAGGGTAGATCTTCAACTGATACTTAACATAAGCAAGGGAGAAACATACACATTTGTAACACATTCCCTGCCATGTATTGTGTGGTGTCATTCATGCATCTAGGCTTTTCAGCAATTTACCAAAGAAGTTACTGCAGCTCCATGTGTCAGACCTTTACCTGCTCGGGGAAAGAGACACTGTCCTCATAAAGGTACCAGTCACAGTGATGAACGAAAAAAGAGAAGGAGGGGTGGGTTTTTTGCTCTGGTTTGTTTGCTTTTAAGGGCTTTGGAAAAGGCGGGTTTGTTTCTCTTGGAAAGCCTGGCTATACCAAAATTAGTGCAAGCACTAATATCTGTTCTTTGATCCCTTCTGCATAGGGGATGTACTCAGATCCTCCTATCTACATGTTTGTGCCCTGCTATGCCTTGGAAAGTTGTAGAGTTCTTAGTTACAGTCACTGACGCACAATTTAAGAGAGATCCCATTAATCCAGAGTTACTTAATATCACTATTTTCAAAACACTTTTTTCTTTTAAAATATGAATATAGCCTGCACTGATTTCTCATTATGAAAACAAAATTTAGTGAATATTTAGCAAGTCCTTCCCTACTTTTTTTTAATATTACATAGCCACAGAATCTGTACGTTGTTGTTTCTTGGAGAACAAATAAAACATTATTATCATTCCTAATTTTAAAACCAAGAAATTTTTTTTTTTAAATCAATTTATCCATCAATCACCTGCCTTTCAGGACTCTAGGAAGTAGACAAAGCTATCTATTGCTTCTCCAAAATTCTTTTCTCTTTGCAGTGCAACACTCCATGACATTTCATACAACAGTGATGCTCATCTATGGCAAACACATGTCCATTTCAAAATAAGTTAGCAGACATTGTCTACTGCGCATCTGAACAAGCACCATATTAAAATCCCAAATATGATCAAAATTTTGTTAGCTCTGACTTGGAATAGTTCAATAAATACACCAACTACTATAAAGAATAAAGTTAATTACTTTGGTCATGTCACTTACACTTTAGATCCTCAATTCCTGAATGTTGGTATCCAGAAAAAACACACATGTATCATTTACACACCTACCATATTCAGTGTTTTTAATTCTCATAACAAAGCACACAATTCTCACTGCGAGGATCTTGCAGGGCAGGGTCAAAAACATTAGGGTTTGGGTCCCATACATTGACTTTAATAAACTCTACGCTCTAGCTACATACTGTTTCAGTAAGCACATATTTTGATCAGTGAATTCCGAGTAACATGCTATTTCAGGCATGCAGTTTACCAATGGCTTCCTTCTCTAGTTTGAGCAGGGGCTGGACCAGATAACATCCAGAGGTCCCTTTCAAACCTAAATTACTTCACAATTAAAAACAAAAACCAAACAAACAAAAAAATCAGATCCAGCCACATACATTCATTGTCCCTGGAACAGAGCAGCCAGCAGGACATACTGAGGACTGGCAGCTGAATCTTGCAGCTGTGCGAGAAGGTCCTCCATAAGATTTCAGACTAAAACTCAAAGCCCACCAGGTTGTATGTCTCCGTATAAATACAAATAAAATACACACACACACTCATATAATAAATGAAACAAGGTGAATAACCTAAGAAAAGAAAAAGTTAGAAAAGGAGCAAAAGTACAAGAACAAAGGACAAATACATCGCCAGCAAAATTTTATCCAGACTGCTACAAATGTCGTAATATGGGGTATTTCTGGCTATGGACTGGATAAAGCATCCGAATGCAAATTGTTCTCACGTGAACTTTTTTATGCCAGGACTAGGTTCTACTACAAACCAGGCAACTTTTTCAATCCAGCAGAGTTGTCTTCCTTGTCTACAAAAGGGGCTTCTCTATTCCTACAGATAACAGGCCTGAACAATCCCTAGGACACTAATTTGATAAAAGGACTCAAAAATAATTACCTGTCCAACAGAGAACAAAAAAAATGTAAATTGGAGCCGCAATCAATTTACACTGGGAAGAATCACCGCGCAACTTTCGACACAAAGTGACAGGCAACTGCTGAATGGAAATACCACAACTTACTACCATTCCGTGCTGCTGAATTCACTCTTAATTTTACCGAAACCAGAGGGTGGTTGATTGAAGGGTGGTAAAGAGCCATTCATGTTTTTAAACCCTCTTCAACAGAGTTTGTAATCAGTTACGGAAAAACATCTTACTTAACCGGTACTCAACAGTGCGATCTTTCACTACCAAGGTAGGCGCGATGACGTGGGTCGATTTTTCCCTTCAGCCAAGTCTCTATTTCGCATCGCTAAACGGCAACGGATTCGGCAAGCCGGCGCGCAGCTTTGTCTAAAGCTCGCACAAAAGGAGGGCGAAGCACCTTCTTCCTCGCACCCTTCCCGCGACGGGCGCTGCCGCTCGCTCCGGCCGGGGCCGCCCGGCACCGAGCCCGGCATTACAACACCGGGGGCGCAGACGCGGGGGGCGCGCAGACGCGGGGGGGAAGGCGACGGGCGGTGCCAGGCCGCCGTCCCCCCTGCCCACGCAGGAAACCGTCAGCCCCGAGGAGCCCCTGC